>OU612044.1:147576407-147913995 GCA_914767935.1 Coremacera marginata
AGGAGAAATTGTGTATAAATGCATTTTTAAGAGCCTTGTTAGACAGATATGGTTTGCGGTTTGCGGAGAACCTATACAGCTCTGACAATGCGGCTTCTTTCTGAGGTCCACTTATTCATACCTAGTTTGTAAGATTTACTTCCTTCATTTCTATTTGGATATTTTTTTTCAATGAATTTTCTTAAATATAAGCTTGTTTTCTTTATTAATGTCCTAGCTATTTTAACGCACAAAATAAATTTTTGACATTTTCGATTCTCTCGTCGACTTAAAGAATTTTCTATTGGAATTTATGAGCCCAATTTCTTTCTATTTCAAAAAAACTACTAATCCGATTGACATAAACTTTGTGTATGAAAATATGACAATTTTAAAATATATAAGACTAAATATGAAGAAATAGAAAAAAAATTAAACTAGTAAGAATGAAGCTTCGGCAGGGTACCGAAGCTAAAATTATCCCCCCCTCCCCCCGCGACCATATTGAAGTCTATTCGAAGTCTTAAGTCACGACATGCACGATGACATTCAGTTTATATATTAACGAAAGTTTTCCTATTTTGATGATGCCACTTTGTTTGGGAGGTAGGCGTTGTTTTGATCCGATTTTTCCAAATATCATAGACGTGGTTCATATTATATATCAAAGCTAATGTGCAAAATTTCAAGACATTTCATTAATTTTTGTGGATTTCTAAGATATTTTAGTTTAAAATAAAGCCACTTTGTATGGGAAGTGGGTGTGATTATCACCAGATTTTGTCATACATCATAGAGATGGTTTATATTAGATATCTAAGCATATGTGCAAAATTTTAAAACATTTTTACATTTTTGCAGACTTCTAAGAGATATTACGTTAAAAATAAAACCAGTTTGTATGGGAGGTAGGCGTCGTTTTCATCCGAATATGCCAAATATCATAGTGATGGTTTTTATTAAATATCAAAGCTTATGTGCAAAATTTCAAGACATTTCATTGATTTGAGCAGATTTTTATGAGGTTTTACTTTTAAAATAAGGCCACTTTGTATGGGAGATAGGAGTGGTTTTCATCCGATTTTACCAAATTTCATAGCCAGGTTTTAAATTGAAGCTCAAAGCTCACGTGCCGAATTTAAGGCATTTCTTTAATTTCTGTGGATTTTAAAGACATTTTACGGTTAAAATAAAGTCTCTTTGTATGGGAGGTAGGCGTGGTTTTCATTCGATTTGGCCCATTTTCGCACTTGATCTTCCTTTTTTAAAAATAAAAAAATTTATATTTTGAATTTCATCGCGATAGCCTTAAAATTACGGCTGAAATCGTGTCGACAGACGGACAGACGAACAGGCAGACGAACACACGGAAATCATCTTAGGAGGTGATGCTGATCTAAAATATATGTATATATTTTCTATAACTGACACGCCTCCTTTTTGGCGTTAGAAACGGATTGACAAAGTTAATATACCCCTTATGCAGTACGCGTTGGGGTATAAAAATTTACATATCGAAAACCTATTCATGGAAACTGGAAAATCTTTAAGTGCTATTTTCTGCTTAGCGTCCCAAAACCCATAAGATCTGTATAGTGGCATCTATCGTGAAAAAATGGACCGCATAGTGTAGTTCGACACAATTTTGGAATAGCTGCACTGGGTGCATGTTTTTTAATTTTTGCGATGCTAAAAAACTTTTAGTCTGTATGCAGACTCCAAAAAAATGAGTTTGGGTTGTTTGCTTGCTTGTTCTTCTATATAACGTAATATAATAGAAAATACGTCAAAGCGATGCGTAGGTTCCTTTTTGAATTTACTACGTAAAGTATGCAGTGCTGCCTTATAAAAAATATCATTAATTTTACTTTGCAAGTTATTAAAATTTTTATTTAATACCTATTTTGCTTTTTAGCAAAATTTTGTGTGTATTATGCTGGACCGAAAAATAATGCTAGTAAAAAACTTAATTTTAGCTTTCCCGGAATATCTATTTTTTTGGGTATAAGTTATACTTTTGTTACACATATTTATGCATACATTACACATATTTCAACATATATATTTTTCTTTCTTTCCTCTTAACTGCGTTTCCAGCTTAGCTTGTAAGCTTGTTATCTAAGATAATTCCAAGAAATTTAGCTTCAGCTTCAAGGTCAAATTCATACCAATTTGTGCAGTTATACGTTTGCTGTTGAGCATTTTATAAATGCAGTGGGTGTTTTTTGTTGTTTACACCTTTTTCTACTAAAGCATTATTTATGGATCCTTTTTTCACATTGTCAAATGCGCCTTCGATAACCCAAAACGTTGCTTTAGCATACTTTATATTATAACTGTTTATTTTATGACCAAAGCCACCTCATGTTGTGTTGTCTCCACCGATTTGTTCATGAGGTAGGCATGTGTGTCACTGTAGCTCATGTTAGTATTGTTCATGGTAGAATAAATGAAGGTAGTTGCACGGCTGAGAGCCGACTATCATAACTGTAAAAAAAAAAGCAAAGACAACACTACGCGGAGACTCAGTTGGACTCAGTTTGCCAAGTGACAGAAAATTAGTTGTATTAAGAATATTTGCTGAGAAAAAGAGTACAATCAGCCGCAATGCTACCTTGTTTTTATTGTACGAGTACCATGGTATTGTTCAAAAAAGTCTCTGAAGTGAGGATCTTATTATTATTATCTTTAGTATTTTCATCAAGAGCAATGGGAGACTTGAGGCTTACAATCTTAAGGTATAGAGTGTATTGATTGCCCTGATTTGTAAATACATAAAAACTACTCTCATTTCTTTGCAGAATCGGTGGTCGGCAGGATTTTAGCTGACCCTGCGGACTAGTAGGGTTTAAAATGCACTATTGACTTATGGATTTTTTTCATTTTTCGTCAAACGCCTATGCAATATTTATTTAAAAAATGCAATATTTATTTATTGCTCAAGCCAGAGAGAGATAAAAAACCTACTCAAATTTTGAAACTTTTTGAAAATCTTTTTCAGCAACAAACTTTGAGTGTCTGTCTTCTTGTTAATTGTTTTCAGCCCATGGGGCAATGAAAATACTTTTCACCTTATCTAGAAATAGTCCTGTTTTTGTTCCGTATTAGTTTTCGTGCATTTTTTTAAGTCTACTCCTGAACTACGTCCTTACCACAGATGACACACAAACTGCTGCTATTCATAGAAATCTAAATGGTGCACAGTGGTTGAAAAGGTACTTATTTTTTTGGGAAAAGGGTCTGTTACTTTTGATATAACTAAGACATTCAAAACAAAATTATTTATTTGGCAATCTTATATATGAATTTTTTTCAAAACAAAACTTTTTAAGAGTAATATTTAAAGGTTTTTACAAAAAACAAAATAGTCTGGAAGTTACAGGCATGGGGCATAAAGGTTTTAATGAGAACATTATAGAGCAGGGATCAGAAAATTTCTTGGGAAATGCCCAGTGGACGTGAAACAGATCATTTCAACAATTCATATTATATTCGATATTGTGAAGGTATGAAATGTAATTTGCAAATAAATCTTTTAGTGGAAAGTATACCAAAAAAAATAATGTCCAATGAATGCATATGACTTGCTGAGTGAATTTAGTCATTTTCGTTTGTCTTTCCTTCTGTCTGTAATCACGATTATAACTATTATTTTTTAAAGCTTTTATCAAAAATGAAAATGAATCAAATCGGATAAAAACTATGCCTACCTCTCAGTCAAAGTGACTTTATTAAAACACTAAAATTCTTAAATATTCCATAATAAAAGATCTAACAACCTGAAGTTTCGCACAGATGGCTTGGTTCTAAAAACGTATTCTGAATTTGATATTTGTCAAAATCGTATGAAAATCATGCATGCCTTCGTGATAGAAAGTGACTTTATAAAAGCAGAAAAAGCTTTAATTATTCCACAAAAATTAATGTATCTACTCTGAGCTTTATTTTTTATAACATTAAATGAAACATTAAGTGACGTCATCCACAAAGCAAAACCAAATTTAATTTCACAAAAGTTTAAGGATGCATTGAGGACATATTTTATTGGTAAGCTTTGATATTTTGTGTAATCGAAGAAAACTATACATATCTCTATCCAAACTGACGGCATCAAAATACTCGTAACTTCATATATACTAAAACATGACTGTGAGAAAATTTTACATTCATAATATTTTAACATTACCATTTATTTCCTGATTTCTTGAGAACGGTGAGAAATGAAGACATATGATTTTAAGCAAAGTTGAAGCTAATATTAAGCACAGAAAAAAAGTAATGGTAGCCATTAATTTTTATTAGTGTTGATTTTTCCACGAAAGCAAAAAAATGTGTTTTAAAGGGGGAAAAAAAACAACAGAATTATGTACATTGAAATAAAAATTTAAATTTTCTATTGTTTTTACTAAGTCTTTAATTCAGAATTAAACTGGATTATTCATGACACCAACAAAGAGATATTCGACACAAGCTTCTACCTATCAGTACTTTTCAGTGTGCCAATGTGTGAACATTTAAATAAATGTTTGAATAATTAAAAATTTCAAAATTAAGGACAAATAGAACCGTTATATCAAATCAAAATGAAAACAGAAGGAAGAAAGTTGAAGACTAAATTTAAGACAATTTTAAAAATTAAACTTTGGTGATTTTTTTTAATAACAACTATTTTTTTTTAGTCTGTGAAGAAATTATTAATATTTGAACACATCTCTGAAGAATACCATTCTAAGTTGATTCCATTTTTTAAGTTGAAAAACAGACTTTTTTCCAAAAACGAACCATAGTGCGCCACAACATGAACAACTATTGACGACTTCTCTGAAGAAATAAACACAGAAGTGGCAACACAGGCATGCAACAGCGTTACTATAAAAAGTCGAATATTTTTTCCCCAAACTTTTTTATACATAAACTTTTCAATGCGAAGGAAAGTGTGCAAATGTGTAAGTGTGTGTGTTTTTATCTATGTGTGTAGAAAGTTGCAAGTGTTCAATTTGCTGCAAGCATTCAACAAAAAAGAAAAAAAAATACATTTGATATGCCTTTCAAGCAAAGTGTTGCCTCTACTAAGCATGCCATCAAAAGTGTTGCCATCCTTTTGTGTGCTGCTAAGTCAGGTGTGGCAGCGCTGCAAACAAAATAAGCTAAAAAAAAAACCAACACACACAAACAACACCTACTCAAACTTGTTTCTATAGTTTTTGTATAAATTGCTAGCTGTCGAGCATATTGTTGCCAACAAAGCACATGCTTCGCAGCGTGTTGTTGTTGGTGCTGTTCTTTTCCCTGTAGGAAAATCAACTAATTTAAAAGTAGTTGATAAAGTAGTTTTTTGTCAACCACAACTAGTTGAAATTCTGACTTTTTTCCATAGAACGAACTAACTTATTTTGTATGGTGATGTCCGCTTAATAAGTCAATTGACTGTCGTCTGCATATATTTTCAACTACTTGTTAAATTAGTTACATTTAAATTATTTTTTAATTGCTTTTAAATAACCAATTGAAAACTATTACTGATGGCCTAAAGTTAATAATATTTGATGAAATAACATGGTTAAATATAGGTATATAAACTTGTAATCTAATAAAAATTTGCAATTAAAACAGGTCAAAATCAGAGTAGTTGCCGCCTTAATATAATTTAAAGTAGTTCATATACTGGTTTATTTTAAATTAGTTTTTTAATTAGTTGTTTTTAAAAACAAGTTAGTTTGTTCCTATAGGGTTATGTTGCCAATAGAAGCAGGAGTGGATACGTTTTGATTTTTTTATTTTTTTTTTTTTTTGTTCTAACAATCATTAAAATTGAGTAACATAATATTTGTATTTGATACGCTGAGCTTGTTAAACCAACAGTTGTAATGTTAACGTAAATTGTTGAGGCGTCATCGTTATGGTTGAGGCATGAGTGTGCGTGGACGTTTGACTATGTGACTTAAAGAAAAAAAAGAGTGTATAAGTATTTGAAAGCTACAAATAAATCAAACTATTATATGACAATAAAAGCAAAATAGTCACGAATGGCAATAAGTCAACCTGAAATCAGCTTGAAAGGAATTTTAAGGATTTTTAAAAATTATTTGGTATACTTTTATATAGATTTTGAATAATAACATACTACGTATTTAAAACAAAATTATTTCAAATTTCTATCTTGCACACACAAGACCAAGTTCTATTGCAACGTTTTTGTTTACAATTGTTGCCAATTAAAATGGGTTTTTTAACACTCTAATTCATCTAAAATTGCATCGAAACAGTTTATGACCAAGTTATTAAGTAAACTGCAGGTCTATTCTTTGAATTAGCACTTTGAAACCTTTCTAGCATAAAATAGAGCAAGTGTCTTAATTAAATGATGCAACAAGCTACAGAAACAACATATTGATGTTTATGTTTTTCTAGTTAACTCCCAGCATTTACCTTTAAATACAATAAAATAGATAAAATACACAGCGAAAAAACCGTAGTGAGATTATACAAGGTAACTTTTGTAAAAATAAAAAATATTATCTGAGTTGCACAACTTATGTGTAATCACCAAAAGTCTAGTGCCAACTAAACATAGTTCAAAAATTAAAATTTTAATATGACATTTTATACCAAATGAAAACGATTATATTATAAAAGACAAAAATTTCAATATCTACCAAATTATTGGATACAGCTCATAAAGCATGCTTGGTACAAATGTATTTTGGGACCGCTGTTATTTTTATTGTTCATAAATGATATTAGTTCTTGTTTTTCAAAAGGTAATTATCTTTTATACGCAGATCTTAAAATATACGCTGCAGTTAGAAATCAATCTGACTCTGATTATCTACAGTTTCAACTGTCTAATGCTTATGCGTGGTGCCACAAAAAGCGCCTTTCGCTAAATATTAATAAATGCTTTCAATTAACGTTTACCAAGTCACAAAATATCTTCAATACGTCTTCGTCTACGTCACATCGGTACCTCTGTTTTGAAAAAAGTTGATAAAGTTCCTGACTTAGGTGTAATTTTTGATTCCAAATTTACTTTCTCTATTCATATTGATTTTATACTCTCCAAAGCTTATGCTATAATGGCTTTCGTTCGCCGTAATAGTACCGCCTTTTAGGAACCTTACACGCATAAAGCTCTGTATACTTCTCTGGTTAGATCTAGACTTGAGTATGCCTCATTAATTTGGAATCCATATTATGCTCTCCATATTAATCGCCTCGAATGTCTACAAAAAGTCTTTACCCGTTATGCTTTACGATCTCTGTATCCTAGTGAACCCCTTCCCTCATATAATATTCGATGTTTACTTATAGATTTAAAAACATTACAAAGTAGAAGAACTTCCCTAAGTTCATCTTTGATTTAGTTAGTGGTGCTATTGATTGTCCGCGTCTTTTAGAGGTGATTAATTTTAATATTCCTATCAGAAATCTTCGGTTCTCTGATTTATTTTACGTCGGAATGATAAGAACTAATTACGCAATAAATGCACCTTTAAATCGTGCCTTAATTAAATTTAACAGGCTAAAGAAAGTGAAATTGATTTTTCATGCACAAAATTGGTTTTAGAAAGTTGTTAAACAGCTTTTATCGTTAATTTGTTTAAATTTTATGTATTTGCTTATGATATTGTTTATCTTTATATAATTTATTAAAATTTGTTTTCCTTGTTATATTAATTGTAGTCAGTAAGTTAGAAATGAACATAAATTTAATGTTTGAAGTATAAAAATAAAGCTTAAAATATACAAGGTGTCCTGCAATTGAGAGCAACTATTTACGGAGGTGAAAGGTAATATCGAGCTGAGCAAAAAATCATATAGGAGTGGGGGGGGGGCTATTTTCACATTCTTAGGAACTCCGGGGTTAATTAATATTTCACGACTTTGATTCACGTTATTGTTTCTAGCAGAAAGCTAACTACTATTTTTATAGCTCATTGCAAAGGCAATAAAATTAACTTTAAAAACGGTATATCAACAAACCCCACTGACTTGACCGTTGTCGAGCTGTGTTCGTGTGAAGTTGAAATCAATCGGTTGAAACTACCAAATTTCAACTTTGAGTGCAAATTTCTCAGAATGCCGCGTAATAAATGGAATTTTTTGTTATAATCAATTTTGTAATTTATTTAATTTTCTTTTCAATGACAGCAAAGACGTAAATATATTTCAAAAAATTAAAAAGTTGGCTGTACTAAAAAAAGTATACTTATTAGAAAACAGTGATATTATCTACTGCATAACTAATTGTATGTGATTATTTATGATTATTTTCTAATAAGTATCATGTTTTAGTACAGCCCACGTTTTTTTTATTTTTAAGATTTGTTAATGTTGTTGGTGTCAATAAAAAAGAATTGAATAAGATACAAAACGTATTATATTAAAAAAAAAATTTCATTTATTACACAAAATTCTGAGAAATTTGCACTTAAAGTTGAAATTTAGGTGTTTCAGCTGATTGATTTCATCTTCACACGAGTACAGCTCGGTAACGCTTAAGTTGGTGGGGTTAGTTCATATGCCGTTGAAAAGGACTTCATTTCAAAATTAGTTTTTCTGCTAGAAACAATAATGTGAATTAAAGTCGTGAAATATTAATTAACCCTGCAGCTCCTCAGGACGTGAAAAATTACCTCCCTCCTTCCCTTATACGATTTTTTCCTCAGCTCGACATAACCTTTCACCTCCGTAAATATTTGCACTCAATTGCGGGACATCCTGTATATAAAAAAAATTAAAAATATACATAAAACTTAAACAACTAATATTCTATATAAAGTAAGAAAAATAAATTAGAGAAAAAAATCTTTACATTTCGAAGGTGATTCAATGCGGTCCTCCATCTTTCTACTAAGCGCATCCCACGCTGCTTAATGCTTACGATCGGAAGAAACGACGCTTACTTTGAAAAGCAGTACCTACGTGCAAGCATGCGGACTATAGTTTATATTGAGCGACCGTCGGCAGCTTATATTTCTCCTATTGTTCATACGCAGGTGTGAGTACAACAACAACTGCCCGTCAATTTCAATTGCCCAATCGGTTGTCTTATGTAAATAATAGACGAATCGGAACGGAGTCTTATGTCATCGTAGCGTGGCGAAACGCTTACAAACGGTGTAGCGATTATAGTAGTAACGGGTAAGGATTTGTTTTACAAAAATTTTTTATTTCACAACAAATTACATTAATGTTGTTTTCGTTTCTAACAAAAAATGTTGCATTTTCTTGCCCTCTTTTTTTTTTTTTGTGTTCGATTGTAAAATAAGTGTAAGCAGGTTACATTTGAATAGGGCACACTTTCTGCCTTGGGAAACTGTATCAGTGGAGAATGTTGCCCTGAAAATCAGCGGATTGCTTTAAGCGAAAATAATAAGGAATACGTGTGTAAGACAAGGATATACATGTGCATACACTACTTGATCCTTTTGGCATTTTATTTTATTAAAAATATTTTTGTAAGAACAATGACATTTTATAATAATTTCTTTTTTTTCCTCAAAATTGTTTAAATAACTTGTTGGGGTCTTCAACATCTTCATCGAAGGGGTAGGAATATTCTGTGCATTTGACAAAAAGAGAAAAACGAACGCATGTGAAAGATTTTGTGGTGAATGTTGTCCATGCATGTGCAGGCAAAAACCTACACTTTTTCAGAGTTGAGTGAAAAATTTTTTTAATGTTGCACTGAGATAGGGCAACATTTTTTTGTAGAAATGAAAACGCCATAAGTGTTCTAATTTGATTATTTTTAAGCATCAATTTAAACAAATGTTATCAAAAATCTAGTAATCAAAATAAATGAATAATAAATAAAATCACAGAAACTATCAATAAACGGAAAGTAGCGGAGAAATCAAACTTCTGTAGATTTCAACGTCGCATGTGGCTCCGTTACGACTTATTATGAGCGCTCCCATAAAAAATTCATGTAGAAGATCGCAAAGTGGCATTTCTCAATGTTTGTCAACGTTCCGTTCCCTTCCATTTATTATAATGAGCCCTTTAGTAAGACAACTTTCTGGTTATTATAAAGAACAAAAAAATTAGAAATATAAATAATGGAATTTTTGGTTGTAGGAAACTGCAACCAAATCTCCAAACCAAAATCAAGTAACATAGTTAGTTTCGGCTTTGACCAAACTCATGCTTCGGGTTTTCGGCAATAGCCAACCTATTTTAAGTGTTTTTAAGACCGCTTATTGTCATCGATACCCTTCTGCTATCGGCACTCTACCACCCACCGTCTGATTCAATCGGCCCTCAGCCAGCGTGTGAACTTTGGCACTGTAATCCTAATGTCAAGTTTATGAAGTAGTCTTAAGAACATTAAATGATTAACTAGAAAATAAAATTAAGCTTATAAAAATATTGTTAACGAAATAAGAAAGAAAATAGAAACAGAATATTAAAAAATAAAAAAAAAAAAATTATTATATAAAGAAAAATTAATGGAGTTCTTATCTCTCCGATCTAAAGCTTTCTGATGTTGTTTTAAGTAGACTTCCGAGTCAACTGTGACAAATTCTGCGATTTATAAATCTACGTATATTTATTGTTTTCTCTTCCTTGGATGTACTATGGAGTGGCTGAGCTTACAACAACCTAAAAAATAAACTTTTTACAATCTTTCGTATATATGTGTAACAAAATCCATTTTTAAACTTTTCATTTGAAGGCTTGACGTGTGCTTCGAGTAGAATTGGGTAAGTTGCTATGTTAATCTTTTTAGCAAGCTTAAAAATTATATATATATTCATTATTGTAATAATAATTTTATTATACTTGCAATAATTGAAGAATACTGCTTGATACATAATCATTTATTTTTTGTTTTTATGTTTTAATGGCATTTTTTTTTTAAACAATTTATACTTTATTACCTTGGCCCAGAACTAAGTATTTTTCTCAGTGTGGATTCAATAAAATTGATAAATATACAATTCTGGTCTTCATCAATGCAACTCTAGTCTTACTCTTATAACTGAATAAACTTGAAAATATAAAACTTTTCTAATTGCAATTAAGAATTCATGCATACTTTCCATACGTAAACACGTTTGTTATCCATCAACAACGTTTTGTTGAATTATTCGTTTTGTGTAATTAATGAATTTCCGATGTTTGTAAAACTATTTATAGCAATGTTCTTACTTTAAGTCCTAAAGCTAAAGTTTTTGTTATTATTTTTAGTCAAAAGTAGTTTAAAAATAAAACATGTTTTCAGATGTGACTTTAAATTATAAAAAGCTTTAAATAAATTAATATTAGCAGTTGCTATAGATATTCTCTCAAAAAATTTCCTGTTTTAAGGAACTTGCTTTTATTTTATTTATTTAACCATTTAGATTTGGAGAGATTGTGTGCTACTATGGCATAGATGGCGTTATCCAATGGGCTTGGTCACCTAGATTTTTTTGTAAGAAGCATTGCAACAAATTTTATGATAACATAAAAAAAAAAATTAAGAAATTTTATATAAATATTTTTTTTTTTTAAATCCGGGGTGCAGTCGGTAGGACTGCCGACGGAAGCATTATTTTCTTAGCATGAGATATAAAATTGAATATAATTTTAATTTAAAGAATAAACATGCACACTTTAGAGTTTTTAATTTTGCTTTTCAAATGAGTTGAATGAAATTCCCTGATGGCACTATTGCTTACAAATTTCTTTTTGCATCATTGCCTTTAAGCAAAGTTTGTGTCAGCAACTGGTTTGAGAATTCACTAAAAAAACGATTGTTGAGAAGTGCGCCATCTAAGAAGCAAAATTAGTAGATGGAAGTGGATAGAATGGAATTCTATCTCACGTTTGTTAACTTTTCATTTAACTGTCACTTATACGTAACTTCGCCCAAGAAGCTAACGTTTCCAAAAAAGAATAAAAAATTCTTTAACAGTAACAGGCAGTGCATGTTTCACATTCACACTCACTGGTGGCAGTGAGTGTTTATGTTTACAAATTTATTTTTGCATTATAAAAAAAAAACGAAATGGCCATCTCAGCCCTTGAAAGGACTTTGACCGAGCTTCTTATGATCAATTGTGTTGTGTCACACACTCTACCTACTACGCCACGGTCGCCATTTTTGCATTATATGTCCTCAATAATAGTCTGTGAAAGCACCTGGTTTTAGAATTCGCAAAAAAAATGACTTTTGTGAAGTGCACCATCTAAGCGAATAGATGGAATTGAATTGAAGTGGATTAAAATGGATGGACGCTTTGTAACTGACGCTTGTAAACTTTTTATTTTACCCCCGTACAATATAAATAACTTTAGTAAGAAATCTAACGTTTCAAATATATTGTTTAACTTTTAAAGCAAAAATATTAAGGTTGTGGGGTTTCTTGCCAGTTCATCAATAATTTCTTCAGTCGATAAGCTATAGGTATCGGCACTTTGAGAATGAGGGAGAAGAAGAACAAGCAAAATTTGCTTTTTTGTGCTCGAAATTTGATAAACAAGTACTGAACAGCTACAAAGAGCTGTTCTTCATCGAGAACTGGACCTACAAGTTTTATACCGACTCCGAATGGCCAATGTTCTTAAGAACTTGCTTTTCATGGCAATATTTACTCTCTGAAGTTAGCCATTGTCTGCAGAGAGGTGACGGCCGAACAGAAAAATTAATTCAAATAAATGGGCCTTACCCAATGTGCCACGGCCGCCACTAAAAAATTGACCGATCAAAATTTTCTATAGATTTGTGAAAATATATAACAGGTCAAAAAATAAATTCTATTCCTTAATTACATATATGACGAAACTGAAATTGATTTTCAATTAACCCATTTTTGTCCAGCGTTCCGTATACGCAACGCTATACTTTTCTTAACCTGGAGGTCATACAGTGATAGATTTTCATGATCTCCAAAAAGAATATAAAATTCTAAGAATTTATCTAATCGACCTGTTTTCGCTTAAGGCTGAACAATAACGCTTACTTATATTTTCAAGCATGCGGAATATGGGAATTTCCCAATTTTTTTTTTTATCTTCAATTTTAAACCTCAAAAAAATCTAAAAAACATAAAATATAATAATATTCGTCTTTCTTATGCTTTATATTTAACTTTTATGCATTTTTATGAAGTTTGACTGACATACATGGCTCCCGTAGGTTGACACAACGCTGGTCTTTAACAAAATACGGTTTGATATATTTATACCCCAACGCGTACTGCGTAAGGGGTATATTAACTTTGTCATTCCGTTTGTAACGCAAAGAAGGAGGCGTGGCAGGTATAGAAAAATATATGTATTTTTGATCAGCATCACCTCCTGAGTCGATTACCGTGTGTCCGTCTGTCTGTCCGTCTGTCGACACGATTTCATCCGCAATTTTAAAGCTATCGCGATAAAATTCAAAATATAAGTTTATTTTTAAAAAAAGAACACCAAGTTCGAAAATGTGGCAATTTTGATGAAAACCACACCTACCTGCCATACAAAGTGACTTTCTCTTAACGGTAAAATGTCTTTAACATTCGCAAAAATTAAAGAAATGAATCAATCTTAATAATGGCTACGAAATTTGAAAAAAAATCGGATGAAAACCACGCCTACCTCCCGTACAAAGTGGCTTTATTTTAAACGTAAAATCTCTTAAAAATCCACTAAAATTAAGGAAATGTCTTGAAATTTCACACATAATTTTTGATAATAAAGATCATCAGTATGATATTTGGCAAAATCGAATTAAAACCACGCGTACCTCTCATACAAAGTCGCTTTATTTTAAACGTCAAATCTCTTAAAAATCTGCGAAAATTAAAGAAATGTAAAATTTTGCACATAAGCTTTGATATTTAATATAAACCATCTGTATGATATATGGCAAAAGTGGGTGAAAACCACGCCCACTTCCCTTACGAAGTGGCTTTATTTTAAACGTAAAATCTCTTAAAAATCCACAAAAATTAAATAAATGTCTTGAAATTTTGCACATAAGCTTTAATATATAATATGAACCATCTCTATGATATTTGGCAAATCGGGTCAAAACCACGCCTACCTCCCATACAAAGAAAACTTTCGTTAACATATAAATCTGAATGTCATCGTGTATGTCGTGGCTAAAGACTTCGAATATACTCCAATATGGAAGCGGGGGGTTTAGCTTCGGTACCCTGCCGAAGCTCCATCCTTACTAGGTTTTGTTGTTTTGTGGAAATTCTTGTGATCAATATTGGTGCAAAAATCTCGACTTTCCTTGTAGAATATTTTTCAATATCATTCAATGTGAAAATCTCCGCCGAAGCTTGTCTCCGCCCATATAAGCCAAATTTTTGATATCAAATATCTTTTGAAGTAAAAATCACAGAACATTGAAACTCAGAGTGGATTTACTATTTGCTGATGTCCTGATATTGGGAAACTGGGATGGGCATTGGATAATTTTTTATTGTGTCAATTTAACGCCACACGGGCTTACTAGTTTTTTAAACAACTGGATATGAATGATCTCCAAGTGGGTCGAAGCTTAAATACCACCCCCACCGCATACGGACGTATTTAAGTATATTAACGTCTTTAGGTACTCTTAAGACGTATGTGTATAAACTGCAAAAATATTCTGCCATGAGTTATAGTAATCACGGTATAAAAAATTAACTCAGTACATTAATTTTTGTGACATTTAGTTCTTTAGGGAGTTTTCATTCCATTTTGCATTATAAAAACTCAGAGCTCATATTTCAAACCATAGCATTCACACGTTTTATGTTATAGTACTGACTTTTGTAGAACTTAAAGAGATCTTACCGTTTTCATACATTTCATTTTGCCCAGTAAAAACTCAGAGCTCATATTGAAAATCATAGCATTCAAACATTTTATGTAAAAATATTAATTTTTGTAGTATTTGAAGAGATTTTACCGTTTTCATATATCTACTTTGTGTGAGAGGCAGTCGTGGTCTTAACTTCAGAGTTCATATAAGAAATTAAATGCTACATTTCAAGTCAGTAAGCTCACTTTTGTGGTATTTTTGGAGGTAATTACGTTTTGATGAAGTCAGTTTGCTTGAGGTAGGCGTGGTTTTCATTAGATTTTGCCAAATTTCTTAGTCAGGGTTTTATGACCCAAATCGGATAAAAACCACGCCTACCTCTCATGCAAATTAACTTTTTTTAAACCGTAGTCTCTTTAAATCAACGACCGACAAACGGACTTGGCTAAATCGACTCAGATGGTGGCGCTGAGCAAGAATACACTTTAATACCTGTCAAGTCTCTTTCTGGGCGTTACAAACGGATGGGCAAAATTACAATTATACTGTGCATCGCGAAATTAGTTAGGGAGTAACAGCAAAAAAAAAAAAAGGAATAGATTATACCGCAAGTTGAGAAAATTTTATTCCTGATATATTTTTTGCAAATGATCATAGTACGAAATCTATGAAATGGATGGCATTTTCTGGTATGGAGACCGAAATTATTCTTGCAAGCTGTATATTTCTTTCAAGAATTCTATGGCGAACTCCTTCATAACAATATACGCCCATTAGTCAAAAATACTATTACATGGAGAATATAAATAATTGCAATATACAGTGAAAATTCTTCCCATTACTGCTTTTTTATTTAATTCTTATCAGTCATTTTACACACCGTATATTTTGAAATGATCTTGCTAGAGCTGATTCTGTATAGGGTTTGAAGGGAATTTTTTCTTTGTAACCTAATTATTTTAAACTATTTTTCTGCAAAAATAAAAAGGAATATTGACGCACTGAGTTATTAAAGATATTTCTCGAAAGTTGTTGACCTTATATTAAAGATAAACCAAAATAAAGCTATTGTTTGAAAAATGTTTTTTCCATCATGGCAACGACAATATAATCTTGGGCTTGCTAAGCATGCCCAGTGTTTACACCATGTGTAAACATAACATAAAAATTAACACTCACAAAGGCAATAAGAACAAAAGAAACATAAAAAGAAAGGAGGAGAAAGGAAAAGAAAAACAACAAAAACAGAAACTAAAAACTTTTACGTAATTGGATATCAAGTGGCAAGGATTTGATGTTGCAAATGATATTATTAGCAATGCTAAAATATAGAGCAAAAAAAAAAACCAACAGCAACAATGGAAAGGCAAGCCACAATAACACTAGCAGCAACAATTACAACAACATTAATAACAATAAAAGCAAAAGCAACAAAAATACAAACACCAGACTAGTGACATCAATACAACTAAAACAAATGGGTCGATTTTGCCATTGTTTTGACGACTCTCAAGGTGGCAACACTCAATCGTGCAATCGTGGCCACTTGAAAGAAACTGCGTGTATATAAGCAGAATTCAGCCAAGTACCAAAGAAGATAAATGAAAAAAAAAATAAAAAATAAAAAAAAAACAAGAAAATAACTGTTGCGCTCGCAACGGAACTCAAATGAAAATGAAAACTAATGGTAATGCAGTGAAATTTACAAAAGTGTTAGTATTTCGCATACAAACTCACAGATACACTGCGATACGCACCCACAAACAAGTACACGCCTGGCGCGCTAACATTACCGTAACAGCGATAACTATTCAATATGCAGTACTTAGATGGACGGACACACAGACGGACGGACAGAGAGACAGACAATGACACGAATGGATGAACGTTCAAATGTTGCGTTTGTATTTGCAGTAATGCCTAAATGAAATTACATGAGCTCTCTAATTGGTTTGCGGGTAAATGTATGAGCGTGTTGGAGTGTGTGTATGTGAATAATTTTATGTATGTGTGAAAGCTACTCAGTGGATAAACATTGCCACGCTGCTATTGTGTATTTTCTTTTGTTTAATGTTGGCGTACCAGTTCTGTTCAGTTGTGTAGGTGTGTTTATATGTGTTTCTGTATATTTGTGCATATTTGTTTGTTTGAATTTATACATAAATATATATATATATATGTATATGTATTACATACAGTCTAATCCTTTTCAATTAGCCTCCTGTGCGTACTTTCAGCTGGCATCGCATTGTTTCATTGTATTAGAGTCTTGTAGCATCCCTGTAGGAAAATCAACTAATTTAAAAGTAGTTGATAAAGTAGTTTTTTGTCAACCACAACTAGTTGAAATTCTGACTTTTTCCCATAGAACGAACTAACATATTTTGTATGGTGATGTCCGCTAAATAAGTCAATTGACTTTCGTCTGCATATATTTTTAACTACTTGTTAAATTAGTTAAATTTAAGTTAGTTTTTAACTACTTTGAAATAACCAATTGAAAACTATTACTGATGGCCTAAAGTTAATATTTCATGAAATAACATGGTTAAATATATATAAACTTGTAATCTTATAAAAATATGCAATTAAAACATGTCAAAATCACAGTAGTTGTCGCCTTAATATAATTCAAAGTAGTTTATCAATCACTTGTTTTTAAGTAGTATTTCAATTATTTCATATATAATGCAAATAAAACTATTTACAATTGAAGTGGATGCCGCCTTAATATAACTCAAAGTAGTTCATATACTGGTTTATTTTAAATAGTTGGTTTTAAAAACAAGTTAGTTTGTTCCTATAGGGATAACACAAATGCGTGTTTCAATTTCTGCATGTAAATGTGTTTTTCGATTTAGGTGTATGTGTGTTTGTGTATATGTGTGTGTGTATATGTATATGTGTCGATCTATGGATAGCTGGCTGATACTTAATAGCGCATCATTACCAAAAAGTATTTGATGCTTATTTTTTCTGGATTTAGTTTTTTGTTTTGCTCGTTCTCTTCCTATTTTTGTTTGCAAGATATTCTAATATTTTCCGTCATTTTGCAGTTAAGGCGATTACTGCGTCTTTTGTTAGGCTTACCATGTGTTGAACATGTGGGTCGTACCAAACTCCCACTTAAACGTGGCAATGTCAAATACGGAAATCATTGTGTGAAATAGCTAGTTATAGAATTTTATGTGGGACAAATTTGAAAATAATATCCAAAGCAAATTTTACAAACTTCAATTTGGTTCAATTTTTATTTATATTTTATTTTTATCTCTACGTTTTTTTATTTTTAAATTTTTACTTTACCATGTGTATTTATACCAGTTTATACCAGTTTAACTTAGTGATTATTTTTTAACCCTCAAAAAATTTTTTCTTTTGTGACCTAAATGATGTTTAGTGTCAATTTGACACTATGCCTTATAAAAAGAGATTTTTCTCAAATCTAACAGAGAAAAACTACTTTTTGCGAATAAAATACAATACTCGTATGTATATACAATGTAAGGAAAATTGTTAACTTTATTAATCGTGGATTTAAAACTCCACTGGAGAAGTGTTTTGACTTTGCTTTTTTTTCAAAAACATATCTTTAGAAATATGAATATATGGATAGATTATATCAGAAATATTCACAAAACCACATGGGCCGGGTTAAATGACAAGGATAGAACTCATATACTTTGAATGAAATATCTTGATAAAGATGAAACTGAAATTAATGATGTTTGAATTTTTCTGAATGTAATATGAACTTATAACTTATGTAATACATAAGAACTTATGAAATATGGACGGAAGTATGAAGAAGATTAGTGGCTTCCAGACTACCTATGTTATTTTTTCAATAACAACACAAATAAAAAGGTGAGTTGCGTCGCATCTCACCCGGCACATATCTCGCTTACAGCGAAAGTTTGTTTGCAACAAAATTTTATCGAATACAAAATAAATGGCGATCAAAAACTGAAAATTTTTCATATCAGCATTACCGCTACAGTTATAATTAAAGTAAGTCTGAAATTGGCAAAAAATGTATCTGAAAGAATCCAGCTTACAGTAAAAACGCAAAAAATATAATTTTTTTGCGTTTGCTTCGAAGTATTAATCGCTCTAGAATCGTAAACGATTCATTTTCCGAAACATAAGCGATCTTACGTTACGTCCGCCAAACGTATCTTTTTCGAATCGTAATCGATATCGAAATCGATAGTTATCGCGACTTATGCGTAAATTTTTCAATTTTCGATATCGAAGTCGGATTTTGAGCCGGTCGGGACTCAACACAAATTTCAAATTTTAAACACAATTGAGCTTATTAGGATATATACCGAGAAAAAAATTATGTTAAATTAAATAAAACCTAGTATAATTTATAAGATGGCTTTGGCAGTTTTCAGCCTCCCAAGTACTTCATCAAAACGCCTAAGTTTTACATGTTGACTTGCCAATTTTTGTTTGGGTGATAAATTAACCAAGTATTTGGTAATTTTTATACACTTCTTTAAAAAAACAATTGAATTTCAAATATATAACTTTTATCGGGTTTCGGTTCTTTTTATTATCCTTTTTTTTTTTGAAGCTGCCGTCTCTCGTTCTGTGATTTGCTTGACTGAAATCGGCAACAACACAAATTTTTCTTTTATCAACACCATTTTTTTCGTAGAAAAGTAATGACTTCTTGCTGCTTGATGTCTATTATAACAAGAATATTAAATTAAATTAAATTAAATAAAATTAAATTAAATATCAAATACAAAGATTTTACCTTCGCATGCCGTTGAGATTCGAACCCACACCAACCGATACCACTGCGTATGAAGTCACTACACTACGCATTGAGCCAAACTCCTTCGTTACGCGGAGTGATTTATTCAATATTAATTACAACTGAAGCTATGCTGCAATATTACACAATAATTTATTAAAAGATTTTTGTTGTATGGCTATCAACAGAATACTATGACAGCAAGTAGTAGCAAGTCTGCTTGGATCAGTGGGCAGAGCGATGAACTGGCACCAAAAGTTCCAGGTCAGATTCCGCACGGCGGGCAAAGAAGGTTTTTTTTTTTCTTTTCTTGTTGTTGATGAAACGTAAGAAAATTTATTGGTGTGAATATTAACGTGTGTTTTTTTAATTTACTTTATGTTATGTTTGAATTTAAAAGCGGTTTTATGAAAAAAAAAACCATTAAATTATCAAATCTATCCTTCTCTCGTGTGTCTAATGACGCAGTTGTGTCTTTTTTTTTGCAGAAAATAGCTCTAAACTATGCTTAAACCATCCATGCTAGTTGTTTTTAATTTTGTATTTTTGATTTTGGGCTTAGGTGTATCAAATATTTTTTTTTTTTGCAAGGTATCAAAGTATGTGCTTTTAAAGCAATATATGAGACAATAAATTGCTTAGGTGAATAAGCATAAGTTTATTATTCCCATACAATTCTCTTTACTCAAGCCGACTTAGGTGATTTACCTATTGTTTTTTTCTGGATGTACAGGTCAAGTTATGAGAAATTATCAATGCCAAATATATAAGCGGTGTTGAGCAATATGACGGGTTCCTCCTCCTATTGCAGAAACAAAAAGGAAAACCTGATGGAAGAAAAATTTTAGTTTGGCGTTTTGTGAGAAACTTTATCAGCGACACCGGTGCCAGGTGATTTGGGCTATATTAAAGCTTTTAATGTTTTAGTTTTAATTTTTATAGCTAACTTAACTATAAACAACACACACTGCACTCTATAAGCCTCTAACTAACAAAATAACTTATTTTTTAAGCCAAAATATAGATTTGTATAATTATAACGGCTATATGGATAATATGGCAAGAATAAGTAGACATAAGGTACTCATTGTAAATTGCAGATAGGTTTTTATGAGTTTTAACTCAGAAAAGTTTCTTTCACAACCAGCGACACTTGCACGAATAGCAAAAAATATTCGCTACAGAAATCAAATTTGTATTTTTATTTTCTCATTAATATGCTTTTATGTAATAACAACTTATTGGATATTAATTGCTCTTTAATTTAATATGAAATTCTGTTTTATGTTATGTGTATTTATTTTGTTTTTAACTTATAACTGTTATTTATAACTCGTTGTTATTAAACTTGTTATTCTTACTGCACTCAAAAGCTGTCGAAAAGTTCAGTCCCCACGACAACACATCCGATAACGGAATGAGGTTGATTGACTTCGTCGCAGCACGAAACATAGTCGTAAGTAGCACTAGATTCGAGAATCTCCATATTCATAAGGCCATTTGGTTGTCCCCTGACCAAAAAATGCGCAACCAAATTGATCACGTTTTGATTGACGGAAGGCACTCTTCCAGTGTATAAGATGTACGCACGATCCGTGGTGTTAACATAGACTCGGAACATTATCTTGTCGCAGCTAAGATCCATACACGTCTGTGCGCTGCAAAGAATGCGTGCAACCCTACACATTGAAAACTAGACGTCAACAAGCTTCAATCAAAACGGACAGCCGAAGCCTTCGCCACTCGACTCTCACTCATGCTTCAAGAAAACACTCCTCCGATCGACGATATATGCGCACAGTGGGCATACATCTCTCGCTCTAAGCGTGCCGCTGCCGAAGAGGTTATGGCTACCACCGCCCCCGCCGAAACCAGTGGCACGGCTAAGAGTTTCGCGACGCCACTGTAGAGAAAACGCCGCCTACAAAGCCACCCTGCAGTCGGTTGTAACGGGTGCTGCTAAGGAGCGATACAGAGAGAAGAGAAGGGACTAGAGAAGTCTTTTTAGGCGGAAAAACAGAGAGGCAGAAAAGCGCGAGTGTTAGAAGATTGAGACGGCGACAGGAACAAGGCCCGAAAATTTTCTGAAAAGATAAGACGCCTGTCCGATGGTTTTAAAACCAGGGCTTCTTTCTGCAAGGATGAAAACGGGAATCTAGTGACAGATATCCAGAGTACACTGACGTTATGGAGGGAACACTTCTCTAGTCTTCTGAATGGAGATGACGACAACAATCCCGCCAATAGAGATGATATCCCGGAAGCCCCAATTATGGATGACAGCGTTGAAGTTCCGCTGCCCGACTATAATGAAGTCTTGACAGCAATAACACGGCTTAAGAACAACAAAGCCGCGGGAGCCGATGATCTACCCGCTGAGCTGTTTAAGAACGGAGGCGAAGCTCTATTTAAATGCATTCATGAGCTTCTATGCAGAATATGGTTGGAAGAATGCGTTCCAAACGATTGGAACCTCAGTGTACTCTGCCCAATCCACAAGAAAGGCGATTTGCGCCAACTACCGTGGGATAAGCCTCCTAAATATCGCCTATAAGGTTCTGTCTAGCGTATTATGTGAAAGACTGAAGCCCATCGTAAACCAACTGATTGGGCCTTATCAGTGTGGCTTCAGACCTGGAAAATCTACCACCGACCAGACATTCACGCTACGACAAATCTTGGAAAAGACCATAGAGAAGCAAATCGACACCCACCACCTTTTTGTCGACTATAAAGCCGCTTTCGACAGTCCAATAAGGAATCACCTATACTCCACCATGTCTGAATTTGGTATACCTGCAAAATTAATCCGTCTATGCAGGGTGACACGATTAATTCGGAAGGATCTCTCCCCCCCCCCCCCTCCACCCCAGTTGTTACCAAACGAGATTTCAGGAGAGGTAATTCCTTATCGAGCGACGTTTTTAATCTATTTATGGAGAAGATCATTCGAGCTGCTGATCAGAGACAAAGCGGCACCATATTCTACAAGAGTGTTATGCTGCTAGCGTATGCTGATGATATTGATATCATTGGCCATAGCACACGCGAAGCTAGTGCATCATTCTCCAAATTAGAAAAAGAGTCGATTCACATGGGTCTTGCAGAAAACGCAGATAAGGCGAAATATCTGGTGTCAACAAACAAGCAGTCCCAGCGTATTGGCACCCACGTCACTGTTGACAACATCTCGAAGTTGTGAAGGACTACCTCGAATCCAGCATTAACTCCACCAAAAATATCAGTAGTATCAGACCTACCTATTTGTCAAAGTAAGCAACATTTTTCTCCTAATCTGACTTTAACAATATGCAATCGCTTCAGACATTTTTTTAAACTTTTTTATAAACTTTAACAAACGCTCCTAAATTATGCATCTACAGTGTGCACAAATATTTTCGAAATTCGAATAGGTTGCCATATAAGTGGCATTCAAATGTCAAGAACGTGCAGCTCAATAAGATAGACCACATCAAAGAAACCACCATAACGCACACATACAGCGCTAATAATCTTCCAGCGACTTTAACAAGCACGCACACGTTAACAAACTATCTCTCAAAAGCAAAGGAGGCACTCATGAACAAACACACCCGTAGACGCATAATTGAATTCATGAATGCTTTTGGTGTGTTTTTTCCCAGACAATACCATTACAGACGCAGCAGTTAGCTGTAAGAAAATGTCAGCTCAATGATATAATTTTCAATTTACACGTTTTGTTAATGGAGGAGGCGTGCAACGTTCGGATATGGCTGGAAATATCGAGGTTGCGCTACATAATATACATTTACTGTGAGGATAAAATTTCCAATGCATTCTATGAGTCATAAAAACTCAGGTAATAAGCGCATCCGTATCCGGAATGCGCAAAATCCAATTTAACAATAATGAAGCCTTGCAGTTGCGTTGCCATGACAATACTTTGAAGATAGTATGAAAACAATGCACAAAGAAATAAAAAGGCACAAAGAAACTATTGAAGAAGACAAAGCAGCAGAGTCAAAGCAGAGGTAGTTGTAACCGTTAAAGCGTATATTTATAATAAAATAATTTGCCGAACCATTCAACAGGCAGTTAAAAAAGGCACGTGACTAAGATGTACAAATATCCCAGTGAACAAAAAACTCAAGCAAGAATTAAGAAAAATATATATATAAGAGAGGTGTTTTAAAAAAAGTAAGCAGCAGTTGTCTTAAATTATAAACTGCGCTGCTTATGAACTTCACATGAAATTCCCTAAAGTTAGTTTTAAGCTATATACAGAAAATAAAACAACTACTAGGTGAGCCAAAAAACTCTCCTTATGTCCACATTAGTCTGTTGGGATAACTTTATTACCTTGCCTGCTGTCACTTATACAGCGATCTCCATTCTACATAGACCCACACAAGACCTAATAAAACGCACACAAGCACTTCAACAATGTTAATATGGCAAAATTGTCAATTGTAAATTTAATGTTATTAAGTGTTTTGCGTGCATAGCGTTGTCAACTATTTGTCAGTTATTGTCACTTAAACGTTTAAGTAGAATTTGTAACATTTCACAGCAATGAGATGCAAATAGCGGTTATAGAATCCAATTAGCACCGACGACAACTTAAGTGCTTAAAATTTTGCTAGAATTTAAAGTGATGATCAACACTCTCTGTGGTGATGAGAAAAGTGATGATGATGGCTTAGCTAAGTCGGCTCCTTAAATTACTAATAAAACCACTTTTTCTAAATATTTTTTCATAAAGTGAGGTTAGTTAAAAAATATAATTTAAAAACTCTTACACTTAATTAAAACGCTTTCTTACTTAGTATGTTCAAAAAGTCCTTAGGACGACACATGGATGGCATTACCGGATTTTTTCCATATGATTTTTATTTACTACCAATCTTCAAACTATACGTATACAAATTTGACAACAATCTGACAATTAATTAGTGAGTTATAGCATTTTGTGTGCAACTATTGTTATTAAAAAAAAAAAAAAAAAAAAAATGGAAAAATGTAAATTTCGAGTATTGATAAAGCATTGGATGAAAAAAAATACAGTGGAAACCAAGCAATAACTTGATAAACATTATCCGGACTCTGCTCCATCGAGAAAAATGGTAGAAAATTGGATTGCTGAATTTAAACGTGGTCGTACCCGCACAAAGACACCCGCCACTTTCTAGAAAAATACCCTTTTTTTTTCCAAAAAAACCGGAGAAAAACTTAGGCATACGCCTGATATGTTCTCTTTTGATATTTGTTGCTAACATAAATGGGATTTTGCTGCATAGTTTTCCTACACGCGCATTTATTTTCGGCAATATGACTTTTTTTTAATCACTTCATCTCTTCATTTCGTTTTTAGTGTGTAATGACATTTCTAATAATTTTCTTGGAGCAACCAAATAATTTTGCAGTTGTGGCGTGTGTTTTTTTCCCTCAAAATTAGGTTCTTGGTGATGTTCCTTTCTTTCAGAAGAACAGTGCTTATCACGTACCATTTTTAATACCTGTATATACTGGAACTGTTTAATTATCGCAAAAAACAATACAAAAAATAACAATTTATTTATTATTATGTTATCCAAAAATAGCTTAAATATGTCATAAAATAAGCGTAACATTTCAAAATTATGTTTAAAGAATAAAGATATATTAAAAAAAATGGAAATGTATTTACATAAAATTAAATATCTAAAAGATCAACTTTACTCTGCGATCGATGAGGCGCAAGCAGGATTCCGTTCTGGCTGTTCCTGTACGGATGGCAATTTGCACATGTTGTTTATTGACTTCGGGAAGGTTTTCGACAGTGTTCACAGGAACTTCTTATGGGTTGCCTTTCGACGAAGGGGAGTACCGGAGCTATAATCAAATAATTTACGAAGATGCAAGGTGTCGAGTTCTATAACTATCTGATCCCTTTGAAATCCACAGTGGTGTCCGTCAAGGCTGAATTTTGTCCCCAGTCCCCAGCCAATGAGGTGGACAATAACGAGCTTTTTGGAAGACATCGACTACGCTGATGAAATCTGCCTCCTTGCTAATCGGCTAACTGATTTAACACGTATGGCGAACAATTTAAATGAAGAGGCGTTGTCTGCCGGCATTAAAATTAACTCCATAAAACCAAAGTTTTAAGCCTGGCAGAAAATAAAAGCGGTTCAGTTGAAATATCTGGTCATCACATTGAGTCAGTTGATAGTTTTACATACCTTGGAAGTGAAGTTGCGGCCGGAGGTGAAACCGAGGGGGCAATGCGTGCAGAATCAGGAAGGTCAAAGCGGCGTTTGGTATGTTAAACGATAAATGGCGAAACAACATTCTGAGCACCAGCATAAAAGTTCGACTGTTTAAATCGAACGTTCTATCTGTACTTTTATACGGCTGTTGTACTTGGAAAATAACCCAAATAATCATCAAGCGACTGTGACATAAAGGTTAAGGTGCGTGACTTTTATGCGATAGAACCCAGGTTGGAATACCATCTGACACATAAAGCTTTTTGAATTGAATTAATTTTTCTGTTCGGCTGTCACCTCTCTGCAGACAATGGCAAACCTCAGAGAGTAAAAACTGCCATGAAAAGCTTCTTGAGAACATAAGCCTTTCGGAGTTGGCATAAAACTTGAAGGTTTAGTTCTCGATCATTTGTGTTCAAACATTTCACAACTTTTTTTGATTACCAAGCGATTATAAGTATTCGTAAATCGTTGCTTTCCAATTGATCTCAGAATTTTTTGGCCATACACATTAACTGATGAAGAACTGCTCCGTAGAACAAACATGGAGCCATCTTGGTTAGAAGACAAAAGTGGAATTGGCTAGGCCACACTCTCCGCAAAGACAACAACAGCATCGCAAAGAAGGCAGTGGAGTGGAATTCCCTCAATGCGAGAGGCAGACCACCCGGCAGACGACGAGAAACATGGAGAAGAACGGTGGAACGCGAAGCTCGTCGTATTGGCAAAAATTTAAGGGATTCTCTATGTCCCGCTAGAGATTACAGGACATAAAAAAGATGAAGAAAAAGAAATATCTAAAAAATGTTCTTTTTGCAGTTCGATTAATCTAAAACTTCTTGGACTACAGATATGTTTTTAGAAGCAATGCCATGTGGGGACTCTGAAAAGCGAACATAAAAAAATCCTCAAAAACAACTTTTGAGTTTGCTCCAATCGATGCAATTTTAACATATTTTTTCTATTATGTGCCACCGCTGCTGTTATCAGCTTGAGCAAGTTGATGCTGCAAAAATATGCGTCAATTTTGATCTTGCAACTTCCTTTGTGACTTATTTTTTTGCGCAAAAAACACTTTTATGTTTGTTTCCTTTTTTGAATAAAACGCATTGCTAGCTTAATAATGAAGCTTGTTGTAAGTAACAAAAGCAACTGGAATGCACAAAAAAAAGTAATTGGTTAATTAAAATTTAAGCTGCTTTTTGTACTGGCTAATTCCTTCATTATTTTCTGCATTTTTTTATGCTGCATTTGTTTTTATTACTTTTGCTTTACTCTTTCTTTTAACATTTACTTGCAAGATTTCTTCTCTCCTCTATATTTCGTTTTTTTTCCTTTGCTTTTTCTTTAGCGATTTTCTTTCTTTTGCATTAATCGTTGATGTCTGCAATGACGCAACCCTAATTAAAGTAGCAACTACACCGGAAACGTTGGTCAATTTGTGTGAATGCGTTTATGCGTGTGTATGTAGGTGTGTGCGCCTATGTGCATTTGTATTCTAGAGTGTAAGTGTTTGATTAGTCGTTAGCCTGTGAGAGGATTGTAAATCCTTTTTTATTCTACCGCAATTCTATTTAATTAACTGAATTTCTTTTCTGTTTGTTTTTTTTTTTTAAAAGCAGCTCAGTATGTTGGTAAAATCAGAGCATTTTCAAAATGCGTACCACAGATGAGCTCATTAGATGTTTACATAAGTCAAGCAGGATTTACCGATGCTCCTCACTCTGTATTGTTTCACGAAGATTTGTACACTATTATAGGTCAGATTGGGTAATTTTGGTTAAAATAAAAGAAAATGTTATTTTCCAAGTATTAGAGCTTAAAAAAAAAAGTGTTTCTAATAGAGGATTTGTGCGTCACGATTAAATTTTTATTTTCTTTATGAAAACATAAGGACTTTATTTTAAAGCCAGCAACGAATGTACTTTTTTAAATATTTCAGCTATCAACTTCAATATTTGAAACTAAAATTAATTTTTTTCAAAATTTATCCGTTCTACTTCTTAACTTTAGTCCATTGTTAGTAATAAATTAGAATATAAAAGCAATGTCTAAAAATTAGAAAAAAAAAACATATGAGTTGCTCCCAAAAGAAATAATATTCCGTTATAGTTGGAAGGAGGGACAGAAATATAGTGTATTTAAAATTAATCAAATATTATTTTTGAAAGTCAATAGTTTTCAAAATTATAAAACACGTCCTTCAAAATTATTTTCGTTCAAAAATAAATACCAATAAAAACGAAGTAATTATTTCAAATGAATTTAATTTCTTTTTTTTAAGAAAATAAAAAATGTGATTGAATAAATATTATTCTTAAAAAAAAAAACATTTTTGAGAAAAACCCAATCTTTGGAAAAAGAATATATCGCTCATTCCAAAAAAAAAAAAATCTACCTCACAGCCAATTTAACATGGAGTCGTGCCATGGAAACGGGGCAGTGTACAGTGTACAATAAATTTAAAAGCATTTCTATAAGTATGATAAAGACAAAGTTTAATGTTGCAAAGAAAAATTGAAAGAAAGATGAAAAAACCTTCTTCCGATTGAACGAATTGCATTCTTGCACTATTTTACAGCAGCCAATTCATCAGAATTGGTTTGACATCTACTTCTCAAAAAAAAAAAAAAAAAAATAATTGAAATAATTGATTTTTTTTCAGTAAAATTTTATTGTTTTAACATTGCTTCATAATTAAATCTATATCTTTTATAATTCTTACAAATCTGTAATAAGTGAAATAAATTTTTAAAATGTACGCTCTATTAAATAATTTGAAATTATTCTTAAAAAAACGGAAAAGACCCAAGGCCATACAATTTGTGTGCCGATACTATACGAGATAAGAAAAAAATACTTTTTTTGTTGAATTGAACTCAGAAGATTATAAAACTGTTTTATGAAGGAGTAATGCCTTACACAAGATGGAAAAACTTTTACTTGTAAATATATCCAACACGCAGAGATTTGTGTTACAAAATGTTTCCTCACGAAAATAAAATTGTCCGTGTCCCGATACCTGACTTTTTTTGAATGCATGATTCTGGAAAACTCTTTCATATTTAATTTTAATATAAATGTATTTGGAAAGAATATAAGTAGTATTATTGTAGGAAAAAAAATTACAAAAATATTCCACAAATATTTTTTGACTAAAATTTATTTTAATTTGCAAAATATGTACCCCAAATATTATAATGCACGCACTATGGTCCCGTCGACAACTTTTGCTGGCCAAAACTTGTTTTTGTCACAGTATGCTATTGTTTTTTGTTGTTGCACTCTAATACCAAATACTTTAAAGCAAACAAGAAATCATTTTGATTTTGTAAAAACAAATTTACCGTTTAATAGCAAACCAGTAAATTGAGCTTTCTAAGGAGAATTATAAATCTAATTGAGTGCGCGTTTTTTTAAGGTTATTAAAATATTATTCTTGCTTAACCCATTTCTTGCCAAAGGTTGCGTTTGTGCACCCAAAAGCTTGGATATTTTTGAATATGCAATAAATGTAAGTTTTATTTGATTTTAATGCATAAAAACAATGTTTAATATTGTAGCTTTCGTATTGCGAGTTCGAGCTTAGCATTCCCCCTGCAATACCCTCTCCCCCCTACCAGATAAAAATATTAAATTTTTGACCTACTTTTAAAAAAAATAAAATAAATACATAACGGAGGAAAAAACATTTTACAATTACCTTAATGTGATGAAAATAAATCAAAATATTATAAATGATTTACTTTATAACGGTAAGGAAATGCAATTGCTATATTACCTTTCGTTGGGTGCGAAAACGCACCCGTGGCGCTTAACCTGATTTTTCAATCATAGTTTTTCGTTGAAAAAAGTGCAATGTGCCTCTGCATTATTAATGTTTTAGCGCTTGGCTAACATACGAACTAATTTGTAATGTTTTTTTTTTTTTTAATATACGTATAACTATAACGAAAATGTTTATTTTCAATATAATTTGTCCCTCCTGCCCCAGGTGAATGGTAAAGCGAAAACCATTTTTTGACCATTTTAGAACCGTTTTTGGGAACCTACAACCTAGCCATAATAAGGGTTTCGCCGGGAAAAAAAATTTTTTGTCTTGTCCAGAAATGGGTTAAAGCTTAGTATGCTGTAGGAGCGAAAACAAAACTCCCATAAGAAGTACATTGAGATTTTGACAGCGAACAGGCAGCGGAATTATTTTTTGCTAGGTAGTACGCTGTTCAATGTAAAAATGTGTTCAATTATATGCCCGTATATTTAATAGCCACGGAAATTTGATATTCAACAACAAAAAATAAGCAGCAAGTATGTGTTGGCGTTGAATTTGTTATTAAACAAATTTATTTAGTTTATTAATGTGTAGTCTGTCCTTTTAGAGGATATAAAATTTCAACAATAAAATGATGAATCTGTCAACCAGAACAGCTAAGCAGCTTTTTTTCGCACAACAATTTTGACTCAGCACCAAAATTTCGCGTGTAGAATTATATGCCCAAAAATTTTTGTTCCTACATCATACTAAACTTCAAAGCTTTTTATATGCCCAAAAATGTTTCATGGTCTGATACTACTGATATTGTTGGTGGAGTTAATGCTGGATCCGAGGTAGACGAAGTCCTTCACAAATTCGAGATGTTGTCAACAGTGACGTGGGTGCCAATACTCTGGGACTGTTTGCTTGTTGACACCAGATATTTCGTCTTATCTGCGTTTACTGCAAGACCCATGTGACTCGACTCTTTTTCTAATTTGGAGAATGCTGCACTGACTTCCCGTGTGCTATGGCCAATGATATCAATATCATCAGCATACGCTAGCAGCATAACACTCTTGTAGAATACGGTGCCGCTTTGTCTCAGATCAGCAGCTCGAATGTTCTTTTCCATATTTAGATTAAAAAAGTCGTACATATTGAAAAAAAAGATTAAAAAAGGCATAATGTGGAAATTACCAAGGATAGTAAGTACTTTAATTGTAATATATGTTACTTTTAACAAAATATCGGATGCAGTGATAAAATCAGTTGTTTAATGGAATCTATAAGATTACTATGTTTCTTTAATTCCTAAGTTTGTGTAGACTTGCAAAATTTTGCCCAACGTTGCCCAGGGTAAAACAAATAAAAAATAATAATTTGGGATGTAATAAATCTGTTTTATCAAGTTTTGTATTGCGATTTTTTGCGATTTTTAAGAAAAACACTTTTTTCAGACGAGAATATCAAACATGAAAAACAGGCCTGTGTTATGAGCAAGGTACTTATTCACTTCAACAAACAAATATTGCAAAACACAATATTTCCAGTTGGCGGTTTTGGGGAGGACGCTGCTGAATCGCGGCATAAATTTTATAAAGCTGAGAGATAACATCACGCCCGCAAAACTAGCCAGATTCTACAGATTCTACAGATTCGCAGATCCACTTATATCGTCTTTGCGTTTAAGTACTCGCGTACCCAAAAGGAAACGAGCAACACTTCCACCAGAAGTCGTCGGTTTATTAAGTTGTGAGGGTCCCACTCAAGCTTATGTGCTTGAACAGCACGAATACCCAAATGAAAATACAGATGACGACGATGAAGAAGTTGTTTTTTGAAGAGGAAAATTTAATTTTGGATAATAAATTGAATATTATATAATAATTTTTAATAAATAATGCACTCCAATTTCAATTTAAAATTAATTAAAAAAACTTTTTCTAAAAAATTTATTTATTTTATTAAAAAGGTTGATTAGGTTAAGGTTGCGATCAAAATTTCAGCAAATATAGTCTCATTTCAAAGAAAAATGCCTAACAAGTCTGAAAAAGTTGGTATAAGGGAGTCGTCGCTGATTTCAATATTAGTACTAAATTCTGAAATCTTAAAATAGTTTATCGAATGTGGAATTGAAACACTGTTCTCCATATTGAAGTCGTCATGTAAGATTTTGAAATTTTAACGTAAAATTCTAAATAATCGACCACAAAAACCTCTATACACGACGTTTCATACAGATACAATGACATTTTGATATTTCGGTCGCCAAAAATTGGATCCGCCCTTTTGATTTTTTCATTTTTGGCATCAAATTCGAAATAAGCTACCTCGAAAATCCCCTTGTAGAGCCTTTCGGAGTTATGTCCAGCAAAAGTGGTCAGCGAACCCATTATGCCATGCCTTATATGGAATGAGCCAATATTATTTGCAATATTATAAGAATTTTTTTTTCATTTACTCTGCTGAAGTCTAGAGGGACGAGGAAGAACTGCTTGTTTTAGTTTAAGAAATTTCAAGAGCTTAAAGAAAGCATAAAATATTAGAGCCAATTAAGTAGACATCACGACCTAAAGTTAAACTGTCGCAATATCAGTAACTGCTTGTTGATGAATTGAATTATATAAAAACTATCAACGTGTGTGAAATTTCTAATCATTCGAAATATGTTAATGCAATTCCAAACTACTTCCATAAATATACATACCTACATACATGTGTATGGGTACAACTAAAACTGACCAACATCACAATAACTTGATACCAAGAAACACTTAATAGAAAACATTTAGTCGTAAGGATAAGAATAATCACTTAATGCGGTGGGCATAGTTATAAAATAACAACAAAACCAACAACAAAACAATTAAAGCAGCAGGAACCCAAAAGTAGCTAGCAATACGAATGGCAGCTGTTTTTGATTAATATTCTAAATATAGTAAATGAACAAAGTTAAGATTATGTATATCTTGTGGTATTGAATGTTGTTGTTGTTGTTGTTATTGTTGCTTTCCTTTTACAACCTAAATGCGATTAGCAACAGGAATATTCAATAAGCCTTAACAACAAAGGACATCAAACTACAACTTATAATAACAACAAAATAAGACGAAGACACTTCCTGGCAAATCAACAAATACACAAATTCACGCAAAGACAAGCCTCAATAACAACACCAATAAAAACAACAACAACAACAAAGGCAAAAACAACAGCATTCAAGGACGCACCGAATTAAACACATGTCCTCAAAAGGCGCAGCATATAAATAGAACAACAACAACTTACAATAATAACAAATACAACATCAACAACAAAAACCCTAGAAACAACCATGTATGTATGTACATCAGTAGGTGTACAATAAACAATCATTGGACATGACAAATAATTCAAATCTAGTCATCCTAATGAAGCGAAACCAACCAACTAACTGACTGACCGACTGCCTCACCGACAGACAAGCTGCTGGATATGTCAACAATAATATTTCTTAGTCATTCATTGAAATTCGAATTCTATTTTATATCTCTCGTAACATCACCTAGTGATACAAACACCCGACCATCTACCACAACCACTGATTTGATTTGAATTTAAGACGACACGCAAAACGGAAGTGAAGCGAAAGCATGTTAAACTGTAACTACTTACGAGCGACTGGCTTAGAGAATGGGTCGAAACAGTTTTCGGCAATAGTTTGCTGCTGCTGATGAAGAGTATCGCTTCAATAGTGATTGGAGGAATCCTTGAATTGGCTAGAGCTCAAATCAAATGAAGTCGCCGCCAACACATGGAATGGGCTGTGCATTGAGGCGTGAAGCAATTAGCAAGCTGCATGACACTTTGACAGCTTACAATTTCCAACAAGATAAATTCCAAGCAACTATTTCCGGCAACACACACACGCACTTGTATATTGTATAAACACAAGCAAACAAGCACAAGCAAGCATTTGTGTGTGGCTCATTGATATGCATTTCTGTTGCAAGGATTTGCACATCCAGTTTTTGTTTCTAATTAAAAATACAACAAAAAATAAAAATTAAATTTTCACAGAAATCTTTTTTCCGAATGAATATTTTTGAAATCTCTTTCCGCAAACTGATGGTTTATTTAATTAAATTTGTACAACTGCTCACATAAGTTTTGTTTAAATTAAATAAAGCTTCGTATTAAGTGCATAGATTGAATACTTTAATTCTGTGGAGTGATGATAGTTTTTTTTATAATTGGCCACAAACATGAAGTGCCATTTCAGGAAGGATTTACAAATGAGACTTTGCTTGTGATTTGTGGAATTTAAAAATATTAAAAACCACAGTGTAACGAAACAGTAACGCTAGAATAATAGAAGCAAAACTTTTTAAAAAACTGCTCGTCTAAAATAGTGCCAGAAAAAAAAAGTGTCAAAAACATACATTTTTTTTTCATTACAAAAGAAAACATACACAGAAAAAAAACAAAAATTGGAAAAAGTATGTTTCGTTATTTATGAACAGCCCCAAACAATTAAAAAAAGCCTTCTTTTTATAAACTAAATATATTAAAAAATATCATTCTGTGAACTTGACATATTTTTTGATATTAAGGGTGTGTGCGAATTGGTCTAAATTGGAGGACTTTTCTAAATTAGTGAAAGTTTGTCGGTAATGCTGAGCTTATTGGGTATTTAGAAAAATATCAAGCAGATTTTTCGTGCATTTTCTGACTGATATTTTGGTAACTGATATTTGCGGGTATAAAAATGGGAGTTTAAAATAAAGTCACAGTGTAAAAAGCTTGTCAATTTTCAATATAATTGTAATTGTAATTGGACAACTTTTTTTAATAAAAATTTTATATATTACTTCTTGCAAAATTAAAAAGACCTTCGCGATTTTAACATAGTAGTTAACACATTTCCACTGAGCATCTGGAAGCGTTGTACATTTGTTTGTAATTGTCAGTTCGCCAATGAGAAAAAAAAAGAAAGCAACAGAAAACTTAGTTGTCATATATGAAGTTGTAAAATGTGAATTCGCATAGTCTTATAAGCTATTTTTCTAAATTATTGCAGGGCTGGAAATTAACGACGAAAAGAAAAGTAATTTCCTCAAACAAACAGTTTCAAATTATTATTTATATTCATTTTAAAAGTCCCCACTGTAGGAACTGAACCCAAGCCACTCGCGTCGAAGTATGTCGATTTTCCTACACACCTAATAAAGCACCTTTTTATACCCCAACGCGTACTGCGTAAGGGGTATATTAACTTTGTCATTCCGTTTGTAACGCCAAGAAGGAGGCGTGACAGGTATAGAAAAATATATATATTTGTTAATTTTTTCATATATTTATTTCACCTTCTCCTTCATGTATAGGAGATAGACATGGTTTTCATTGAATTTTGCCAAATTCACAATGATATTTGGGTTCATATTAAAAATCAGGGACTATATGCTATATTTCCAGTCAGTTAATTCACTTTTTTAGAATTTTAAGACATTTTACAGTTTAGATGACGCCACAGTGTATGAACGGTAGACGTCACTCCCATTCGATTTTTTTAGAAGTTCATAACGAGGGTTTATATTAAATATCAAAGCTTATGTGCAAGATTTCAAGATATTTATTTTATTTTTGTAGAATTTTAAGAGACTTAATCGTTTAAATAAAGACACTTGAGTGAAAGACGCTCGTGTTTTCGTCCGATTTGGCACATTTTCAAACTTGATCTTTATTTTGTAGCTTATATGTTTAATTTCATTAAGATACCTTTAAAATTTCGGGTCTACTCATGATCACTGATGGGCAGACAGTGCACTTGTGTCCACTAATTAACCACTAATAATTCCTCTCCAGTCGATATCGAAACTTTTCTTCATAACATAACTTCCTCAAACTCTCAGCCTTTTTGTTTCGCTTGTGTGGATCAGTTAGAAGTTTTATGTTGTTTTCTGTCTATTTAGTTTAATTAAGTTTAAAAAAAAAAAAAAAAAAAAAAAAACCAAATGGCCATTTCAGCCTTTGAAAGAACTTTGACCGAGCTTCTTATGATCAATTGTGGTGTGTGTGATGTGAAAAGCTTGGACACAAATGATCGAGAACTGGACCTACATGTTATCAATTCAATTGTTAATGAATTGTGAATTCATCAATGAATTGTTATCAATAAAAATCCGTTTGATTTAACCTCAATTGCAAGTATTATACTAAATAATTTTTAAATTAAATATGTTGATTGTGCCTATAAAAACTTTATTAACCATAATAATATAGCCGTTGGGAACGATATGACCGATACTATTTTGTACACCGTTCAAAATAAGATTATTTTTAGCAAAACCATATCTAATTCCGTACCATACTCACCAGATATATGTATATATGGACTTAGGGGATCTGATCACGTTTCGCACCACTCTCAGCAAATTTTGCAAATGCCCTTAGATGCACTCTTAGACTTTAGAACAGTGATGACCTAACGCACACAACTTAAGCTACTTGCGTGCATGTGTAACGCTTAAAGCTTTGCACTGAAAGAAATAGAACGTTAAAGCATTTTAAAGGCTTCCTGAAAGCTTTATGTATAAAAATATTAAGAAATACACGCAAAAAACTTAATCTTATTGTACTCCGAAATCTAAAATAAATAATAATAAAAAAAAGCAAAAAAAAAAGGAGGAAAAAAAAATTATATAATCATAATGTTATTTTTTCATCATTTCTTTTATATATTATCATTAAATGTTTAATATATATTATATAATTATTTTAAATATTATTATATCTAATATTATCTATATTATGCACATTTAAAACAGAGTTGCATTACATTAATAAATTACTAAATTACAAGTAAATTAATGTCACTACAAAATCTATATTCCCTGTGCCATATATAATTTACAAACCCTTATAAATGATATTGAAAATTTAGTATAAAAAATACCATTTACAAGGGTTTTGCCCATGCAAGAAACCTCTTAATATTTTACACTAAGCGACCTTCATCTTCGGATTATAATGACATTCATACTTCTCGATGAATAACTACCTATACGATCCTCTTCGGCAAGCAAATATTTTCATTTAAAAAAATTAATTTCGAAAGAGTAGAAAACATTATTTATTACATTTGTGAATTGTACTTATTTTATTCTTTCCTTTTATTTTTTCATTTAACATCAACAATATTTAAATTAAATATTTGGTATATACACCTAGTAGCATTTTTCGGCATTAACCATAAAACATTTACCGTAAAACAAAATAAATATAAAATAAACTATTTTAAGCTTGCAAACTATAAAAACAATGATGGCTTACATGACTAAAAAACACTGCGTTTCTTAAGTATCATATGTAAACAAATATAACAATATGCATCGCTTCCTTATTTTATTCTTTTCTGTGTACAAACACAACGTAATTATTTTGAAATACAGCGAACAAAGTGACGTAACACTGCCTGCGTCGAGTCTGCCTGCAGACTGAAATCTTTTTTGTAGCCGAAGAATTTATATCAGGGATGATATTGGCTTTACTGTAAAAGGGCCAAAATTCATATAAAAATAGGGCCAATTTGACATTAATAGGGCTTTAAGATTTAAAAAAATGGTAACTCAATATCAGAAACCGTACCAATTATGCATTTTATAATAAAAAGCAAAAAATAATAATTATATTTTGACTTTTAAAATTTTGAGCAAAAAGTAATAATTATTGCTGCTTTTTATTTGTTAAGGCAAAAATGAAAAACAAAATCTAACCGATAGTTTTTGAACACTAAATAACTTGTAAGATTTGATTTTTATTTTTTAAGGCAAAAATTAAAAGCAAAATGTGGATCTAAGGTTACGGTTGAACCAAAGTTTTAATTAATTTTAACTAATTTTAAGGCAGAAAATGCACGCTCCACGCATGATGATGATGATGATGACTCATTTAGAACTGTTATTAAAATGATTAAATGAAATCACTTCCATCTTAAATCAAAAATCAAAGTGAAAGTGATATGGTTTAAGGTTATACTTTCAAAAAGATTTTATTTCACGCTTTGTTTGTAAACGTTAAAAAGACGCCAAATATAATGTATAGATAGATAAAGTGTTTCTACAAGAAAATTTTTAACAAAAACATTATTCTGATAAGTCAATCCTAAATTTGATAAATAAAAATTGTAAAGCTTTTCCACAAAAACAACACACCAGATATTTCCATCTTGAAATAGTCGTAGAGTGGCAGAACTAAATAAGCAATTTAATGCAGACTCTCTGTTAAGTCTTGCAAGAAGTCTATTTGATGAAGCGGGACTAGGGTTCACTCTTTTCATCTAAACTCAACTTGGGAAATAAACTAAGCTTGTTGAAATAACTAAAAAGTATGCTCTTAATGGGACAATGACTGTATATAACAAAACTTGTTTTACTGAGAACATTTTTAAAGGCGATAGGAAATATCGGGTATTATATCGACCACTAGTGAAATGGTAATTATAGCTCTTTTTTATTTTTATCACTCGATTATCATGTTTTTTTAAAATTTGAAATAATTAACTAAAATCAGTCGAGGGCTATCCGTCACCTCTCTCCCCCCTCGGTCGTCTTACCTTTTCATGATCGCTAAAAGATAATTTTTTTTCTTTCTCCAGATATTTCTATTTACGAAATAAATCATAGATAGCTTACAATTGGCTTCCAAAAATTACGAACGAAAAAAAATTACAAAAAAACCCAAAATTTTCCATACAAAATCGGCCTTAATTCGTCCAAAAACAATAACCGAAATTTCTATCGATTATGTAATTTTTTCGGGTGTTTATACCAATTAAATTAGGATCTTTTTTGCAAATACTTAAAAAGGAAGAAAGGCCCGAAAAATAAGCTTGGAATTTAGGACCGAAAAAAATCGGGCATTTTTACCAAATTAAAAACAAAAAAACGCCCGAATTTTTGTTTACCGAAAAGTTAGGAAATTTTAAATTTGTTACGATAAAATGGTTCGCCCTTGTAGGGAAGGTAAAAAACATTATTACGTAAAAGAGCAAATCATTTTATCATAAAAAAACACCATCTGGACCTTATCCGTACATAATGTACATAATGTATTTATGAACCCCTTGTTCATAAATTACATCAAAAAACAAATAAAATTAATGAAATCTTAGCAGATATTTTTACAGGGGAATATTAATTTACTACTAAATTATCCCGAAAAAATTATACCCTTCGGGACGGCGGATATTGTTTGTTTTATTTTATTTTTGTCAAGCACTACAACGCCGCTGAATTGCATTTTGGAACATTCCAAAAGGGCCTAAAATGAATAACAAGGGCCTCAGGGCTTTTGAAATGAAAAAGGGCCCAATAAAGCCCTAAAAGCCCCCAAATATCATACCTGATTTATATACGTAGACATCATTGAAAAAGCTCTTAGCTCGCGAGCTGATTATGTTCGTAGCTGCTTTGGAACCATCTCGCTTCTTTAACAGATTATAAACACAAAAATACCAACACAATTGTGAAATATCTTAAGGTTTTCGCGTTCTGATATGAACAATAACATTTAACCTATACGCAATTCTTGTCTTATTTCTGAACGACAGTTCTTTGTGCACGCGATAAGACTTTGGAATTTACTTCCCAGAAATATTCAGTCAATCATCAACGCATCACAATTTAAAAATAAGATTTTTAACCATCTTACCTAATTACTTTAAACTTTGCTATTCAAGCTTAGTGATCTGTAATTTGAGAAATAATATTTTAAATAAATGTTGAGTTTCGAATTTTTTATTTATCATGTTTAATTACAACTTTCAGTTTGTTTATATGAAAGTTAAACAACTTTCGTTTGTTTATGGACTTTAGTAAGTTTTAATTAATAAGTTTTGAATTGTTTTACTTGTCATGTTTAATTACAAATTTCATTTAACCCTTTCAGTATCTATTATATACTGGATATACTATATATTTATACTATATTACTAACAATAAGAAATTATAATGACAAAAATTAAGAAAGATTAAATTTATGATAAATACATTCTAAATAAAGTATATAAAAAAAAAGAAAATAAATATTTAAATGGAAGTAGGTTTTTGAGCAAGTCCATTACAATCGACATTACTCTTTACTAATTTTTTTTCATATAAAACAAAAAATTTGTTTTTTAATCACATTCTCTACTATTTCGCATTCATTTTTTATAACATCAAATAATAAAAGAAGCAAATAAATTTATTCATAAATATAATAAGAAAGAAACTCACTCACTTTGTTTTCTTTTCGGCTCAACATGCTCTCATAGAATCAGCACGTTCTACTGTTATGAACACAAATCTCGTAATGAAAGGTAAAAATGGAAGAAAGAATAGATCAAAGCACTGTTTACAATGAATTTTTTATCAAAAATAACGGTTTGGTTTGCGCTACACTCATTTCAAATGCATGTCCATTACAATGGACAAGGTTAACGAAAGGGTTAAGTTAGTTAATTTTAATCAATCTTTTGTTTAATGTTACTACTACGCATTTATTCGTCGAACTTCATGTTGCTAGTGCTTTAATTAGAAGACAATAATCTTGTTCTACTAGGTTACCATAACAAATAAATACAATACAATACAATAAAATACAATAGGGCAATTCACAATCTTGAATATTTGACATTGCAAATTTGTGCAATTGTAAAAATTTCCCATCAATCGTGAGCGGTCTGTTTCGGTTTACTTTGTAATACTTATTGCAAAGTATGAAATTAACAGCTTATTACTCCCGTTTAATTCGTTTTTTATTGAAGCGAAGCTTTTTACTCCTCGTTCTGTGATTTGCTTGGAGTGAAATCTGAAAAATTTTCGACAGATTTTTTCTTGGAAATAGGATGGTTTTTTTGTTGCTAGCGCTTATTACATTAAGAATATTTAATACTTTAATATTAAATACTAAAAATATTATTTAGCCCGCCAGGGGATCGAAGTCGCGTTCTCGTAAACGAGAGTCCAACACACTATCCACCAGGCCACAAAGACTAGAAATAAGCGGTTGTTAACTTAATATTAATTATAACAGAAGCTATGCTGCAGTTGATCGTCACCATCTATCAATAGATAGGGGATTGTGTATTTGCTATGCTACAACTGACAAAAAAATTGCTTTAATTTGCCACAAGGTGTCTCCAGCATCGGTGTGCTTGTATTGTGATTGCGTTTGTGGTGTTGTTGGCTCAAAGAAAATTAGCAATGCCCCCAAGTGCGTTTTTAAGTGTCAAAAAAATAGTTGATATCAATATATATGGAATTAACAAACGCATGCATGACATCGGCAAGGTATCTAAAATGTTTGTTAAATTTTGTTTCGTGTGCGTTTTTTAATATATATTTAATATATATTTTTATCGTCGTTCTGTGATTTGCTTGGAGTGAAATCTGAAAAATTTTCGACAGATTTTTTCGGTAGGTAGTACGCTGTTGAAGGAAAAAATTTGTTCAGTGCAGCCAAGTTCACAACCATATGTGGAGAGTTAAAATGGAGAATCGCTGGCATTATATGCCAGTATATGTAATTGGCGTGGAAATTTAACATTCAACAATAAAAAAAGGAGCAGTAAATATGTCTTCTGTATGTATGTAATTTATTTTGTTATTTCAAATTTTTGTGTTTAAAAGTTAATTTATTAAAAAGAAAAAATTATTAAGCTATCAAATCTATGTAACTGCGAAAAAGCTTCGCTTCTCTCGTGTGTCCAACGAAGCACCTGTGTTTTTTACTTATTTTCCATATCTTTGTTTTTAGCATCTTTATTTTTTATTTACAATCAGCTGCCAGCTTAGAGTTCAGTATTGCACATGTGTAGTAAATATAAACTATGGGTTTTTAGAGTTGCATATTTACACAAGCGTTGTAAATGCATCTCTGTATATTTTGTTAGTGTAGAGTAAAAATATACTCTAACATTTTGCAAACGCTATGATGCAAGACCATTTGCACCTGACTGTGAACAGCCCTAATACATTCAACTATTGAAGTTTTTGTATATATTATTTGCGTTAAAACTTATCAATTCGATTTCAGTAAAACTTTTGAGTTTATAAAAATTAAGCTTTGTCAGGGACTAATTAGAGAAGCGAAAAACCTTTGAGTGAATCAAGTTTTAATTTCGGCCAATCGATTGTTGGGATATATTTCTGTAAGTATTCTTCAAATACGGGGCCCCATTAAAGCGTCGCTCGGCCGCTGCAATAAGAAAGAAATTTGGTATGAACATAAGAATTAATTTATCATGCCAAATTCTTAGACTTTTAATTAAATTGTAGTAGTTTAAATGCATTTTAGAGTAAGCAATAAATTTTTCACACCAAATGAAATTGTTGCTCATTTCTTTCACGACGTTCAACGCTCGTTTCGCTATACATAAAGATAACTCAGGAATGGATAAGTCGGAAAGTTTCATCGATATTTGCCTCTTTAATGTAATGTAATGTGTTTTCTTTTGGCTAGTACTTTTGCCAGATCTAATAACGTAAGTCAAAGTAGTAAAATATCAATTAACTCTGTAACTTCTAAGGTTGTGAACATTTAAACCGCCTTCACTATAATATTTTGCTCAACTTGATCTCTTGTTTCACCACTGTGAATATCTGCACTCGGGGCTTGGGCACCTTGTATAAAAAAAGCAATGCAAAAGAAAAGCAATATTTTTCGTATTATATAAAAGAAAGTTCAATTAAATTTTTCCTCTTGTCAGATAGAATTCCGCAGTAAATAGTATTACATCACTTCCGCTACGTCACCTTCCAATGACTGCTCGTTGAATTAGGCCAAGATATACAAGCTGTTAATAAGACTCGCAAATCAATGGTACCAACAATAATAACAACAACTGTAGCAACAAAAAAAAAAAAACACGACTCTCAACAAAATAAGCCAAATGCTTGTTATACCAACACTAACAAGTTGCATTCCTCGCACTCGACCTAATATAAACTACTACAAGTTGGAATCTACTACGTAGTAAACAACAAAAATAACTAGGTAAACATGATGGTTGAGAAAAAGTGTAGCCAAGTTGTTTCAGAAGATACCAAAAGAGTACGCTAAAACATCTCAGATTGCAACAAAGAAAAAAAAAGTAGAAGAAAACGTCAGAAATAATTTCCACTTGCCAGAGGATCCAAGGAAAATATAGAATGAAAACGACTTACTCGTATAGGAGGATTCTGTATACGGTCAATAGAGTCGAAGTCAGTTTCGAGAAAGAACGCAAGAATGTTCGTGCTGCAAAACGCAATCTACTGAAAATTGTTTATTTTGTTGTTTAGTTTTCTTTTTCTATTTTGCTGTGTTGTTTTTTTATTTTGTTGTTTTATGATGTTTTGTTTTGTTTTGTCCTGACACACTTTGTGTCCTTTTAATATACCATTTTTTTGCTATACTTCAACTAATTTTCACTTAAAATAAATATGAACAACGAAAAGTAAGTGAAACTTTTTACCCATACACTCATTCTCATACACGCATGCACACATATTACCCTATAGGAACAAACTAACTTGTTTTTAAAAACAATTAATTAAAAAACTAATTTAAAATAAACCAGTATATGGACTAGTTTTAATTATATTAAGGCGGCAACTACTCTGATGTTGACATGTTTTAATTGCAAATTTTTATTAGATTACAAGTTTATATATAATTAACCATGTTATTTCATCAAATATTATTAACTTTAGGCCATCAGTAATAGTTTTCAATTGGTTATTTAAAAGCAATTAAAAAAATAATTTAAATGTAACTAATTTAACAAGTAGTTGAAAATATATGCAGATGAAAGTCAATTGACTTATTTAGCGGACATCACCATACAAAATAAGTTAGTTCGTTCTATGGAAAAAAGTCAGAATTTCAACTAGTTGTGGTTGACAAAAAACTACTTTATCAACTACTTTTAAATTAGTTGATTTTCCTACAGGGTAGATACTTACATACTAGTTTAACCACAAAAGTTCCTCTTGCTATATTCTTGCTCTGCTGCATGGTTTAATCGGAGCATAGGAAAACATTTTAGTGAAGTGCTCTCTTTATGGTTGAAATTGTTTCTTGTTAAACGATAGAATTTCATATTTCTTGGTCCTTTATTACGGTTTGGTTGCAGCGTCCGTGTCATTGACTTCGTGCGTTGCAATATCTTGGCTTGGAATATTGTGATCTTTCGTTGCTCTAAGGAAAATAAATAATTTCACATTTCATGAACTCGCATCGAGAGCAATGAAAAAATTTTTCAACAACTGAGTTTTTTATTAAGTGTTGTTTATTGAAACAGCAACACTAAACCAAAAAGAACTCATTTAAAATGACCCAATGAATTCATTTAAAATAGTACGATTTCATTGTTTCAGTCAATCTCTGATTTTAAGTCTAAGAAAAAGTCTAAACGTGATTTTATTGTTCTCTAAAATTAAGAAATTTTTCATTGTGAAATGAGAACCTTTTTTGATTTATTTTAAACTTTTTCTTAGGGTCAAGAAAATAGTTGTTAGTTTTAAAGAACGAATTAATTGAGCTCATGTAAATGTTGGTAGGCTCAAGGAACAGATAATTTGTCCTTGTTTCAAATTGTTTTGTTGTTCCTTGTTTCAAAGAAATAATATATTAAATGCATGTAAAAATTTCTTCAATTCAAAGAAATGATACATTAAACGAAGGAGTAAAGTTTATTGCCTTTGAACTTGGCATTGAATAAAGTTACAAATAGTTAAATTTTTATGAACTGATTTATTGAAAAGATGTGTACAGTTCATTATCGCAAATAATTTTCAAGGATATTTTTTTTAAACAGTTTTTAAGAAACAAAAAAAGATAAAATTTAATAAGTTTTTAAGAATTTATTGGCGGGTACGGCAACTCATCAGCAGTTTTCTTTGTTTTGCTTAGTTCACTAGCTTTAAGAGCTTCTTTACACAACATTCGATAAAACCTTTGTGGAATCATAGGTAATTTCAATTCAATGAATTTTACTTTGAATTAATGAATGCTTTCGATGGCGCTCGCAGGGAGGAGCAAGGAGAAACAGTTTCCTCCTCCTCCTAGAATTCAGCAAAGAAAATATATATTATTTTATTATATATTTTATATAATTATAAAAAACTTTAGAATTTAAAAATAATTCAGTACAAAAAAATTTGTATATGTTTATTTTACATGTTAAATGAAGCATTACTATAAAAAAGAATAAAGTCATTGAGGTATTTTATAGAAAAATATTAAGGCATATAAACTTAACCTATAAACCAGAATATAAGATCGAAGTATGAGCAAAAGTATTTTAAAAACTAAATTCTCTATGAAAATCATTAACCTTATTATGAGTATTATTTTCATATAATAATACTACAATCAAATTAAATAACAGATTTAAGCTTTCAGTAAGATTTATGCGAGTTTTAAAGCATTAAGCCTTTAGTTAAATATTGATGGTCTGAATAAAATCTTTTGCTGAGTTCAACCATTTTTGAAGTTGAGTTAACCTAGGCATGCAATTGTTCTCAGTATCTTTAAGTTTCTTTTTTTTTAAATTTTCCACGCTCTTCCTTTATAAATGTTTAAAAATATAATATCCAAGTTTAAAAATTTGCATCTCCGAGCAACTGCCTACACTCAATTTATTGGAAATAAACTTAACTTAAACACAAATTATTGGAAATTTTGGAAATTATTGTCATTTCTTTTTATTATGATAATATTGGTATGGTTCAATTATGTATGGAATAAAATATCGGCCAAATGGCCGCCGCGACCTCGGCGGCACACCTCCATTCGATGGTCCAAATTTTCGATGACGCTGAGGCATAAGTGAGGTTCTATGTCGTTAATGTGCCTAATTATCTCATCCTTCAGCTCTTGAATTGTTGCTGGCTTATCGACGTACACCTTTTCTTTCAAATAACCCCAAAGAAAGAAGACCAACGGTGTCAAATCACATGATCTTGGCGGCCAATTGACATCGCCACCACGTGAGACAACACGGCCATTGAATTTGTCGCGCAATAGAGCCATTGTTTCGTTAGCTGTGTAGCAAGTGGCACCGTCCTGTTGAAACCACATATCGTCTACATCCATATCTTCAAATTCGGGTCATAAAAAGTTCGTTATCATCTCACGAGAGCGAACACCATTCACAGTAACTGCCTGATCGGCCTCATTTTGGAAAAAATACGGCCCGATGATGCCGCCAGCCCATAAACCGCACCAAACAGTCACTCTTTGTGGATCACTCTCCTACATACCCGGTTTGCTCAAATTTTTGCACGATTTTTCCGATGGTACGCACATTTGGACGATTAAATTGACCGAAAAAATCACGAAATTCACGATATGCATTTTGATTTGAACGCCCATTTTCATAATAAGCCTGAATAACTTAAATGCGTTGGTCGATTGTGTATCTTTCCATAGTTCAAATTGAATTAGTCTGAAATTGAAAAATGTCAAATGAAATGCAAAAAAAAACTTGACGTTTAGGTGCGGTTCACATTCAACATCGGCTCTTAAAATTTAACCACCCCTTATTATTTATTTAAAAATAAAAATTTAAAAGTTTTTCTGTCAGGTCAGAATGATTTTGAAATGTATGTGTGATTTTTCACTTTCTTGAGCATTTAATAAATCAAGAAAATATTTTTAGGAGAGAAAAGCAAGCGATTCGGTATAGTTACTTCTGGGTGATATTTACATTTTTTTTTTTTTCAAAAACAAAACACCACAGTTTCGACCTTTTTTTGTCCAGACGAAGAAAAAGCGACATGATTGAGGCATTTTCAAAAATTTCTGCTCAATTGGAAGACTCGTTTTCTGCTTCTCAGTAAGAATCATTTTCTGTTCTTCTAGAAGACTTCGCCAAAATGGACTTTTTCTCCCACGAGAGAGCAGAACGCGATAAGATAGCGAGCTCACCGGCAAAAAATTATTCTTGAAGAAGATTCGCTTTCTGCTCTTCCACGAGACAAAATTCTGGCTAAGTAAAATAATTTAACGAAAAAATAAAACCAAATGGCCATTTCAGCCCTTGAAAGAACTCTGACCGAGTTTCTTATGTCAATTGTGTTTTATGTGTTGTGAAATGTTTGAACACAAATGATCGAGCACTGGACCGACCAGCTTTATGCCGACTCCGAACGGCTTATGTTCTCAAGAAGTTTTTCATGTCAGTTTTTACTCTCTGAGGTTTGCCATTGTCTGCAGAGAGGTGACGGCCGAACAGAAAAATTAATTCAATTGAAAAAACTTTCTGTGTCAGAGCCACGCATTCTACCCACTACGCCACAGCCGCCACAATATTTATTACATTTATTGCATAAATTCATTATGAGGTAAATTGATGAATTTCGTTAATAGTAACGTCATTATTAAATACTGGTTTGTGGTAATCATGAAACATCGCATCAATGGTTGTACCATATCTAGTCGTTCCCAGTGTTCTACCACAAACTAAATTTTAATTAACTTATTCTTCCAAATATTGTATTTAGCGCAATCCTCCATCTGCATGATAAAACAATTAAAAATGTCCTTACATTTTTCAGATTTTTTCTATTTCAGATCAATGTCGTAGCAATAAGAAAGTCTAACTTATTTTAAATCCATCAAGTTTTACTTAATTGAAATCGGTTGAAAATTCGTCGAGTTATTCAATTTGAAGTATTTGTACTTCACTACAAAATCACCAAAATAATTATGTTTTGCTTGTTCTTACTTGCGAAAAACTCAGTTCAGGCAAAACAACATGAAAAACAACGAATTTGTGGTGTTCTTAACAGATTCATGCTGACAATTTAGTATTAAATAACTCGAGAATTTTTTAAATGATTCAATAAAATAAAACTTGTTGGATTTATAATTAACCAAGCTTTTATATTATTATCAATTATAATAAAAGCGCACTTTAATACCAGCTACTTGTGTGAGCAACGGCTACGATGCGAATGCGCACAAATTCAAACACACACAATTTTTGTTGTGCTGTGCTAGCTGAGCACAAAAAGATAAGAGTAGAGAACAACATGGAGTTTGTTGAAACTCTGGCAAAAGAAAAGAAAACGACCAAGCAATGCGTGCCATCGGGGATGATTTCATACAAATATTTAGATTTTAATTAAATATACCTACTGTTAAAATTTCGAAAGGAAAAATGTGCTGTAGCAAAAATATAATATTCTAAAACTTATTTCATAAGAATCGGCCCAGTTCTTTTGAAGTTTTACAAAAATTTGCAATTCAATTTTATATAATAGCAGATTGCTGCTGTGTGTATTTTGTTGATATTTCTTCGTTGTTGGTTTTTTGCTGCGCATAGTCGGGCGGCTGAGAGCCAAGCACCACAACTGTCACTAGGCAAATGACAGAAAACATAACGCTTGTGTATTTGTTTAACACTTGTTTCACTCACTATATTAAATGGATTCTAAAAGAAAAAACTCAAAAAAAAAAAAAAGTAAAGTAAGCGTTTTAGTAACAGAATTTAGTTACATAAAAACTGCACCCAAATTAACTATTACCATGCTGCTGAACTTTCAGTACACATTTATTTCACTTTTTGACACAAATATTTATATTTTAATTACAAACTAGATTATTTTTCGAGCAACGCAACTTATTATTTATGTGATTTTCTCGCACGCCAACATCTAACCTCAAAACTGTGAAAGTAACCGCAAAAGCATTTATTTTTTTGCACTTCTGTTAGTTTTAGATATTTCTCTATTCAGAACAGGTTAAGAAGTGTATTCGATAAGAATTTTTCGATAAGGTATATTTTATTATTTGCGTATGGGGTGAACTACTGTGTACTGGCGAAAAGTTTGAAGTTAAAAACACAATTACAGCTGTACATTTTGATGAAAATTTTTTTAACAAACAAATGTGTTATAAAATTGCAGCACTTAAAGTACTTTTTACAATATTTTTTTATTGTTTAATTTTTCTGATGCCTATGTTCCCTCGCAACGTCCATGAGAATGTGTATAATGCACTGCCTCCATGCAACTGTACATGATTTCAGTCCGCTCGTACGTTAGATCATGTATGAGTACACTGCCTTTATGCAATTATACACAGAGCTTGTGAAGGTACTTCGGATTCGTAAGTTCTTTAAAGTATGTCCTTGTTAACAACAGAGATAAAAGTTATTTTGCTTCCCCTAATACGGACGTCGACAAGGACAAGGATGTAGAGCTAAAAGAGAAGAGTTCATATTGTGCAAAAATTGTTTTGTGATAGACAATTTTGATTGAAATAAAAAATATTACTAAACTCTTAAAGTTAAAAGCAAGTAAAATTTTATGCAAATTGGCATTTAAAATAGGGATTTATATGCATAAAGAGAGGAACATTTTATGAATCAAACATTTTTTAACACGTCACACTTCAAATCATGAGAATGATACGATAATATACAGAACGGTGAATTCTAAAGACAATTCAGATATACTCAGTATAATCTAAAATCCTTTGGAATTTGGTGTATATAAAAAGAATATGTTTTTAAATTCATATAAATTAATTTTTCACTTAAATAAAGAAACAATATTATTAAGGATTATAGGATAAAAAACACTCTTTTGTCTTGTATGGATACCGTCCAAGACCTAGGTATGTGCATGGGTTTTAATCCATTATTAAGCATAAGTAAAAAAATAGCCTCTTCAATGCTTGAATTAAAAAAAGTCTGGTCTAAGAATTTAATAGGCTGATTACAACTAAATGCAACGTCGTATTATGCAAGCGTGCATTCTCACTTGGAGTTTGCAAGTCAAGTTTGGTTCCCAAGTGGCAATATCGTATTGAAATATTCCAAAAATATTTTGTTCGGTTTGCTCTTAGGGCCTTAAGTGGATTCGACATTTAAAACCTTTTTCTTATGAATATCGTTTGAAACTAATAAAAATGTATATGAAACTAATAAAGGTGTATTGGATTCTCTGGAACATATTCCTTCATAAATTTAACCGCATAACCGCAGAAGCAGTAGAAATGCAAAGAATTTAATTTTGTTGGCATTTATTAGAAGAAATTATATGGCTGCTGCTACTTTAAACTGTATCAGTACTAAGCCGGAGCGAATTCAAAAGTGCATAGTATCGAATTGGCTCAGGACTCCTTCGGAAGGTATTGTAACATATGTACATGTAAAGTACAAATCTTTGTCTCGATCTGATTGCAACTTTCTTCCCCAGTTTGTCTCCATATTTTGTGAAAACTTTCAATACAAAATTTCGATTTTTTCTGATCACATCTTCCTGCTCTAAAATTTTTTTCAAAGATGGCAAAAACTGTACAGAAGAATTATATTGCAATGATGATTACCTGATATGGCATATACTTAGCTACATATTGATGAAATTAAATTTTTTTACGATGTGACGTTATCTTCTTGTAGAACCAGGAATACTTTGTAAAACGGCATAATAATTCAAAATCAAATATGAGCTGCTCAGAGCACAAGTGGCGTAATTCCATTTTTTAAGGAAATTATGTTAAGTACATAGAAGTGATGAGGAATATGTAACCTATTTATGACTCCGGGTTAGAAACTTCTAGCTTATGTAATCTCTGAATAAAATGCAATACTTAGTTATTGTTCTGAAAATTATATAATTTTTTCAGAGGACAAGTGGCGTAAGTCCATTCATTTTATATCTCCCTTAATAATGAAGATAATCACTATGGGAAAGTGTAATCCGACTTCTGGCGCTAAATGCTATCATTCCTCATCAAAACATTTTTAAAATATCTCACATCAGATTTCTACAGCGGAAATAAGAAATTTCAAAAAAAGGTTCAGTTTAGTATGCAAAATTCTTCATTATTTTTAATAAATAAATATTCTATTTTCTCAAAACAACCAAAAGTGGACTTACGCCACTTGTGCTCTGAGCAGCTCATATATCGTTTTATATAGAGGCCAAATCAGTTGATAATAGGATATTCTTGCTTTCCTTGAATAACGACTATTTTTTGAATTATTTGATTATTCTTGATCTTTATTGTTATTGCCTTTTAAACAACTATATTTAACAATCTTTTTAAATACTGATAACTTGTTATTATAATCCATTACTCAGTTGAAAAATGAGCTTTTGAAGACTTTCTCAAACCAAAAATATCGCAAAATTTACACAAGGGTCACCTATTTGAAGTTAAGTTCAAACTTCGTCGTCAAGTCATCTCAAAGCGCTGTTTAACCGCTTCAAAATGAAACCACTACTCTTGGTGAGCATTTTTTCCAAAGATATCTAATGTTGAAAATTATATAACATATGTATTTTATATATAACATATGGTGGCGGCCGTGGCGTAGTGGGTAGAGTGTGTGACTCTTACGCCAGAGAACCCAGGTTCGAATCCTCCATCCGACACAGAAAGTTTTTTCAATTGAATTAATTTTTCCGTTCGGCCGTCACCTCTCTGCAGACAATGGCAAGCCTCAGAGAGTAAAAACTGCCACGAAAAGCTTCTTGAGAACATAAGCCGTTCGGAGTCGGCGTAAAACATATAGGTCCAGTTCTCGATCATTTGTGTGCAAACATTTCACATCACACACAACACAATTGATCATAAGAAGCTCGGTCAAAGTCCTTTCAAGGGCTGAAATGGCCATTTCGTTTTTTTTTTTTTTATGTATTTTATATATATCTATTACAGATCGATACAGCTTTTTTTTTGTGTACTCTTTGAGAGTACTAAACAAAGAAATGACAATTTCAGCCCTTGAAAAGACTTTAACCGAGTATCTTATGATCAATTGTGCTGTGCGTGTTGTGAAATCTTTGAATACAAATGAACGTGAATTTGATCAACAAGCTTTTAAAACTAAAGCAGAACGAAGTCCAAATTGTAGTAACTCAAAAAATTTTACTAAAATCATATTCGTATGCATAAACGCAAATAATATTGGCAACAGCTTCGAAAATTTTGTGTGTTGCAATTCGCCGAATTTAGTATCCTTAGTGGCCTTTAGTGGCCATCAAACGCATTGTTTTTGTTTCATATATTTTTTTTCGGTCATATATTACTCTGCTACATACGTTAAGGTACCTCTCGAAAAAATGTTATTCGGGTTGATTCCTCAAAATAATCCTTTCTTATGTTATGATAATTTCTCAAACATTTCGACTCTAGCTATAACCATCCGTGAGCTGGAATGCTTTGATATATCGTCTAAGAATTGAGATTTTTGTAAAAATATTCGTAGGTGTGGTAGTAAAAAGGAAACAAATAACAGTCAGAAATAAAAGTAACGGAAAAGGTTTTTCTAATCTATATCATTTAATTCTGAACTTATGCAGTCGGATCAAATATAATGCGGATTTCATTCATTATTTTACTTTTTTTATACTATTTTCACTAAAATTAAAATTGATTTCTTTCCCGATGTTACTCTTAGTCAAATAAATTGTCTATTGATAATAAAATATACTGTAGAAAACAGAACGAACTTGAATTAAATTACAAAAAATGTACACTATTTGTGACAATTTATTTGACTTAAAGTAGTATTGGAAAAAAAGTCACTGTGAATTTTAGTGAAATAATATGATTGGTCCGACGGCAAAAATTTAAGATTTTTTGATGGGGATTGGAAGAACTTTTTCATTTGTCGTATTTTTGACACTTTATTTTTTTTAAGCTCCAAACCAGCCAATATTTTTATAATAAAATCGATTTCTAGAGGCAGTTTCAAATCATTTCAGCTCACGGATGACTATCGCTAGAGTCGAAATATTTGGGGAATCATCAGAAAATAATAAATATTTTATTATTAATAAGAAATAATAAAAAATCATCAGAAATTATGCTATGCGGTTGCAGCAACCAAGTATGCATTGTTTTTTTTTTCTGCTATAGTGTGTAGTGCCGCAAATTATACGTATTTATCGGTAGCACATATTCTATGCCAGATTTGTTGATGAACCAATTCTCCAAACCAATGTTTCTTAAATGAGTTCGATAATTAATCATATTTTATAACAGTCCGGACTCACTTTTTTAGGGTTACCTGCTATTCATTTATTATATAAAAGGCCTTGAGTTTTGATTAAAATTTATTTTGCGCAGAATTAGAACTGAAGTAGCTTAAAAATAACCAGCAACGACTTTCTTTAAATTATTTTTTTTTTCGATTACATCTTTTTTGATTTTATTTAAAACTTCAACAGCAAATAAATGTTACATTTAAAATCTGACTTGAACAGAACAACTTGCAATTCGTTGCCATGCAGGCCAAAAGCCACAACCTTAAGTTGCTGGTATGAAAGCAAATAAAATGTTACAGTATGCTAAAACAATTTATGAAAAGCAAACAGATGAGAAGACGAAGTAAGAAATTTCTACGAAAAAAACAAAGTGCATCTCACCTGCTGTCATTCATGCGCATATTTCATGTTGACTGACTGCAAATTAAAAACAAATTGGAAATTCCAAGTTTTTCTTTTTATCAAAATAAAAAAGAAAAAAATCTGTATGCATAACGTACCTGCTAACAAAACTACGCTATACCAAACTAAATAACCACACATATGCACACACACACACACACACATCCCCATTTACACACATCCACACAAAAACGTTTCAATATTATGCTAAAATCATACAAATTGATTTCGCACACGCAAAAAGTTATCAGTTGATTGATCAATTTATTCTGTACTCCTGATAACACTGAATATATCGAGATTTTATTTTTGACTCATAGTTATAGCAAATTTTGAAAGATAAACAAAGCCTTTCATGTTGTATACACTGGGTTATTTTTGTTGTTTTTTGGTTATCTCATATGCAGCTAAATTTGAATACTGTTATGGTTTGTTTATTAAAAGATTAACTTAAATATTAGTGTCCAGAAATCAAAATGTGACAGAACTTTTGATTTGTGCTCTTGCAAGCACAGATAACGTGTGATTTGGGATTCATATTTATGTCATTCACTTGAAATCTCAAAAAAATCAGCATGAAAATATTGGCATGTACCAGAAAAAAAACAAGTTTTAAGGTTATACAAGTTGGCTTTTGTTAACAAAAAAATATCTACTGATTTGTGAAACTTAAGTTTAATTACAATATTTATGTGCCAACCTTAATATAGAACTTTGATTCTGAAAAATTTTAATAATTGTTTTTATTGCTTTTTATTGTTTTATTGTTTTAAACAATTTAACTAATGTAACATAATCTATATATATACTATTTTATTTGATTGTAGTATTATTATCCAGCAAACATAGCACGGTGCGCTTTCATCAATTTTAAACGAAAGGTTTGACACCTATCCTCGTTTTCTTTGAATGAACATATATGAGTTGGAAGTTAATCGATCCTATAGAAAAAATTGTTGGAACGTTTTTTGAGAAAAAAAAACAAAACCAAAAACTCTAAAACTCTATAACCGGCCATTCCAAGCATAAGGCAAAGCGTTAAATATATTCATATTTTTTAGCAATCATTCTTGAAGTTATGGACACGTCAGTTTTTGACACAGGTGAAATCGTGAAATTAGATAATGTAAAAAAAAAGTAATTTTAAGTAAATAAATCAGTAATTTTTAATCAGATTTGTATAAAAGAGATCCAATTTTGAAGAGAACAATACAATTGAACAGAACAATATTTTTCTTACAATAAAATGGTTAATGACATCTCACGTGAACTTTACAATAAACCGGGCATTTCGAAGTTTTTATATAATATCATCGATATTTTTTGTAAAAATTGTGAAAAGCTCGGATACCATATGAACTACTTCTAGTTTCAAACAATTTTGTTCTTTGTGTCTCAATTCAACTGGAAAAAAAGAAATAAATAAAATAGCGATAGAAAAAAATTTTTTTTTTTTATATAAACTCTCAAAATAATAACGTATTAAACACTCAAAATAGCGTTTAAATAATAAAAGTCGGTATAGAAAAACCGTTGTAACATTTTTTGTTTCCAATGAATTTAATTCATAACGAATTATAACTGAATAATGTATAAGAAATGAGTAAAAAATAAGTAAGGAATAAGAAATCAATAATGAATAAAAAAATTAATGCATGAAAATGTAATGAATGCGACAAAAGAAACAATTGATTGCGAATTGTATTCTTTGTGAATAGCATTAATTTGAAAAGAAATGCATACATTATACTTAATAAGGAATGAACTGAATAATTGAAATAAATAATAAATCCACTTTTTAAATTGAATATGAATTCATAATTAACTTTTGCATGCATCATTGAATGCACTTTTATTTCGTAATTCACTGATTAACCTTTTTGTAAAAAAACACAAATTGAATAAATTCTTATACAGCTCTGATGGCTACATAACTTAACAACGTTAATGTTCCAAATATTTTCGTTCAATAAATTCTTTGTATAAACTTTGTTGTTTTAATCAAAATCTGTTTTTCTGTGCAAATAATATTGTCCGCGACTCTACGTCAAATAATCAAGTTCTGAGTGGTAAGAATTAACCTGAATCACACTCATCTAAAATTGGTCACGGCCTCTTCAGATAGATCCCCTAATAGAGCATCCTCATATTAGAAACCTGAGACCCCGATAAGGTCCATGAACATGCCCACTCCATTAAGGTTGAGCATCCTCTGGCTTAGTATGGTTTGATTGAGCATCAGTTTAAGAGCCAAAGGTTTGCTGGTTTTCGAAAAATCAACTACAATCTAAATGCTATGCTTTTTTAATTTTTATATACTTTTACATTTTATTTAAACTTCGCATTTTTCAAATTATTTTTTATTATGTTAAACAATTAAAAAAAAATTTCGAAGTTAAAAAAATTGTATATACAACTAGCTGAATACCCGTCTTAGCTCGGGAGTTGATATAAATAATGTTCGATTTCATTCGTCGATTTGAAAAAAACTTTTCACAAACTTTAGAAGGAATTTTGTGTGCATGTTTCCAACCGGTATCTTCGGCGAAATGAGCAAAATGTAGCTTCAACATCTGAAAATTTTGAGAAAAAGTTAGGGAAATCGTGACTGCGTACTCAAATACCACAGAGTTCGGCATCAGCTGTCCAGATTTGCGAAAAAAGAAAGTTGAATATAAATACGAATAGAGAAGAAAAAAAAAAAAAAATATTTACCACCCTTCGCGCTTTGCTACGCCTTAATGTATTTTATAGTACAGCGCACTCTGGCCTTCAAGATATATCAAAATACATAGCGCCAAAAGACTCACCGCACCTGAAAACCACTTATAAAAAGCATACTTATCGGGTGAGTTGTTTTGAGTTTTTTTGCGGTATTTGTACAACAGCGCCTTCTGGTTTTCGAGATAGAATAAAAAATAACGCCAAAGCTCGATACCCGATAATCAAATCCTATATATCCGATATACAAATTTTCATAGAGATCGGATGAGCGGTTTTTGAGTGTTTCACGATTTCTTAAGTGATTTGTACTAGAGCACCATCTGGTGTTTAAAATAGCGATGGTGTTTAAGAAAAAAGTGTCCAAGATACCCACCGTATCCGAAAACTCCTATGTACAAATGTTCACGCAAATCGGATGTACAGCTAGGAGTTTTTCGAGATTTTTACTGCAGTGCCCTGTGCTGTTCAATATAGAACAAAATAAATAAGTCATAAAAACTACCCTACCTGAAAACCCCTATACATAAATTTTCATGTAAATCGGGTGAATGGTTTCGGAGACAAACTATAATAACAAAATTCATGGAACCCAGTCGCAGCGCCACCTACCGAGTCCAATTGCGAATCTGAATCATCCAGGGATCTACTTAAGCACACACAAAAAATTTCTTCAAAATCGGCGCAGCTGTTTAGGAACAGTTTAATAACATACACACGTACACATTGTACAACACAAGAGCAAAAGAGATAACGCCAAAACAGTTGCCCTACACGAAAATCCTTTAATAAAATTTTTCATCCATATCGGATGAGCGGCTTTCTACTTTTTCACGATTTCTTAAGAGATTTGTACTACAGCGCCCTCATGTGTTCGATACAGTACAAAAAAGATAAGTCCAAAAGAGTCCCATGTTACAAAACCCCTATATACCAATTTTCATGAAAATCGGATAAGCAGCTTAGAAGTTTTTTTAAAATATTTGTACACAGCGCCCTCTGGTGTTCAAGATATAACAGAGTAGATTAGCCATAAAAACTCACCGTATCCGAAAACCTCTATATACAAAATTTCATGCAAATCGGATGAACGGTTTCGGAGATAAACTATAAAAACAAAATGCAGCGCCACCTAACGGGTCAAATTGTGAATCTGAATCATCCAGGGATCCACTCAAATATACACAAAAAATTTCATCAAAATCAGTGCAGCCTTTAAGGAACAGTTTAATAACATACACACGTACAAATTGGACAACATCGCTCTCTAGTTTCGAGAAAGAGCAAAAAAAAAATAGCACCAGAACCCTTGCCGTTCTCAAAAATCGCTATTTACAAATTTTCATCCAAATCGGATGAGCAGTTTTGGAGTTTTTCACGATTTCCTAAGATTTGTACTAAAGCGTCCTCTGGTTTTCAAGACAGCACAAAAAGGATAAGTCCAAAACATTCAGCGTATCAAAAAACCAACCGTACCAATTTTCATGCAATTCGGGTGCACGGCTTAGGAGTTTTTCGAAGTTTTTCAAAATATTTGTACTACAGCGCCCTATGGTGTTCGAGAGAGAAAAGAGTAGATAAGTCAAAAAAACTCAGCGTGTCCGAAAACCTCTACATGCTAAATTACATGCAAATCGGATAAACGGTTTTGGACTTTTCGACTTTTTGAAAATATTTGTACTACAGCGCCCTCTGGTGTTCAAGATAGAACAGAGTAGATAAGTCAAAAAAACTCGGCGTGTCCGAGAACCTCTACGTACAAATTTTTATGCAAATCGGATGAACGGTTTCGGAGATAAGCTAAAAAAAAGAATGCCTGGAATCCGATCGCAGCGCCCCCTACCGGGTCTAACCTTTTTTCCTGAATAAAAAGTAGCCTATATGTTGGCCGGGGATATAAGGAACCTAGATGTCAAATTTCATTAAAATCTATCCAGTGGTTTTCGCGTGATACTTTAACAGACAGACACACAGACGGACTAAAATTTTAAAAATGCCTTTTTCGGGATCAGCGTCATTCAAAATGTCCATCGCCAAAGGAACTTCAAAAAAATATTTCATGTACAGATTTTTTTTTTTTTACAATTTTATATATATATATATAGATTTTATTTAATTATTTCGCAAATAATTTAAATTTAAGTACAGTACTGAACAAGTTCTTAAATATCAAAAAAAAAAAAAATTATTCAGCTGTGTTACAGTGTTCAGAAAAAGTCGTATTTTGATAATTCACGAACTTGTGTATAAAATATTGGTTCTGTGCAAAGACTAGTTTTCAAGTTTTTATTGGGAATTCATTAATTTTTTTAGATGTGACTCGCAGGACCCAGTGGTTCGCGGCTTCGCCACGGACGTTCCAGCAACCACACTTTTTTATTTGTGGGCAAAAAGGGTGTGGCAAACATTTTTTTCCCTAAACAATCTCATGCTCGAAAACAATCTACTGCAAAAATTTCAGCGCAATCATCCAGAAGTTTTGGAGTATAAATGATTTCTTAAAAGTAAGCGTATTTATAGTGCCACCACGCTCATTTTTAGTACAGTCGCCAAAGGTAAGCATGCATCAGTCTTATACGACCAAATCCGTCTGAAATGTAGTATTTTCACTGAGTTGTGGGTGGTAAAAGTGGGCGTGGAAACCTATTTTTAAAATTATCAAATTTTAGGCTCATACAATCGACACGGGGCGGAAATAATAAGTAAGCAATAACCTAATCTAGGACTCAAATAATACACGATTTAAGTTTGAGCGAAATGCATTCAGCCGTTGATATTTGTATAAAATTCAAACAAATAAACAGAAAATGATTTTTATTAATATAGAAGATAGATATGAAATTGATATTGTATTGTGTACGGGATCAAGTTTAATTAATTTATTAATATAAAACAATACATTTGTTTGGTTTTATTAATTTTTTTTTTCCAAAATTTTACAACTACGCAAGATGATATATGCTGGAAATGCTATGTAAATATTATTAACATACCACCAAAAAAAATAATAATTTTCAAAAAGGACACAGAAAGATGCGCTCAAAGCTACCCTATAGGAACAAACTAACTTGTTTTTAAAAACAACTAATTAAAAAACTAATTTAAAATAAACCAGTATTCGAACTACTTTGTATTATATTAAGGCGGCATCCACTTCAATTCTAAATAGTTTTTATTGCATTATATATGAAGTAATTGAAATACTACTTAAAAACAAGTGATTGGTAAACTACTTTGAATTATATTAAGGCGGCAACTTCTCTGATTTTGACAGGTTTTAATTGCAAATTTTTATTAGATTACAAGTTTATATATATTTAACCATGTTATTTCATCAAATATTATTAACCTTAGGCCATCAGTAATAGTTTTCAATTGGTTATTTTAAAGTAATTAAATAAATAATTTAAATATAACTTATTTAATAATTAGTTGAAAATATATGCGGTTTTCAAGTGATTTAGTTTATAGTAGTTAAAAAATAATTTAAATTTAACTAAATTAACAAGTAGTTGAAAATATATGCAGACGAAAGTTATTAAGCGGACATCACCATACAAAATATGTTAGTTCGTTCTATGGGAAAAAGTCCGGATTTCAACTAGTTGTGGTTGACAAAAAACTACTTTATCAACTACTTTTAAATTTGTTGATTTTCCTACAGGGTACCGACACCTGATTACAAAACAAACCAAAGCATAAAAATCAGATGACAATGAAACGACGAAAGCGCGAGTACAGCAGATAAATTAAATAAAATTTAATTTGATTTAGTTTAAGGCAATACCTGCTTGTTTGGATTTCTGTGACATCTTCCATAATTGTTAAATATTAAGCTTTTTGTTTAATGTTTAATATGTTAGTTTTTAGTTTCGTGTTCAAGAATGTTGTTAAAAATTATAATGCAAATATTTTTTGCTAAAACGGTGTCCCTGATGATGAACTCCGGCGAAGTTCGAAATATTGGACGAAATAAAAATGAATAAAAACAGACAAATAACAATATATCATCAATTTCAAGGTCGAAGAAATATCATTTTATGGCTGTGTGCTATTCGGAAAATTTTCACTCAGATGATGAAATTTTGGCAGTCTGAATTTGGCACTTGCGAGGTGAATATGATTGTCAAAAATTCATGTAGCCTCAGGGGCTAGTATAAATTTTGACAATCGGCAAGAGAATTTTTGACACTAACATAATTAGAAAAAAAACACTTATGAATTAATGAAAGCTAAACTTTTTAGTTAATTAGAAATTAAAAAAGGACAAAGAATTAAAAAAAAATGGAAACCCCAACAAAACTGCAGAGGAAGTTCTACGTAATATGTAGAACTATACTGCATACTGTCCGCAATCCCATAAAGCCACTTGCTACTCGATAGCTAACCACTTCATACTCTATTGACCATCCATGATGCTTCGCTGGAATAAACTCCACAATTTTGCGAAAAGAGCTACCAGACACTCCTTAATGCATTTAAGTTTGTGCATTGTCTCCATTCAAAATGGCATTTAATGTTTCGGAATAACCTCTTGACCGAATATAGGTAATATCCTTAAGGGAATAATGTTTTAGGTAATTGTCCGGAGCAGAAAAGTAAAAGCAGTACTTACTCTTCCCCCTTCTTTAAAAAAAGGTCATAAAGAAGTTCAAAACTTTTTGCTTCCGACAGCAAAGCAACCAGAAGTGGAAAATATTTGCGTAAAACTATGTTCATTTTTAGTTATATCAACAATTTTGCAAAATAAATTAAATTCTCGCGCTAATACACTAACGAAATCTAAAACGCCAAAATTTCTAGTTGTCAAAATTTCATTGTTCTTTTGGCACAGCAAAAATGACAATTTTATTTCAACAGACAGAATTTGTATTCAACTCAGTAACTTCTTTCCTACCACTAGTGAAAAGTTTCCGAAAAGCACACAGCTATTTTGTTGATTTGCAGCTATATTTTTGTGAGAAAATGAAACAGTTTAATTTTTAAACTTCGGCACTTTGAAAATTAATTTTTTATTATATCGAAGAGTTCAAAATGTAATCTATAAAATCATTTGGAAGGATTTTTTAAATTGTCGAAATCGGTTTCGAGAAAAGTAATATTTTGGCTTTTTACGATTACTCGAACTAGGCTTTACACGTAAGATAGCTAAAACAGGAACCAAATCTAAAGACCATAATTTTTTTACTTGTCCCATTAATGTGAAATGCCCCATTACAGTTGTGAATCAAGCTTCAATCGGAGAACTTTTTAAAAAACTAGTAAGGAATGGAGCTTCGGCAGGGTACCGAAGCTAAAAAACCCCCCGCGGCCGTATTGAGGTATATTCTAAGTCTTTAGCCGTCTATAAAATGTTTATATATTATCTGCAAAAATATTTGTGTTATTCGCTTGAATTAATTTCACCCTTAGCTATCACATAGAGTAATTTGTAGACTGCTAAAGAATATATGTGAAAAATCTGATTGGTATACGTCAATTCATACCAACGGCTTAAAACAATTTCGTTTAAAATTAAAGTGCCACGCCCCGTTCAATTCGAGCTAATTTTCTTGACTACTGAATGCTCATTATTCCAAAGTATATGGAGAATTTGGAAGAAATTGGACAAAGGCTATAGAAGGAGTTTGGTTTATATTTAAGTGGCACGCCCCTGTCTAGCTCCGACCAATTTTTAGATTACTCACTGCTCATTATTCCAAAGAATATATATGCAAAATTTGTTTGAAATCAGAAAAACGGTGTAGAAGGAGTTCGATTAGAATTAAAAGTGACACGCCCCTTGTCCAATCCCACCCATTTTTGTTAGTTTATAACATCTAATTATACTAAAGAACATATGTGCAAAATTTGGTTGAAATCGGAGAAACGGTGTAGATGGAAATATATTAAATATAAAGTGCCACGTCTCCTGCATAGTACCGCCAACTTTTATAAACTAAAGACTGATCCTTATCCAAATATTATGTGTGCAAAATATAGTTTAAGTCGGACAAACGGTGGAAGGGGAGTTCAATTAGAGTTAAATTGTCCTTGTCATATCCCACCCTCTTTTGTAGGCTTAAAACCTCTCATTATGCTAAAGAATATATGTAACAACTTTGGTTGAAATCGGACAGAGTATATAAAGCTAGTTTAAAAATAGAGTGCCGCGCCCCCTGACTAGTAGCGCCCTGTTTTATAAACTTACTCGTAAGATTGCTTAAATTACCAAGGATAATATGTACAAAATTTTGTTGATATCTGACAAACGGCGTTGAAAAAGTTCCGTTAAAAGTAAGGAGCCACGCCCAATTTCCAAGTCTAAGGACTATTGCACCATATGTGCCATATTACACCATATGTGTATATAGAATATATGTGCAAAATTTGGTATGTGTTGGATAAACGATGTGGGTGAAGTTTGGAAAAAGAAAGTTTTTTATTTCGCTTTCATCCAATTTTGCCAAATATCAAATATAATATTATTATAATTTCATTTTTAATATAATTTTTTAATATAATAATATAATTTTTGTGGATTTTTAAGCGATTTTACGTTTTAAATAAGGCCAATTTGTATGGGAGGTGGGCGTGGTTTTCATCCGATTTTGACAATTATCATAGTAATGGTCAACATTAAATATCAAATCCTATGTGGAAAATTTCAAGACCTTTCTTCAATTTGAGCAGCTTTTTAAGAGATTTTTCGGTTAATATAAAGCCACTTTGTATGGGTGGTTGGCGTGGTTTTCGTCAAATTTTCCAAATTTCATTGCTGTGATTTATATTGACGATCAAACCTTACATGCAAAATTTCAAGGCATTTCATTAATTTTTGTGGATTTTGAAGAGATTTTACAGTTAAAATAAAGTCACCTTGTATGGGAAGTGGGCGCGGTTTTCCATATATCAGATACATGGCTTATATTAAATATAAAAGTTTATCTGCAAAATTTTAAGACATTTCCTTTATTTTTGTGGATTTTTTAGAGATTTCACATTTAAAATAAAAACAATTTGTATGGGAGGTAGGCGTAGTTTTCATCCGAATTTTTCCAATTTCAGAGCCAGGGCTCAGATTGGAGATCAAAGCTTACGTGACAAATTGCAAGGCATTTCTTTAATTTTTGTGGATTTTAAAAATATTTTACGGTTAATATAAACTCACTTTGTGGATTTCTTAAATAAACTTATATTTTGAATTTCATCGCGATAGCTTTAAAAATACGGCTGTAATCGTGTCGACAGACGGACACACGGAAATCGGCTCAGGAGGTGATGCTGATCAAAAAATATATATTTTTCTATACCTGTTAATGTACCCCTAACGCAGTACGCGTTATTAATGAATTATTTTTTCATAGTTCATTTTCATTTTGATTTAAAAAAACTACAAGAAATCTTTTTATATTACTCTCAAAATTAATATTGTTGTGTTGTATAAGTAAAATTTTCGATAGAAATTTTTACATTTTGTAGGTACTAATTTTTTACCTTTTAAAAGACAATTGAAAGTTCTCAATTTGGAACATTTCTCAAAAAATTATAGACAAAAATCAAAAACATAATTTTCAAAATTAATTTGATAAGGAAATTCAAAAAATTTTGTGACATCTCTAGTGTTTACTTAAAAAAAGTCACATTCTAGAATAATCTTATACTTAGGAAAACAGCTTTGCTTGGAAAAATTTCCATATTCTCGCTTTTAATTTTTTTCTGGTATCGACTTATAGATTTTTTTTTATCAAAACCCACCGCCAAGGAAAATCTTGACAGTGTAGCGAGTACGACAAAAAATATTTTACGAAAAACAAGTCATAAATTTATAATTATAAATATGCAGAATCATAGTTTAGAGTATTTATATTCTGAATGTAAAATTTTTTTGCGATATTTTTTTCTGTTACAGACATGCCATTTGTAAATTGAAAGTTGACTTGAAAATATGATAAAAAAATTTTTACACTTTGACGTTGTATATTTTTTAATAAGACATAAATTTAAGTTTAAAAAATATGCAAAAGATCAACTTGTGTATATTTAATATGTTTTAGTAAGAAATATTTAATTAAAATCAAACATAAAAAATTGTGTGAAAAATTTTTGTTTTTTTCTTAAATTTTAATATGCCTAATATCAACACTTCCTCAACAGATGTCCAAAATTTGGTTTGCCCACTTATCTGGAGCATGTTTTGCCAAAAATATGCAATTTTATATGGAAAAATAACAACTTTTTCACAAAGTTCAAAACGAAATATTCTAAAAAAAAATTTTTTCTTTTTTAATTTTAATATGTCTCATATCAACACTTCCTTAACACGTTCCCAAAATTTGGTCTTGGAGCATGTTTTGGCAAAAATGAGCTGTTTTTTTGAAAAAATAAAAAATTTTTTACAAGCTTTAAAGCAAAAATAATTTTTTTTTTAAATAATACTTTCAAACTTAGTTAGTTATAAATTAAAACGTACTGACACCTATTTTTTTAAATTTTCTCTCCCACCACCCTAAGGGGGTATTTGCGACTACCCCCACCCATACAAGTTTTTTCTCGTCTCAGCACGAGAAATCACCACCCGCTTTATTGTCCTCTAAGTGTAAAAAATAAACAAGAAAAATCAATTAAAACATTGCATGGCAGTGAAATAGAAAAATATGACGTAGTTTGGAATTACTCATCTAACGCCAAGTAGAAACACTTCGCAGCTATATGTTTTTTAATAAAAAAAAAATGAAGTTGACTTTGAATTGTTAGTTGAAAGTGAAAAAATTATTTTATATAAAAAAAAAAGAAATAAAGCAAGGAAGCCTTATGTCGGCGGTGAGATCATCTCGTCAAAAAAATAAAAGGAAATTCATGAATACAACAAATATATATTGCGAAAAAAGAGGGAAATAGAGGAGGCCAATAATATAATCCTCCACATATAGAATTTCTAGTGATGAAAGCTCATTCAGTCAGGCCCGTAGCCAGGCTTTACCTAAGGGGGAGTTTTGATAAATAAATGTGTATGCAGATATCAGTAAAAAATAAAAAGCAAGGATATGGAAATTTTCCAAGCAAACTCGTTTTCTTTTAAAACTATTCGTGAATATGCCTGTTTTTAAATAGCCATAAGAGAGATGACAAGTACTAAGTTTTTGATTTTTATCTTTAATTTTTTGAGGAATGGTACAAATTGAGAATTTTTATCGGTCGTTTAATTGTCGAAAAGTTAAAATAACAATCACAAAATTTCACTAACACAACAGGAGAGCCAAGAAATTATAGTCTTTATATTTGGTTTCTTTTTGGCTACCTTACTTCTCTATTGATGCCTAGCTTGTGTACAAGTATATGGACCTATGTGAAGCCTAGTTCGAGTTATAGTTATAGGCCAAAATAAAACTTTTCTGGAAAACGATGTCGACAATATGACTTTTATTCAAAAGAAAATATTTTAAAATTTTTAAAAATTGAAAAGTTCCATTTTGTCATAAAGAATTGATATCATGACTGATAAAACCATCCAATTCCCAATAACAATAACATTATACTTCTTTATAAATTTTTTTGATAAAAGTCATATTTCAATTTCAGATTATTTTTCAAAACCCGTAGTTCGAAAACTGGACTTTGCACAGAACCAATATCTAATGGCCAAGATATTTTTTTAATTTATCACATCAAAATAAAACAATTTTTAAACCATTAAACCATTAGCTAGATACATTTTTATAAAAATAACTAAGCAGTTACTTTTTTTGGATATTTAAGAAAATGTTCAGTTGTGGATTTAAATTTGCAAAATAGAAAATTGAAAAAAAAAAACCAAATTTTTTCAACTTCTAAATTGCCGTTTTTAAAAATGCCGAAGAATGATTTATGAAAATTTGGTAGCATAATTTAAAAAATCATCAAATCCCCATAGAATGGCACTCTATAAAATATTTTAAAATTATTTTTTATTGAGTATTTATTGAGTATTATTGAGAATTTTTTCTGTAATTTGGAAAAGCCTTCGCACACGCTTAAATTGTTATGACAAGTTAGGGATTTAAAATGTCTTCTCTACCAAGAAAGCAATAAAATAGAATGGGCAAATTGTTTTAGTCATCCGCTTTGCGGGGAATACGACCTAATGTGTTAAATTTCGTTTTTGCAAATTTGCATTTTCCAGCATTTCAAAATTTTAAAAAAAAGTCCATTTAAACGAATGTTTAAACTACAAACTTCATGTAGTTAAATTCAAATATGATGATTATGACTTTTATAAGTAAAGTGAATATTTCATTTGGCCAAAAAACTTTTCATTGATTAAGTGAAGTTTCTTAAATTTGCGTTGAAAATTGTTCATACTTTCTCGACCCTAAGGGGGGAACTGTGAAGGGGTTTGAACACCTAAATCTTCCCCCTTGGCTACGGGCCTGCATTTAGTGATTAGTTTTTATTATGTTCTATCTCTAATAATTGTAATATTTAAGTTTTATTTTATTTTGTATTTGTAAATAAATTGTATTTAGTAGTTATACGTTCAAAAAATATTGTAAAATTAATTTGATAAAACAGCTTTTTTGTTTAATAAAAATAAAATACAAACAAATACTTCAACATCATTCAAAAAAGGAACTATGTGTACCAAATTTTATTGATCTAGGATAATTTTTTTGGGTAAGCATACAATATAACCGATTTCGGTTATATGGAAGGTGGGCGTGCTGGTCGGCTGATTTGGTTAATTTTTACTTACTTACTTACTTAGGTGGCCATAACAACCCTTGGTCGGGCTTCCTCAGACCTCATCAGCTCTCGCCAGGTGCCTCTACTTTGCGCGCGCCTTTCCAATCGGATACACCAAGTGCGATTAGGGCTTCCCTTGCCAGGTCCATCCGTCGGAGGCACGCCTCGAGCTCTCGAGGTTAATTTTTACACAAACTATTTATAACTACAAAAAAACTATGTGTAGCAAGTTTTAATGCTCTGGGATAATTTTTTGGGTAAATATACAATATTACTGATTTCGGTTATGTGGGAGGTGGCCGTGTTAGTCGGCTGATTTGGTTAGTTTTCAAGTTAACTTTTTATGTTTACGAAAGAACTTTGAGTACCAATTTAATTAATTATGTATAATTTTTATGAGAACTATTCCAGATTACCAATTTGATTTATTTGGGAGTGAGCGTGTTATTCCTATGAATTTTGTGATAATAATTATTTTATCGTAAAACTCATTCTCACAAAATTTCATGATTCTAATACAACTCCTTCTACGTTTGGCTACTCGCTATATGGGCTAGTTACACTGTGCGGGGCTGCTACAAATTATTTATTAAAACATTTAATTCTTCACTACAAACCTTATTCATGTGAATGATGTGTAACGGAAGTTGCTGTAAGTGCTTTTGACCACTCTATTTTCTTTCATAACAAAGGATTCGACGAAGTCTAGGATCAGTGCTGTATTTATAACATCAGTATTTATGTGGAACGGTTGACTATTTTAATGCAACTGTTATAAGGAAACCTATAAATAATGGTTATTCATAAGAAATATTTTGAAAGGTTGAAATTCCCCAACCTTTTGTTTTGTGAAATATGGAATCGCAATCATTTTCGTTCTCTGGAATAAAAATATGAAAAAATAAAAAAAAAATGTTTATTTTTTTGGATCTACTGTCTACCAAAATGCCTAGAGAATAGAATTCTTTTTTTTAGTTTGACTTTTTTTTACACGATGTACACAAAGCACTGTATCAGTATACTCCATCGCCACCAAGACGAACCAGAAGTGGCTTCAAACTTTTTTTATAGTGTACAATAGATAAAAAACAAAATTCTAAACATGTGTTTTTTCTTCAATTTTTCAAGCGCCAGCCCCTTAGCATAAATCGTCCTCTTTTATATTTATAGTAACGAAACTTGTCCGATACATTGGAGTGTTATTTATTTGTTTTTATTCCAGTAGAGTTAAATTGCTTCATATACACTTTTTAAAATTACGTGGAAACCTTTTATTCAAATTATAATACAAAAAAATCTCCATTTTGATAGCGCTACTTCAGCACCTGATGCAGGAAATTGAAAAATTGGTTTAATTGAACACACGCATTCGCACAATAACAACCACAAGCATATACATATACAATATGCATCCCAGATGAAAAACAAAGCAGGCCTGCCGTTGGAAGGAATAATGTAGGTAATAATTTTAGTGCTAATTTTAGAAATCTACTTTTTGAAATCTAAAAAACTTCCTCGTTACTGCTATGTGAGGTATGTTTCATGTTTTCCACTGCAAAATTTTAGTTAATTTTAACTGATCAAAAAACCAAGGCTGCACTTATAAAGGCTGCATATATTTAGATTTTGTTGTTTGAAGTGATAAATAAACTGCCTCGTCGTTTCAACGCAAGGTATATAGCATTTGTGGCACCGCGAAATTCGAGTGAATTTAAGTCTATTACGAGTAAAAAACTAACGCTTAATTTTAATTTAGTAATTGCGAAAGTACAGTTTATTTTATCGATTTCTCATTTGGGAGGTTGAGTTCAAAGTAGAAAATTTGATTTTTAAGAAATGCCTTTTTTTTGGATGAAAAAATAATTCCTACATAATTTTAAAAATCGACTTGATTGCAGCATCATAATAACCGTGGGATATATGCAGCATTGCTGCTATGGCAGTCCACTTGGTAGACATGCCGTCCTATGACATGCCTATAAAAAAAAAATATTGGGGGTTGGAATTAATTTTAAAGGTTTTTTTCGGTTTTTGAGCATTTATTTAGAAACAACGGTACAATGTATATTATTCAAAGTATTGTCCATCGTTAGCTACAACATTTCCCCATCTTTCTGGCAGCATATGGATTCCGCGCCGGAAGAACGACTCGTCTTTTGAGGCAATCCACGAATCGACCCATTTTTTGGTATCCTCGTAAGAAGTGAAGCGCTGCTCAGCCAAGCCATGCGTCATCGATCTGAATAGGTGGTAGTCGGAGGGGCTATGTCTGGGCTATAAGGCGGGTGGGGTAGCACATCCCAATTCAGCGCCTCCAACGTTTCCTTGACGGTTCTTGCAACATGTGGCCGTGCGTTGTCATGTTGAAAAACCACTTTGACGTGTCTTTTGCCATATTCCGGCCGTTTAACCTTTAATGCTCGGCTTAATTGCATCAATTGTTGTTGGTAGCGTTCCCCAGTGATGGTTTCGTTAGGTTTTAGCAGCTCATAGTACACGACACCCTTCTGATCCCACCAAATACACAGCATAAGCTTGGCGCCATGAATATTCGGCTTGGCCGTCGATGTTGATGCATGGCCGGGTGGTCCCCACGATTTTTTTCGCTTAGGATTATCGTAATGGATCCACTTTTCATCGCCACTGACAATACGATGCAAAAAACTCTTCCTTTTATGCCGTTGAAGCAGTTGTTCGCACATGCAAAATCGCCGTTCAACGTCTCTCGGCTTCAACTCGTACGGCACCCAATTTCCTTGCTTTTGAATCATTCCCATGGCCTTCAGGCGTTTGCCGACCGTTGATAAGTCGACTTCCAATGATTCTGACAATACTTGAAGGGTTTGACACGGGTCTTCATCGAGCAAAGCCTCCAATTCCTCATCTTCAAACTTTTTCGGCTGGCCCGGACGCTCTTTGTCTTCCGTATCAAAATCACCACTTTTAAACCGACGGAACCAGTACTCACAAGTAGAAATCGATGGAGCATAGTCCCCGTAAGCCTCAGTAAGCGTGCGTTGTGCTTCAACCGCTTTTTTCTTCAAATGGAAGCACAAAAGTAAACCTTCTCGCAAATTGCGTTTTGTTGGAACGAAAGTCGACATGTTGACAGAGAAAAAAATATATGTTGTTTACACTTCAGTGGAATGACACATACTGAAAAATGAAGCTTAGACAATGTGCTTTGAAATGAATATAGTCAAAGGTGTGCCCGATGCGATCTATTGATAGTTACGCCATCTCTTAGAAAACCTTTAAAACTAATTCCAACCCCCAATATAAGCGCATGGACGCGAGCATGTATGCTGAACTTCTATAGCATGTTGCCGGCAGGCATACAGCAGAGCTTATTTTACAACTGGGACACTTTAAACTGAACACACACGCACGCCACAGATACATAAATAGTATGTTTTTTATTGTAATTGAATTTCGTAGAATCTTTTTGACTACTCTTTATTTTTCCCCTTTATTCGGTTTATCTGAACCAATTGCTAGATGGTTTTGGTACAATTGCGCCAAAATGCAAATTCAATGGGAAACGCTTAAAAGTTGTAGCCGTTCTTGAAATTGCTGTTGTTTTTGCTGTTTTTTTTTTTTTTTGTGTTATTGTTGCCATCGTTTATTTTCCATTACCGATCTGTAGAAGTTGCTCAGCAAAACGATGATATGCAAAACGATGACATCGTTTTGAAAATAGCTTTTGTTAATTGATACGATTTTGAGCTGTATCGATTACACGATTGAGAGCAGAAAAGGTTTTGATTCAAAGAAGGGAAAGATTAAAAAAAAAAAAAAAAAAAATATTGTGCTGTGATATGTTTGAGAGCTTGTGATGACAGTTGCAAATTCTCGTATGTTTGCAGAATTTGTTCACGCTTCTTACATGCTTTTTCTTGTACGAGTATTAAATACTTGTATGAAATACTTAGATATATGACTTATTTTTATAGCTTTTTTTATAATGTCAAATCTATCCCCTTTTATGTCTAAGAAACAAAATTTGTGCAAATTTTTTATGTTACTTAATAAAAACCTCAACAAATAACTTTTATTTTATTCAAACGGTTTGTACTCTTTTTTTTCGTATTAAAGAATAAATAAATTATTTTCTTAGTTCTTAAATGAACTCAAAAACTCCTATAATGTCCATCAAATCCACCCACTTAATTTCAATCAACAGCACGTTTTTGTAATATTCCTACGTTGACAGCTTAAATAAATATACACTGCACGAAAAGGATAAAAAAAAAGGAATAAATAAATAGAAATCAAAAAATAAACTCACATTCGTAACAAAAACTAATGAAAACCCAACTCATGCTGCTCAAGAATCAACAACTACAGGGCACTAAATATACAAAGCAACAAAAAAGGGGTGGCCGGGAGACAGAAACACACAGATACAAGCGAACAAAAACATGCAACACTATTTTGTAGCGTGGTGTAAAATAAATGAATGGCAACACTTAAGTCTTTGAACTCGTTATTGAACTTGCTATGTTCATTTTTTCCTTTGCCACACACGAACTTCCTTTAGCGTTTTTCTACCAGTTTTTTCTTTTTCTAAGCACGTGACTTCATCTCGTCGAAGTCCTTTGCTGCGTATTAGTCTTAGGAAGGTGAATTGGAATAAAAACAAAAAAAAAAAAAAAATTGAAATGACCGCCACACAAAAAAAAAGTCACGTTGCCTCAATAAGCACTAATTAAGCTTGGCTGTGTGTTGCTTGCGGCTAATTAGAATAAAACTTGTTGTTTAAGTGTGGCCGTTTTTTTAAGTTGTTATTGTTTTATTTGCTTTGAGGCGGCCTATAACAGTAAAAAATTTCATCTGTTTTTAGGTAAAAATTTGTACCAGCTTAACTGATGATGCATTCATGGGATCTGTTCAACAAATATTCTTATATTTCATGATGTCACGTATCTGAATACTTATATGAGTAAGAATTTCCAATAGGTACTATAAATGAAAATTTGTGAAAGTTAGGTGATTCTACAATAGAAATAGACTGCCGCATTTATGAAATATATGAATCTCCAAAAAAAAAAAAAAAAAAAATTAAGCAAATGTGGATAATGTTGTAAATAACTTTTAGTTTATGGTTTTTAAGAAGCTTCTTGGTAGTACAGTCATTTGGATTAACCTTTATATGCTCGGTAGTCTTCCTTTATATGAAGCATTTTTGCTGAAAAGTTAAATAGAAAAAAGTTGCACATCAAAAGGATCCGAGGTTTTCGGTTTGGTATGTAGGGTCTATTGATCCAAGCGACAGTCACTGTATATAGAAACCGTCACTATGTATACAAATGCGGGCACTTTTTAAAATACCATAAAACAACCAGATACACAACAATAGTTGAAAATAATTGGATAAGGGCGTGGCCTCACTATATGCCCACTTTTCAGGGGATTAGCGCGGAGCGCAGTGAAGCGCGCCGAGTATAAGCTAGTATAAGATAAGATCAAAAATGTTTGTTTTATTTGTAATACACTTTGCGGCGCACATTGGGGTATTTGATCATCAAAGCGGAGATTAATTGAAAAATGAAAATTGGGATATCCGATTAATTTTTTATACCCGATTATTGTAGACAAAATTCTTCATCACTAGGCGAAAGAATCGATAACATATATTGCTTAATTCAATTTTTGCTTCGTCTCAAAGTTCGTAATTTTTTTCGATTTTTTCGCGTCTTTACAAAAAGTGAATTTTTTGTATTTTCAAGTGCCAGTTTTTCCATTTTTGACATAAATAAAGCCTAATATTATTATGGATCCTTCAAGTTCATTTAATTTCGAACAAAAAAGCAGTTGCCGGTCGACATTTACCTGTTAGAACTAATTTTAATCATTTATGGAAAAAAGGTCTAAATTTTAGCCATTCTTGAGAAGTATGTAGAGTTTTAAAGTGGTACCGGTCAACTTCGTGTTCTGAAATTTATATAGTTTTAAAGCTTAGGAGCTGTACTAATATAATAAACAAAAACATCTTGTGGCTTTATTGCGCCAACTTTATTTTTAACAAACTTTGTAAAAAAAAACTCATTTCGTCCAAAGTTATAGAAGAACCGTGGCTGTAGTTTTTGTTTTGTTTTCGCTTTCGTTATCATCATCATATATTGTTGTTATTGTTATTTATGTTTGTATATTGCAATATTAGTATGCACTCTAATAAAATAATATGTGTGTTCTGTTCATTGTGTTGTTTGGATTATTTAAAGTGTAGGGTAAGTTTATTTTATCTTCGCGCTCGTGTTTTTAGACACTTTTGTGAAACTTAATTTGAGTAACAGATAATATGTGTAAAATAAGTGTGTAGTGTTACTTTACATTAACTATTATATCTATTTAATATGAATACAATTCGATGTGAGTGGTCGTGATGGCATATTTCGGGTTACAATAATAACAACGGCAATGACGTGCTGTTATATTGTTGTTAAGTGTTAATATATAGAACGTGTTGTTCGTCCTCGTTATTTTGGTAATTGATACAAGAAATATCACGCGAAGTTTCTGAATACAGTATTTATATTTTAGGAATAAGCTCAAAAAGATTCATTTCTCGGCGTAGTCTTTACAGTATTATTAAGAATGCTGAGGCTTCGCTATTAATGGAGAAGCTGAATATATTAAAGCAAGAAAAGCAAGAAAAAATTCAAACATTTTTGTCACAACACTGCCAGACATTTTGTTAAAATGTATCCATGGTATAAAATGCCTACCACTTTACACAAATATTTTATTTATGGCCCTGAAATTGTATCGCACGCACTTCTTCCAATCGGACAACTTTCAGAGGAAGCCCAAGAAGCTAGAAACAAGAACTTCAAATGCTATAGGGAGCACTTTTCACGTAAATGTAACCGTGAGAAATCAAATGAAGACATTTTAAACAGGTTGCTACTGAGCTCCGATCCAATCATTAGCAGCAAAATTAAGTTACCAAAAAAAAAATTTCAAGCCCTACCAAAATCAGTAGTAGAATTGCTTATTCCGCCAACTATTTCAGTAAGTGCTGTTCGATCTGATGATAGTGATGATGAAACTGGAGATGCACATGTTGAGGAACTAGAGGATTGTAGCTCCGATTACAGTGACTAAACTAAATAACACTTGAATGGAAAATCAGGTCATAATATTTTATATGGATTTTAAAAATATATATAACAATGTCTATTTTTTTCAGATGATACAACTATTTACTTTTGATGAAATTGTTTATAAATATAAATGAAGAATTAAAATTTCAAAGTTTTATTTAAATTTTTTTATTGTTTTCATTAGGTAAATTTGTTTGTAACAAAGGGGGCGTGGCACCGCCCTATTCCACCTTGGCTGTAATTCATACAGTACGATCAACATATATACCAAATCTCATCTTCCTACCTTTGGTGGTTCATGAGATATAACCGTTCTAATTTTTAGGTTATATGGGCTGTGCCACGCCCCTTTATCCAGTCACAACCAAGTATAGCCAAGTACTATTACACGGTCAACAGTACCACATTGGGAATGTTTCATGACAATCGGTCTATTATTATGGCCTGCAAAACGATTTTTAATAAGGGGGAGTGGCACCGCCCACTTTTCCCAAAAATTTGTATCATATGTCACTCAGGGATAACGTATCATTCTTATAGTGAAAGAATTTTTCAAATCGGATAAGTAGTTTAATTGATCTCCGTTTTGGGGGTCCAATAACCCAGTGTGCGGCGCCTGTACGCCATAACTAATGATTATTTAAAAAAACAAAAGCTTATAACATGAATTGTAGGGAATTTCTCTAGTTTCATTTGGTATATGATCGATGTTGGCAAAAACTGCTTCTAGGCGCCATTTTGCCTATATGGCGGCGCGAGCGGCAAAAATACAAGGTGGAAAAGTTGAAATTCGGAAAGAGCACATCGAAATATATAAAAGTACATATTTTCAAAATTCCCGGAAAACGTTCGATGTAGCTTTGTTTTTTCCCCCAAATAACTGTACTATCTCCGCCGGTTTTTGTACTGACATTAAATAGTTAATATTTGCTGCTTTTTAAATATTTTTAGCAATCTTTTTTTTATTTATTGAAAACTATGAAAGCTAGTGGCTGCCATGGCTTACCATGCCATGGTTGAGGTTGACCCATGTTCAAACACAGAATTTTTTCAAATTGAATTAATTTTTCTGTTCGGCAGTCACCTCTGTAGTGTGGCTTGTAGAGAAAAATTCGTTAAATAATATATATTAAATTGTTTTTATTTTAAAGGTTTTTGCTTATAAAAACCATTCAAAGCTGCCGGTTTTTTATATTTTTTAAAAATTTTTGAAACATTTTTTTAAATTTTTTAGTTTTGTTTTTTTCCCCCTACAATTGATGAAATACAATTGATACAGTTGAGAAAAAAATTCTTAAGTTAGTTTTCTTAATTGTTCTACATATTAAAATTAAACAAATCATAAACTTGAGCACATTCCTCCTAGAAAGCAAAACTTTGAGGAAACACTTGGTTATCCACAGTGGCAGTCGAAATTTTGTTGTTTGTGAAACTTATTTGTCAGTGCCGATCTAACTAAAAGTAAATTATTTTTGTTTTGATATTTTTTTATTTTTGTTTATTAACATTAATAACATAATTAATAATAAAGTTTTAACATTAGAATGGCACATAAGAATTTAAAGACGAGCTTAAAGCGCTTTACATCGCATGTGATTTATGAGAAATTTTGTGAACGTGGAAACACAAAGGCTCTCCTTTTGTTGTAATATTGGCCGGAGCTCTAAAGAACGTTCAGACCAACTCATATTTTGGATCTCTTTAAAAGCAGTACCCGATCAGCAGCCGTGCATAATGATTTCGGGATTTTATATTGATCGCTCGTGCACGTAATGATGCAAATAACGTAAAAAGAGTCATACAAATACGGATAGGCCGGTCTAAAAATGTTTAGAAGTTATAGACGTCAGAAGTTAGGAAAATGGGCCTTAAGACTTGTGTGTTTTTTTGTTAGTTTCCCTACAAAACTAAGCATTATGGGTATCAAAAAAATAAAAAAAGGCTATGCTATTACCGGTTCAAGGAGATAAAGGGTGGTTAAATTTTAAGGGCCGATGTTGAATGTGAACCACATCTAAACGTCAAGTTTTTTTCTGCATTTCATTTAACATTTCTCAACTTCAGACTAATTCAATTCTAACCATGGAAAGATACGCAATCCAGCAATGCGTTAAAGTTATTCAGACTTATTATGAAAATGGGCGTTCAAATCAAAATGCATATCTTGCACTTCGTGATTTTTTCTGCCAATTTTATCGTCCAAATGTGCATACAATCGGAAAAATCCGATCTGTAGGAGATGTGAAAATACCAGTGCATGCTCATACAGCTCGAAATCATGCAATGAATGCACAATTGATTCATAAATACAATTTGTAGTTCACAATCAATTTTTAAAAAATTTCAATTGTTTTTAAATATTTACAGAATAATGAATCAAATTTTTTATTCATATAAATGCTATACATAAAGAATGCAATTCACAAAGAATGTCAGAATTTACAACTATTCTTTATGTATTCATTATTCTATTTTTATTCAGTTTTCATTTTTTATTCAGTATTCATTTTTTATTCATTATTAATTTGTTATTCATTATTTATTTTGTATATATTTCTTATTTTTATTCATTATTCATTTGTTATTCATTATTAATTTTTTTATTCATTTGCACCAAAGCCATGAATAAAAAATGAATAATGAATAAAAAATTGATAATGAATAACAAATGAATATTCATTATTAAAAATAAAAAATTAATAAAAACGAATCATTAATAAAAAATGAATAATGAATAAGAAAAGAATAATTGAAAATTCGAAAATTCTTTGTGAATTGTATTCTTTGTGAATAGCATTCATATGAATAAAAAAATTTATTCGTTATTTTGATTAACGAAAATGATTAATTCAAATGAATAATTAATCAATTTTTGAAAATTGAATGTGAATTAAAAATTTTATTTATGAATCAATTGTGCATTCATTGAATGATATTCTGATGTCATTAGTCAGTTGTAATTAAAATTCTATGTATGTAATCGAGGCTTAGCAACTGTGGCATCTTAGTTAAATTTGGGAAATCACAGCAGGGAAGTAATCGCACGACACATAACTATGAAAGATCTTAGTGCGCGTTAAATGTTCATCGAATGAAGTTGCATAATATTGAAGTTAACATGAAGCGGTTTTTAGTGAAGTTAAACGACAAAAGTTAACAAAATGTTGCGAAGGACAAAAAAACCCGTTGCTTTAAAAATACTGCAAAAAAATTATTTCAGCCCCTCCGAGTGTAAAAAGCTATTTACGCCACTGCATCATACCATATATACCATGTATTTTCTGTATATATTTTAATGCTCTGAATATATTTTCTGTATATATTTTGTATATGTATATATTCTATATATATTTTAATGCGCTGAATTATTGACTACAGAAGTTTTAAAACAATTTTTTCAATAAATTCGCCAAAAATCATTTAAAAAATAATCGATTATGCTTGGAAAATTGTCCATAATCTTGTTTAAAAGTGTATGCTGGTGTTTTAAGAGTTTTGCTCGAAAAAAAACACCGCCCCTTCACCACAGTAAGTTCAACAGCTTATTAGTTTACAGTTCTTATTACTAAGCCATATACACAGCTCATGACTCATACCATTTTGACTTATATATACAAACAGTGCTATTCATCGTATAATTTTAATCTATTTTAAGAACCATCATTAATTCTAGTCTAACTACTAAAGTTTATTATGAAATCTTTGCGGCTTGTCTTAAGTGATGACATGACTAAGTGTGCCAAAAGATTTTCGCCATGCTGATAATTCATGTCCGGTTTTTAGTTTACATTTAGCGCTGCTGTTGCTGACCAAATTTAGTTGGGTGCCATAATCTATTTAATGAAAGTTTTTACTTACACACTCTACGTAATATTTTTGCTCAACACACACACATATCCCAAACCACCATACTCCATATACAACGTATTCGTTTAAAGCGTCTGTGACCAAACTTCGAAGAACTGCAGGATAGTGCAATGAAAAATTTAATGGTTTGTTAAATACGCTGAAGATAAAGCACTTTCTTAGGAATCTACAGTATTTACTTAAGCTAAGAGTCATTGACTCAAGTTCCATATAACATGGAAAACGGAACGTCATCGTCGACTAGAATTTTACTCGTGCGACACTGAAAATGGCGCTTAAAAGAATTGCTAACGTCAGCACATTCTTGGACATTAAAAATGGCGGTGGAAACGGCGCAAAGTTGTCGCCGATAATCACAATACTACTGATGATGAAGAATATAATGATGATGATGATGAGAATGATGATTATTGATATGATAAAGAAGCGCACTATAATGAAGTTGTTGACGGTTATGATGGCGCGAATGGTTCTGGCAATAATGCTGTAAAGTATCTAACGATTTTGAAGTACTATGATGACTTTTGTTGATTTTCATAACGATGTTTAGGATGATGATGACGTTGGCTGTGACGTTGATGGCTGTGGATGAAGTTAGTCAAGCGTATGCAATGGCAACATTGTTGAATAAAACTATTAAAAAAAATAAAAATAGAGTGCATTACGAATTTAATGCTCTGAAGTGGATTAAATTTCAATAAGCGAAGGAACATTCACATTCACTTGCAAGATTTTCGACTGTAATGAAGGAAAGTAAAGATTTCATCGAATAAACGATAACTATTGTTTAAAAGAAATGTTACAAAATATTACTTAGTTTCAGTTTGGATTTCAGTGTAAATCAATTAAATATTAAGCAAGTTCCTATAAAGCTTTCTTGTGCTTTCGAAAAATACTTGCTAAAGTTTTCATGTTTTTAATTGGTAAAAAGAAACTGTAAATAGTTTGCAAAGTACAACGATAAGAAAGTGAGAAAAATATTGTTGATGACAACTATTTCAGTTTTTTCACTTATTGTGAAAGTTTTCGGGTTGTTACGACCAACTAAGTAAGTAAGTGAAAGTTTTCGTTTTATTGGTTTATTTAAAAAGTTAAGAAACAAGTCAGTGATTTTGTCTATAACAGTATTAATTTCAATTACTTACTTTTGCTTTACATTTATACATATAAGAACAGACATATTCATCCAGTAGCTCATCTTGCTCGAGTTACCCGCCATGCAAATTTTTTTGTATCATGAGCTTTTTCTTTGTGCTTATGCAAAAGCCAAATCATGTATAAAAAACAACAACTTACTTACTTACATAGGTGGTCGTAACAACCCGTGTCTGGGTTTCGGCCGACATCATCCGCTCTCGCCAAGCGCCTCTGCTTTGCGCGCGCCTTCTCCAATCGGATACACCAAGTACGGTTAGGGCTTCCTCAGCCTGGTCCATCCATCGGAGGTATGGTCTCTCTCGTCGTCGTTGACCAGCGACCCTCGCCTTGAGCACCTTTTTCGCTGGAGCTTCGTCGTCCATACGATGGACATGACCCAGCCAGCGTAGTCGCTGCACAGTTATACGCCGAACTACGTCAATGTCTTCGTAGAGCTCATACAGCTCGTGGTTCATTCGGATGCGATAGTCATCGCCGACTCGAACAGGACTCGAACAGGCTGATTTCATTGTTGGAATTAATGGCGGTACCAAGGTATACAAACTCCTTGACTACTTCAAAAGTTATAGCTGCCGGATGAAACGTGGGAGTCTAAACGCCGCGCTCCCTTGTTTGTAGACAGCATATACTTTGTTTTACCCTCATTTATCGTCAAACCCACTTTGGCTGATTCCTTTTCGATAGGGGCGAAAGCAGCGGTAACATCTCTCTTGGTTCTGCCGACAATATCAATATCATCAGCGTACGCAAGGAGCTGGACACCTTTATAGAAAATGGTGCCATTAGGATTCACACCGGCCTTTCGTACGATCCCCTCCATGATGATGTTGAAGAGATCGCAAGACAGTAGATCACCTTGCCTGAAACCTCTTTCGGTATTGAAGGTTTCGGAGAGGTCATTTCCTACGTTGACGGAGCTGAGTGTGTTGCTCAACGTCATTCTTCAAAGTCTAAGCAGCTTGCAGGTATACCGAACTCAGGCATTGTTGCATATAGGCAATCCCTTCTCGGGCTATCGAACGCAGCTTTAAAGTCGACAAAGAGATGGTGTGTGTCAATTTGATTTTCGTGGGTTTTCTCCAGGACTTGTCGTAGCGTGAAAATCTGGTCTATGGTGGACTTACCAGGTCGAAAGCCACACTGATAAGGTCCAATCAGTGGTTTTGTAATCGGCTTTAATCTTTCACACAGTACGCTTGAGAGAACCTTATATGCGATGGAAATAAGACTGATACCTCCTATAACTGGCGCAGATTGTTGGGTATCCTTTCTTAAGCATAGTGCACAGTACCCTGAGGTTGCAATCGTCGGGAATGCTAGCCATATTATCAATTCATCGCCGCCGGTTTTAAACAATTCAGCTGACAGGCCTACAGCACCCGCTGCTTTATTGTTTTTGAGTCGTTGGATAGCAACACGAACCTCTTCATGGCTAGGTGGTGGTACTTCCACTTCGTCATCGTTGATTGGTGGCACTGAACTGTGCTCTCCATGGGCGGCATTGGTGGAATCATCGCCAGTAAGTAAATTGGAGAAGTGCCGTCTCCACAATCTCTGCAAAAAACAACAACACAATCTAAAAAAAAAAAAATGTAAATAACAGCACCACAAGCCGCTGTTGACGATCATCTACTTTTGAAAGAGTAAACAACAACAACAAATGCAAATTATCCGTTGCTTGTGCGTTAACGCACACAGGATTTGTTTTGATTTTTTATTTTTGTTTTCTTTTTTCATTGCCAAAAGTTACGATGCGCAGTATCGTGTGTTTGATTTTGTTTTTTAAAAATCATTTGCTCTTCAGTAAAATTTCGTGAGCTCAACTGTATTAGAGCAAAACAAAATGCTTGGAGTCAAAAAATCTTCACAGGCTTTATATATTTTTTTTTTTGAGAAAAACTCATCGAAAAAAATAGTTTCTGCATCTTAAGTTTTTTTTTTTTTGCAACATAACTTTTATTTATGTATTTCATTGCCAGGGTGATTTTTTTTTTTTTTTTTAATCTGTGGTCGGAATAATAACTTCTCAATTTTTTGATACAAACCTCTTAATTAAGCTCTTAAAATCAAGAGTTTTCTATGATATCATGTACGCGCTAAAAGATATTCTTGTTCAAAGTTCACCGAAACCAATATCATCGCTCCTATTTGTCGGACTGAAAATATGTTTGAAACAAAACTGCAGATCAGATAGTTCTCTTCAAAATTTCCAAAACAGTATTATCGTAAAACCAACAGCTTAAACGCTATGAGACTAGATATGAATGAAGAGAGCTTAAATAATATATATATATGAAGAGTAGCTTAAATAATATATATATATGTAGGTTGTAAACGACAATACAAGTACAATAATACTCTCTGCTGTTGTTTTGAGACTCGTTTTCATCTTTTTCCTTTTCTATTTCTCACGTTTTTCATGTAAAAAAGTAATCTCAATTTTCTTTGTTAGTTTTGAATAATTCTTTATTTTACATTTAAGTAAGTATGTTTTATTTCTCTAATTTATTTACATGTTTGAATTTTTGTTTTTTTTTTATAATATGTATATACTGGGTTTTGCTATTATTTCTTCTTTTATTTATAAACTTTAAGTTGACAGTTAATAAAAATCGTTTTGTAAAAAATAACATTAATCAAACAGCTTAAATTTGCTTTACAGTTTAAATTTTTTTTTTTCTGTTTATTTCACTTTTTTTTCACTTCATTAACATGTTTTAATTATTTTAAATTAGCTATATATTTATATATAGCATATAATATTTATAATATTATTTTTTTTCAACTCTGATGCTTAGTTTTACTTATGACAGCTTAATTTTATTTTTATTTACATAAAAGTTTTTACACATAGTTTTTAAACATGAAGTTTTTAATTCACTTATTTGTTAGTTTAATAAAACTTTTTGAGAGATATTTCTTGTTTACATTCTTCTGATATAAAAATGCTATAGATATCTGCATTAAGTTCTGGTTTAATTTTATTTTTTTATTTTTTTAATGGATGGTATCTAATTTTGATTGTGGGTATAGAAAAACACAATATATAAGAAGCGAACAAGCTTGTATGATTTTTATTTTTCTAAATAAGAGTTTGTTTTCATAGAAACGTAAACATAAAGGCCTTATTTAATGATTTTGCTGACAGAGACTAACTTTTCTTAAGATCTTTAAGATCTAACTTTTCTCCATTTGCCTTCAACAATAACTTTAAAATATTGTTTTTTTTCTTAAAGTCTTTGACAGACGGATAATTTTTTGGTTTTTCTTTTTGAAATGGGGGACCTGATTTACTCTTCGATGGTTTTTTTCTTCACTAGCAGATCTAAGATAACTTGTGGAGTTGAATTCGGTATATATTCCGAGAAACTGGGTGTGATGTATGCTTCTCGCCTATCGTATTCAGCTAACATCTTTCAGGACTTCAGGAACTTCAGCGGTAAGAAACACCAAACAACTTAGTCTCCAACTGGATACTATAATAATGTGAATGAAATGGCCTGTTGGGTTATTCCCTTCATATTCTAAAAGTACCAGTCCAGGCGCAGTTCCATTGTATACAAACAATGAATGAGAACTACTCAATCTATTATTAAACTCCAATCTATAGTATAACAGCAATAACGGAAATATTTTGTCCAATGATTCAGATAAAGACTTATCCATGACCTTATTACAAAAGAGAATATCACCAATAAGTGCGTGAAAAGATCAAAACAATACCATTGACTCAATAAGGATTTGACTTCGGGAGTAACTGACTTTCCTGAAATTCCTGAAAATGTTCCGTCTTCTGAGAAAACGTTAAAACTTACTTCGAAGTTCTTAAATGAGGAAATAATAGAACTTATTTTGAATAAAAGCAATACAAAAGCACAAAACAAAACCTGGAATGGAAATAAAGTAACACAGTAGATTACGGTATTTATTAGAGTTTTGATCTTTAGCGAATATATCAATGTACAAAGACGAAGAAAATTTTGAAAGCGAGGCAATATTCCAATAATGGAAATGTAACTTTTATAAATGCAAATTTTTTAAAGAATCTGAATCTATAGTGTTGTATGGGAGGTGTTGTGGCTAATTAAGGTGCGTGGCTTGTATAAGTAAAGAAAATAACTCAGTTTCGAGTTCCATCTGACATAGAAAGTTTTTCAATTAAATCAATTTTTCGGACTTCACCACTCTGCAGACAATGTCAAACCTCAAAAGGTAAAAACTGCCATATATAGCTTCTCAAGAACATAACAACATAACATAAGCTTGTAGGTCCAGTTCTCGATCATATGTGTTCAAATATTTCATAACACGCACTACACAATTGATCAAAAGAATCTCGGTCAAAGTCCTTGCTGGGGCTGAAATGGCCAATATGCTTTTTTTTCATATAAGTTGTCACCACCCGTTATTTGATCTTATTCAATTTTTCTATGCTTATGTCTGATATTATTAACTCTCGTTCATTCTTTATATACAGCATTCTTAGATTCGGAGTTATATAAGAGGTGTCACTCCTTATTGTCCAATAACGCCCATATATTTTACAATGATTTTGTTTGATAAAATTCAATTCTGCTTTCGATTTTAAGACACCTGTGCCTATACTTGCCAAACTATCACATTTTAAAACACACAGTCGCATGGCAGTGTCACAACAGATCGTTAAATCTCCATCATATCTCTAGCAGCGATTATGTCTGATAGTATTTACTCCAGTTTTGAATTTTTAGACTGCAATTTCCATAGGTAGTAAGCTATACCGTTTTAATTTCTGAGAGTTATATGGGATGACACCTCCGGAAAAAAATTTGAATTGGAAAAACTTGTCAATTCCATTACAGGAATTATAATTGGTAATTAAACGTTTCAATTCCTCAAGAAAGGAACTAGATAACATTTTCAATTTCATTACAGGAATTGTAATTGGAGGTTGGGACTTCAATTGGAATGGAGATGTTCAATTACCATGTTCAATGGAATTGACAATTTCCAATTTCCAAATTCAATTACCAGTTTTAATACCTGTAATGGAATTGCCGATTTTTTTCAATTCCATTCCTGAGGAATTGAAACGTTCAATTACCAATTACAATTCCTGTAATGTAATTGACAATTTTTTCAATTCCATTCCTTAGGAATTGAGTTGACCAATTACCAATTCCTTATTCCAAGGAATTTGAAGTGAGGCGGAATTAATTCCAAAAGGAATCATTACAACCCAGCTCTGTTTATTAGTTTGGTCCGTCCAGCGATAGGAACGGTGTGGGTATGGGAATGGAAACAAAGTACTTTTATAATCACTTTTCGAAGTAAGAGAAAAGCCTTTTTTAATCACTTTCCCAAGGGAGAGAAAGGCCCTTTCTTTAATTACTTTCCGTAGCCAGAATGAAGTTCTTTTGTAAATCACTTTTCGTTCGAAAGTGATACTTCGAAGTGATAAAGTACTTTGGAAGTGCTTTTTAAGCACTTTGTTTTCTACAGAAGTGTTTATGTAGTTTTTTATAATAAGGGAGAAACTGTAAATGTAAAACCGTAAATTAAGTATCGGTTGACTAAGGATCATTGTTATTTCATATACATAAGTGTGCAATTAAGGAATAGTTGTTTTCAGATTCAACTGCAATATGGTTTTTCTCTTCAAGAACAACTCACAGAAAACCGAAATAATATATAAAATCAAACGCAAAAAAGAACCACCATCGAGAGCCTAATCCAGTGTTAAGATTTTGGTAGGAAACCACGCAATAACCGAGTAATGATAATTTAACCTTAACTATTGCAAATAATTTAAAAAGCCAACAATAACCATACACTTTTCCCTACAATAATTTCTTTAACATTTTCATTACACTTAATTTACAGCAATAATTGTATAAATTATGCTTTTATCTATAAGTTTTATAATTACTAGAATAAATATTAGTAAACTTTGTTTGTTTTTGTTTTTCTATTTTGTTAACATACTTACTTCCACTCACACAACTCTTTACCATACATGTAAGTTATTTCAGCAGCTTTTTTCTTCTATAGAGCTGTAAACATATGTTGGCTTCTACTTATTTCCATATTACTTATATTGTTTCTAAATGATTTTGATTTGATTTTCATCTAACGCACTCAAAGTTTTTTACCATTCCTCAATCTACTCTATGCTAACATATCTTAAATAATTTATTATATAAATATGTAGATACTTCACACAATCAACTTATGTTTAATATTAATATTAATTATATATGTTAATAACTTATTGTTAGCGCCAAGTTTTCTTTGTTGTCCTTCTGCTGCTACATCTCCACCATATGTATATCCTCTGCCTACTTTGCCTTGAACAATCATGCGCTGGGGCAGGAATGTAATTACACAATCTTAATGTGTATGTGTGAGCAGAATATTCGATAGCCAGTAGATACAATTAGCATAATGATGGGCAGATGTGTCTGATATGATTTGGTTGATGAACCGACATGTCCGTGGTACATTGCCGCAGGGTTATCACCTTTAAGTAGAGCAGAACAAGAATAGGAGAGTTAGAAGGTGGAAAAGAGAAATAATAAGTGAGCTAGAGAGAGTAATAATATATAAATTGCTGAAATTTGTTAGTGAGCCATAATTTATTGGTAGCTCTACACGTGCAGATATAGATTTATTTATGTTACTTGTGCTTGACAACAAAAAGTAATTAATTCAGGATCTAACTTATCAGTGTTGTTGGGTTGAGTTTCTACACATTAATGTGTTAGCTGGTTTTTCTATACACATTAGTCGATTTTAATGAAATGTCATAAGAAATATTTTATGTTTTGACCACTAATCGCTAGATATGCCAACGTCTTGGTAATTGTTGTTATATTGATTGTTAATGGACCAGTGGTTAGGAAAATAATTACAGCATGAATAGGTTATGGGATGACAGGCAATTACAAATCGCTTTTTAATTTTATTGTTAGGACAAAAAATTTTATTTATATTACACAATACACAAGTTAACAGCAAAACCAAAAAGCCATCGGAACGAATATTTTTGATGGTAAACTTTTTATAGCTCTGATCTAAGAACAAAAAATTAAGTGAAAATGAACTCAAGCCTCTCACCTCTGGAACTCTTTCAACACTAGGAGGTTGAAACTTGGAATGTAAGGTAGCCCATATTTGAAAAAAATTATTATTGGAAGAAAATTACCACGTATCAGATCCATAGCCAGGATTTTCCATGGGGAGTTTTCGATAAAAAAATCTATTAGTGCCAATAAAAAATCAAAAGAAATAACAACGTTTTATTGAATTTGCGTTATCGAACTAGGTATTGAACAGCCTTTGAATTTTCCCTTGTTCCCAAGCATTGTAGAGCTGGACGAATACATAAATACATGTTTCCATGTATCAATATAATTTGTACACGTATTACTTGGTTTTCAGTATACATTTTTTTTTCGGAGATAGTTTAGCTATTTGGACTATACAGGGTGTCCCGCAATTGAGTCCAACTTTTTACGGAGCTGAAAGGTTATGTCGAGCTGAGCAAAAAATTGTATGGGAGAGGGGGGGCTATTTTCACATTCTTAGGAGCTACAGGGTTAATTAATGTTTCACGACTTTGATTCATTTTATTGTTTCTAGCAGAAAAACTAACTAACATAAGACTTATTTTGATAACTCATTTTAAAGGCAATAAAATCACCTTTCCAACGGTATATCAACAAACCCCACCAATTTAACCATTACCGAGCTGTGATCGTGTGAAGAAGACATCATCATAATTACATAAGTTTTATGTAAGTTAGTTTTTCTGCTAGAAACAATAAATATTAATTAATATTAATTAAATATTAATTAGCCCAGTAGCTCCTAAGATGGAGAAAATAGACCCCCTCTCCCATGTAAAATATACAAGTTTACTACAAAATATCAGTGGAATTAAATCTTTTTGTAGGCTTATCTGTATATAAACCGCAATGCATTATACAGGTTTACTGCACAATATCAGTGCCTTAAGCTTTTAAAATTTAAATGTATTTTACATTTTGAAAATTTCTAAATTTATATACGTCCCTAGAACTTACCTATTTACGTACGCTTTTATTATGATGATGGGTAACGAAGAGAGAGGTTCTTCTGAATCTAGAATATACCTACTTTATACATATATGACAAATGTCACTGAAATTTTTTTTTTAGTTCACGTTTTGGTTTTAAATAAAGCTATAAATAAATAAAGCTTATTTTTTAAAAATTTTTTTTTATAAATTTTTTATTTTTTACTTTTTAGGCTTACAGTTTTATTATGAACATATTTTATTTTGAAAGCCTTACATATAGCATTTTAAGTTTTTAGACCATTAACTATAACAGTACATATTAATATTATTTATACCATTTACATTATTTATTGCATTATATACTTTATTATGATATAGCATTTTTATTGAATTGTGGGCGGGAATAGAAAGTGTGACCAAATTTAAACCCTTATCTTCTACTTGATGTTAATGAGCTGCGAAATTTTCAGCTGAATCGGCCTACTATTTTTGGAGATAAATCATTTTTATTGATTCTGGGCGGTAAAAGGAGGTGTGGCAACATTTTTTTTCTAACCCATGCAATACTTGAAGGACATTTACTGCCAAAATTTCAGCTGAAACGGCCCGGCAATTTTGGAGATATATTATTTTGTGGGCGGTAAAAGCGGGTGTGGCCAAATTTTTTTCTTAAACCCCATTTTCTACTTGAAGAAAATTTACTACCAAAATTTCATCTGAATCGGCCTATTCATTTCATTTCATATCATTTTTATTGATTTGTGGGCGGTAAAAGGGGGTGTGGCAAAACATTTTTTATAATATTGCATTGTCAACGGGCTTACACATGTATGCTAAGTTTCAGCTTAATCGGAGACCCACAAGCTGTCGAAAAATTGTTTGCAAGATTTGCGGACATACATACATACATACATACGAACGAAGCAAGTTAAATAAAAGCTTTATAAGCTAAAGGCCACTATTCTATCTGTGACCCAAGCAACCGCGTGAAATTCAGCAGGTTCTTTAAAGTAGACTTAAGCCAAAAATATTTTAAAACATATGCTCGTTTCAAAAGCGAAAAATACGTTTTTTTAAAAAAAGTTCACTCATTATTTTTTTTGTTTTCGTTAAATGTGCTGTGTCGTACTTATATTGTGCTGCAAGATTTACAATTTTGGACATTTGATAAATCGTTTTTCCATTATACTCTCGATATTTGCATAGTTTAACAATTTTAGTTAAATTGTTAACAATTTTAGATAGTTTCAAGATATTCCAGTTTTTGCGGAACAGTTTTAAAATTTCTAGATAAAAATTGATGGCTGAGCTAACTTCATATTCTAAGTTAAAGGAGCTTATATTAATTTCGAAGAATAGTTCAAAAATAGCTCTAAAAACCAATGCAGTGCTTGTTGTTTATTGTTTTTTTTTTAGTCATCCAAAGGTTAAAGGTTTTTGAATGATTGAGACAAAAAATGCATTTTTTTATTGTAGCTTTATAGGAACATTATTTTAAGCTATACAAAAGCATACTACAAAGTATTTGCTTATCTATGTAAAAAATTTTTTTTGAAGTGAAATATGTAATCTATAAACTGCGAAATAGCAATATTTTCTAAGTAGCCAGGATTTTCCTTGGGGAAAGGGCTGCTTTTGATAAAACAAGTCAGTCTTTTCTCATTTTCAGCACGATTCATAATTTTTTTTTTTTAAGGTCGACCAGTCTCCAGATATCTTGCTTACCGCAAATTTAAGGTCTTTCGCTGCGTTGCACTTTTCGACTTCATCGACTAATATTTTTGGACCAGAATATCAGGGATAATTCCTCAATAGGTATACCTTATACCTTAACCCTAATGGTGTCTTTTTTTCTTCGAAAAACTCCCGAAAGCCCTTTACCAAAGTTTCTTTAATTTGTGTTAGAAATGTACATTTGAACATTTACTTCATTATCTCAGTTTTTTTTTTTCTTAATGACCACTTTTTGATTTAAATAGTCTTACTTGTATTATTCTTTCATACTTTGTGGGAGTTTGAACCTCTAAGAGCCCCCCTCCCCCCCTTGACTACGGGCCTGATCTCAAGTACTAATAACCATCGCCGAGATATACAAAGGCGAGTGAAGAAAAAAGAAATAAGAACCACTTTCATGAAGTGATTCAGTTTATAAGAATTTACAGTTGTTTTTCATAAGCAACTCACAATACCCTGCATATGCGTGGTATTAACCGCAATCAATTTATCCACCTTTAGGTTATAGCCGCTTACTACACAGAAATAATGATAACTTACAATAATACAAACATAGATAGCTATCATCATTATACCCAACCAAGTCGAGACCTCTGTGCTGGCAGCTACATACCGAAGTGCAAACCATGCCAACATAATGAACTAATAAAAGGAATTTATGAAAATTACAAAACCAGAGAGTAGATTTTCGGAAATCACTATGTTTAACCGCACGCCAACATAGCTACACGTACGAATACTTCACGCACCAACACACACATCGACATAAATAATTAATGTTTTCGGTTAGGAGGTATTTGAAAACAAGTGATTATGAACTGCTATTAAAAAAAAAAATAAATGTTTTCAGCAATTTTTAGCCAAAAATAATGCGTGTTCGTTGACCTACTTTATACATACATAGTTATCAACCAAACGAACAAAAGAAGATAGTTAACAAAAAATCTTATGTCTCTAAAACAACCACAAAAGACCATCAATTGTGATTCTAAAGGCAAACACAATGACCTAAATCTCTGGTTTGGACTGGGCGCCAGCCAGCATAATATCCTTCATAAATAAGATGAGGTAATAATAAATTTTCTGTTTGCTTTATTCTGTTTCGCTTAATTTAAAAGGTTATTTTAACAAAACTTTTACGCAAAACTATCACGCCTAAATATTTCTCATTTAATATAACGTCTTAATCTTAATTTTGTGTAAGCTTTATAGATAATTACTCAGCTGCGTCTTGAAAATTGTACGGATCTGACTTTGTTTAAAAAAAAACTCAATTATTTTTTGTAAGATTATTCAAAATACTTACACAAAATAATTAGAATAATAAAATAAGAAAGAGTCCGTCTGAGGCATAAAAAGCCAGATAGTTAATGAAAAAATTTATTTTGCTTAATAGGGAAATTTTTTTATCAAGCTAGTAAAACTGACATTTATTCCAATATATTTAGGGATAAAAGAAAAAAAAATATGGTCTTTTTTTGAGTATAATTTTGAAGAACAACAAACTTCATGAACGCTGAACCATAAGCGAAGGTTTTGCGTGAGGTGAGAGTTTTTCGAACGTTTTTGGGTAGAATTTTTTTTTATTTTTTATTTTGTCACTTAAAAGTGCTTGCTATAGAAGACTGAATTAGTGAAAACTTTTCCCATAAATAAAAATTGATTTGTATTAAAAATAGCGAGTAAAAATTCCTCGTAAGTAAACCATTTTTAGCTCATAAATGAGTTCAAAAATGAACCATAACTGTTTAGTTTTAGCATTCTTAAATGAGTTCAAAAACGAATAATTTTTTGTCATATCAGTAGGAAACAATTTTTCATAAGCGAACCATTTTTTTTTTTCATAATTGAGTTCAGAAAAGAATCATAAATGTTACTTTTTTATATTCTAAAATGAGTTAAAAAAGAAAGAATTAAAACCTTTGTTGATATTTTAATAATAGTAAATCAATATGTTAACCTGCATGCAAACGTCATATGAACTTTTTACCAGACCGAATTGATTGTCGTCATAAGAAGGGAGATGGATGTAATGCATTGTATCAAAAATTAAGACCAAGCCCAAATAGAATGAAAACCACGACAATATTCAATGGAAAAAAGTAATCAAATAAATTCCCCAATTAATAACTTTACTATTTAGATATTTCACACACAATTTGAAAGTTTTTTAAATTGAAAAAGAATCACTCATTTCCGAACAAAAAAAGGTTGGTTTTCGAGAGGCAATTCAGTCCGGCGTTTGATACAAAAAGGTTCATTTGCGAGGGCCGAAAAATAACTTTCTATGGTTCTTTTTAACTCATTTCCGAACATAACTCATATCCGAATAAAATAAGCTTAATTTTGAGAGGCAATAAAGTCCGACAAATGAAACAAAAAAAGTGTATCATTGTATACACTCATACAAAAGTGTATGAGTGCCGAAAATGAAAGTTTCTACCCGAAAAATTTCATAAATGAATTCAAAAACGGTAGTTTTGTTTCACTGGGTCTATAAATCTTTACTATAAATTAAAAATAACTAGTTAGGAATGGAGCTTCGGCAGGGTACCGAAGCTAAAATACCCCCCTGGGGCCGTACTGATGTATATCCGAAGTCATTAGACGTCTATAAAATTTTTATGTATAATTTGCAAAAATATTTGTGTCATAAGTTTAATTTAATTTTATCCTTAGCTGCCACATAGTGTAATTTGTAAACAAAGTAAAGTGCTACACCCACTTTTCTAGTATAAAGACTCCACATTTTACCGAATAATATATGTATGGGTTGGATAAGCGACGTGGACGGAACTTGGATACATACAGACACGATGCCATTCAGTTATATATGCTTACGAAAGTTTTTCAATTTTGATGAGGAGTGGTTTTCATCCGATTTTGCCAAATATCAAAGAGTGGCTTATGTTAAATATTACAGATTGTATGCAAAATTTCAAAACATTTCTGTAATTTTTGCAGATTTTTAAGCGATTCAACGTTTTAAATAAAGCCAAAGTATGGGAGGTAGGCGTGTTTTTCATCCGATTTTGCCAAATATCATAGTGATGGTCTATATTATATATAAAAGCCTATGTGCAAGATTCCAAAACATTTCTGCAATTTGAGCAGATTTTTAAGGGATTTTACGGTTAATATAAAACTGCTTTGTATGGGAGGTAGGCGTGGTTTTTATTCAATTTTTCAAATTTCATTGTCAGGATTTATATTGAAGACCAAAGCTTATATGCAAAATTTCAAGTCATTTGATTAATATTTGTGGATTTTGAAGAGATTTTACGGTTAAAATAAAGTCACTTTGTATGGGAGATAGGCGTGGTTTTTATCCGATTTTTCCAAATATCGTTGAGATGGTTCATATTATGGTTCATATTATTTTGTAGCTAATGTGCAAAATTTCAAGACATTACTTTAATTTTTGTGGATTTTTAAGAGATGTAACGTTTAAAAAAAAGCCACTTTGTATGGGAAGTGGGCGTGGTTTTTATCCGATTTTGCCATGTATCATAGAGATGGCTTATATTAAATATCAAAGTTTATGTGCAAAATTTTAAGACATGTCTTTAATTTTGAAGAGATTTTACGTTTAAAATAAAGTCACTTTGTATTTGAGGCAGGCGTGGTTTTCATTCGATTTTTCCAAATTTCATAGCCAGGATTTAGATTACAGGTCAAAGCTTACGTGCCAAATTTTAAGGCATTTCTTTAATTTTTGTGGATTTTAAAAACATTTTACGCTTAAAATAAAGTCACTTTGTATGGGCGGTAGGTGTGGTTTTCATCAAAAATATATATATTTTTCTATACCTGCCATGCCTCCTTCTTGGCGTTACAAGCGTAATGACAAAGTTAATATACCGCTAACGCAGTACGCATATACACATATAATATATTTAAAATTCGATAATCTTAGAAGATCAGTAGAAGGGTTGGGGAGGAGGGTGGAGGGATTAAAAATCGGTATACCTTGCTACGAGAAAGTCATAGTAGCCATTTTATCTAAAAACACTACCACCATTAGCACCTTCTCAAATTTTTTTGCGCTCCATTGCTCTCAAAAAGATAATGTGGCAATTTTTATTCATTGACATGTAAAACGTTTACCTTGTTCGCTATTTCAGAAAATTTGGCAGACGTAATGTTTCCTCATAATAAAGCCAGAAGAAATTCCAAAAAACTTAAAAAAACTCAATTCCGGCAATTCCGCTCAAAAACTTTCTGTTACTCTCACCTTACTCTCTGCAAGGTGGCCAGTGAATCCATCTTTATGAAACAAAAACTTAGGCTACAGGTATGATTTAAGGAAAATTAAAATACTCTATTATAGAAAAGTCTTCATCTCCTGGTGTCCATTTACTACCGTATCAGATTTATAGAGTTTTTGTTCTTAACATTTGAAAAAAAATCAATATTTTTACTTTATTATTGACGCGAGCGAAGCTCTCTTGAGGCAATTTGTTTGCAAAGTGATATCGGGATCAGATCTCAGCAATGGGTTCCGATTTTAAAATTTTTTCACTGAACAGTTATGCGCTTCAAAAACCAAGACGTCATGAAGCCTTAGTTTTACTAAAATCCAATTCATAAGTTTAAATGCTAACTATATTAACAACAACTTCATACACATTATGTGTGTTGTAAATTGCAGAATCTAGTGTCCCCTATAATTTTAACTTGTGAACTGACGTGAGCGCTGCTAGCGTCATTGGCTTTTGTTGTTGTTTTGCTGCATTTGCAGAATTTTAATAGCATCATATACCAGTCATGGGTTGGTCGATTTTAAAATTTTCTTCACTGAACGGCTCTTTCCTTCTAAAATAAGGTTGTGACAAAGGCCAATATGCAAAATATTGATTAACTTAAATAATTTTATGTTTGTTGTAATTTGCCAAATTTAGTGTATTGATTTAGTTCAATGATGCGAACTTGCGTTTGCTTAAGTTTATTCAACTTTTACTATTTCGGTTTATAAAAAACTAAACAAAAAAAAATTTTTCCTGTGAATTGAAATTGTCAATGAAAAAGATAGCGGTAAATTTGGCGAAATTTTTACTGATATGTTGAGCGCAATTGACAAAAGCAGTCCATTCTTCAAAGTGATCATGTCGGATAGCAACGAAAGTACAGATTGCGATGATCACGACAAGCAATTAATTTTTGTACAAAAGTTGAAGGAACATAAAATTAAATTTAATAAGTCCCAAATGCTCCATATAAAAAGTGGAAAGGACTTACATAGCTGTAAAAATTTTAACTGAGCAATTCTGGAATATTTTCAAAGTTGATATAATATCAAAGCAGTTATCAACAAAAATAAGCAACATGAAATGTGAGTTTAAAAAAAATATGACCTGGAACGCACAGGAAACGACCAAATTAAACTATAAGACCTCGAAAAAAAAGTTAATAGATATTTTAGATGGCGAGAAAAGCCCCGATTCACAAAAGTGCCAGGAAATGCAAAAATATTAAGAATTTTATACATTTCTTATTAAACAGATATGATTTATTTTATTTTTAGGTGTACCGTCCGTCGGAATTTGAATTTTGTATATTGTATTTTATTTATTCAACAATTCATTACATTCTAAATAATAACACAATATGAACATAAAGTTTTATAAAAGCAGAATACTGGAATGAATGTTTAGCTGCTTCTATAGTTCACTAGGAACTAGAGGCGAATGCAGCTAGCAATATTTAATAAAATAAATACTAATTAATTAAAAAAATTAATTAAAAAAATTAAATTAAAAAAACTAATTAAAAAAAATTAATAATTTGGAGGTAGCATAGAGCAAGTTTACACAAAATTTATAATATTTTTTTTTTTTTAAATACTTAATCTTAATTTAAATTATGGAAGGTTAAAAATTTAAATGATAGAATGGACTGCAGTAATTTAAGCACGATTAAAAGAAAAACTAGAGAAAAAGTTACCAAAAATAATAAGGAGTTAAACCGAGATAGCTAATAATGTGTCAATGCCACTGTAATCGTGATTTAAAAGCCATAATTTTACCATTCTAAGAAACACAGACAGTATACGAATATTTCTGATTTCAAATGGAAGACTGTTAAAAAGCCGAGGAGCAACAGAAGTAAAAAAACTTAAATATTACCTTAAGGTGTGCGGCGGCACTGTTGCAACATTGTAACCATTAACTCTCAAATGATAGTTATCTGAGTGTCGGCTAAGCAGATAACCAGATTTCATAAAAAACACTTTTAAAACTTTATAGAAATATAAATGCTTCAGAGGCAGGACACCAAGATTTTTGAAAAGTAAGAGGCTACTATGAAATCTATTCTTATTACAAATTAAGCGAATGGCATGCTTTTGTGAAACAAGAAGTGGATATATTTTATTTTTAAACGCACCCCCCCAACAAACTAATCTATACTCAAGTTTAGAGTGGAAGATACCATAATAGATACACTTGAGTAGTATAGGACTACAGTACGATTTCAACAAATATAAATGCCTAGTGGCAGCCAATAGGTACTTTTTAAGTTCACTTGTATGAACTGTCTACTTCATGCCACTATCTAACCAAATACCGAGATATCTAAAAGAACTCACATTATCAATAGAAAAGCAGTTTGAAGAACAAGACTTGTGATCGCAGTATGTTTGTGCGCAATTATATGATGGGCATATATCATTACTTATAGAATCAGTGAAATATCCTTGCCTCAAGGAGTGCCCATCTTAAGCTTGCCACCAGCATCTGATGTGGCATTAATTTCATCATCAATAACACCATTGAAGCGCTAGTCATCACTCTCATTACCGGAAACTGCTGAAACAAAGCATTTATCTAATTCGGAATTGCATAGATTAGTACTGTTGGAGCAACTAGAGCTGATACGGTTGCAGAAAGAAAAGGAAAAGGAACAATTAGTTCTTATAAGGTCACAAAAATCTAAAAGTTCAACAAGCACTGAAGTAGAATTTTCACAGATTATTTATTTATGAGGTAGATTTTTATTTTAATAAATAGTGCCAAAGAGACTCCAAAATTTTTGACTTTATTTTATTTTATGTGGGGGTTACTTTATTTTTGATCTTGTGCGTTATTTCACTAAACCGAATGCACATGCCAAGACACTCCTTTTCCAAAAGTACTTAATAAGCCGAGAGTGGGTTGTGTTTCTGTTTTTATATGTTACAAAATATTAAGGTAAATCGTGTGAAGGGTCACGACCTTTAAAACTAGGTCGCACTAACCGGACGACGCACAAAACCGACGAATAAATTAAGCTTGTTTTAGTATGTTTGTATTTAGCTATTTAGTTTGTAGTTAGTTTTCATAACACCATCATCAAAGATAGTTTGAATAAACACATCGAGCGTTTCTGCAGCCTTCTGAGTTTCAGACACTCTGCGCGTCGTTCTAACTGGACGAATTATCTACAAAATAGGTCGTTTTAAGCAGATGGTTGCTTAAACCGGAGCTGTAATAACCGGATATGTTTTCCTAGTGCTGAGCTATGAAACCAAACTTGAGTTTACATCGTGGTCGCTAAAAACGGTTAGTCGTTATAAGTGAAGTTGTTATATCCAGATTCTACTGTATATGTATATTTGCATGTTTGTTAATTCTAAATTTGAATAAAAAGTTGTTCTTTAATTTGTTCTCTTTTTTGATGATTTTGATTTAGAAATCTCGCTTTGTATAAGCTGCTCAATGTAAACTGGCTCTACCGGAAGATCAAAGCTGTCATCTTTCAAGAACTTTTCAATGTTGTGCAAGACAACGCAGCAAGTAATGATTGATAGAATTTTTTCAATTTTGTTGCGAATTTTATATTGAAGAATGGGAAATCTTGATTTTAATCGACCAAAACATCTTTCAATGACAACACGTTCTATGCAAAATATTTTATTGAAATGTTATTCTTGAGGTGTTAAGGTGTCATCAGGAATGGCGATATAGAATATCCTTCATCTCCGATGAGTAAAATGGGTTCCGCTGAATTTTTAAGCACTTGACAAATGAAATGAGAATTTTTAAAAATCCTGCTGTCATGAATAGAGCCTGGCCACTGGCAATATATGCTCGTAAAAACTTCAAGTTCGTTGCATGAAGCTTGCACGTTTATACTCGTATACCCTATTCTATTTATGTAATCATCACCAAATGCATTCGACTTAAGAATTCGTCTATGAGTAAAGTCTATTACACCGACAGCATCTGGAAAACTGTATTTTTTCCTCCTTTCATTTTTAACTTCCATCCTATCAGCAGCAGTTTTTGGAAATCTTATCCATAAATGCACCTTCTTTGAAATTTGATCCATGACAAAATTAAATGTTTTGGACACAGTCGTCTGGTGATCACCCAGCTCTTCTGCTATTCCATTTTTCCAAACCTGAATCAGACACTTAACACTGGATCAGATCAGTTAACGCACCTTCTCGTTTTTTACCAGTATCCACTAAAAAATATTTTGCCAACCACTCAACATTTTCGCGATTAAAACGATAAAGTTTCCGAAAGTCTTCATTTCTACATTCTTTACGTTCATTATAATATTTTTTATTTCCAACTTTGTTTGTTAAAAAAAACGCCATCGTCACTTCTGAATGCACTCAATGTTAAATTAAAACTAACTTCAACAAATTCAAGCTAGGGGTAGAGCAGCTTGAAAAAACCCAAGCAATTCCTTAACTAGCAAAAGCAATGTCTTGCTTTATTCATTAGCTTTAAAGCAATGTCTTAAAAAAATTAGGAAAAGTTAAAAAAATTCCTTTTCGTAGGGAAATTAGAAATTGCTTAAAGGGAAAGGTATTGCTTCAGTTTTTATTCATGCCATATTTAAGCTGTTACTTTGAAATTTCAAGGAAAAGCAATTGCTTACTTTTTATTCATTAGGCTTATTGAATCAACATTTGCTGATTTTTGTTTAAGCAAAAATATTGCTACATTCAAGTAAAATAATTTTCTCTGTATAGACAAGATAACTGTGTAGATAGTTCTTCAGTTCTTTTTTTTTTTCTCTAATCAAAACTTTTCAGCAAACTCATAATGGGCACTATCTGACAGTTCTGACAACTCTGACAAAATAATAATTGCAAAATTTATAGAAGTTGAACCAATGAGGATTTTTGCTGCTGTTACTAAATCTACTGCTGTTGATAATGCAATAAGAAACATGAGAATAAAAGCTCAAACAAATGTACTGACAGGTTTAAAAGCAGACCAACTAATGTAAACACCATCGCGGAGAATTTTTTTTTAAATCAAAGTTGGTGTTTCTCTAGAAAACAACAGCCACCAAAACAACAACAACAATAACACTGACAAGTAGGCCAACGTTTTAGTATATTAAAAAAACGAATTGAAAATTTCAGCCCTTGACAGGACTTTGACCGAGCATCTTATGATCAATTGTTTTATGCGTGTTGTGAAATATTTGAACACAAATAATCGAGAGAGCTGGACCTGCAAGCTTTATGCTGACTGAGAAGAGATTTATATTCTGAATAAGATTTGCTTGGCAGTTTTTACTCTTTGAGGTTTGCCATTGGATGCAGTGAGGTGATGACCGAAAAAAAAAGTAATTCAATTTAAAAACATTAAATATTAGCGTTAGATGGGATGGGTTCTATTGCATACTAGCCTATATATTTTATGCAGTCTGATACTATAGGCATCTAGCTGAAAAATATTTCAGCCTTTAAATAACCAGCTTTAAGGATTTGTTTTTTTTTTTTATTTCCCTGCTCTTTGAGCTTAAAAAAAACTCGAAAGCAATTAGCTAATCGTTCAATTAATTTGGTAAGCTAACGGTTTTTTCCGTTGGTCTCTAACTGTACTCAGTTTCCTCTAGCACCGTTAAGCTGCATGTGTGCAAAGTTAACAAATATTTGGACCGAAATGCAATATTGTGCAATATTCACCAAATCCCACAGATAAAAACATACACTCAAACAAACACATAACAACCCTGTAGGAAAATCAACTAATTTAAAAGTAGTTGAAAAAGTAGTTTTTTGTCATCCACAAGTAGTTGAAATGCTGACTTTTTTCCATAGAACGAACTAACATATTTTGTATGGTAATGTCCGCTAAATAAGTCAATTGACTTTCGTCTGCATATATTTGCAACTACTTGTTCAACTAGTTAAATTTAAGTTATTTTTTTATTACTTTAAAATAACCAATTGAAAACTATTTAATATTCCACTCACTGAAAATAAATTTAAAAGCATAAAAATTATAAAATTTCTATACATCACAGAGATCATTTATTTGAATGTATTGAAAAATAGATAAATACATAAATCATGTCAAAAAAATCATGCCTGGTCGACACAAATAAATGCTGAAATATAAAATCTGAAAGCAAAATGTAAACAAAGTTAAAAGTGGTCAGAGTTTTTTTAATGGAAAATTGTGAAATGTCATTCTTTGTGGTGTTTTAATTGATTTTAAAATAATTCAAAAGTGACTCATGCCAAGCTTTATTGCCAGTTAATTCAAAAAAGGACTAGTAATTACATTCAAGGAGCGCAACAGAAGTACGCTGCGATGGTAGATATAATTTCATTATCCCTTTCTTCATTGGACTATTTCTGCTTCCAACAGGTGATAGTTCCAGAAGCTGGAGAAACTCTGCGCTTATATGTGAGCATGCCTACCACAGAAGCAGTTTACAAAAACGGGCACGCCACCGCCTGGGTACATGAGCGAAGGTGCCGATCCAATTGATCGGAATTGTGTGGATACTGCTCCTGTTATTTAAGACGAGCCAGCTTATTGATGCTTCATTTCAAAATATGAGCTAAACAAGAGTGCCAGCGGGATTTTCCACGCTTTGCAACCATCAATCATGGTCGATGGACACACCGATATTTTGCTTAGTGCTTTTTTTAAGTGTCAATCGTGATGAAACAGACTCGACGCTACGTAGGGAAAGGCGTGCGTCTTTACTACTGAAGTGATGAGGTGTTTGCTGAATGGTTAAGGAATGCATCAATTTCCGTACAGAGTCCAAATTGTGCAATGTTTGCTAAACACTACCAGCTTCTAATTTGAATTTCTTAAATAATAAAGAATTTTTAATCGTTTCACAGGGTTTTGAGACAGTTTATCAGTTTTAAAGTGTGTTTACCACGTCTGTCTTGCAGCTCAATGTCGTAAATAAAAAAATATGTCTTTTTGAAACACAATGTTAGTGAAGCCTAAAGTTAATAATATTTCATGAAATAACATGGTTAAATATATATAAACTTGTAATCTAATAAAAATTTGTAATTAAAACATATCAAAACCAGAGTAGTTGCCGCCTTAATATAATTCGAAGTAGTTTATCAACCACTTCTTTTTAAGTAGTATTTCAATTACTTCATATATAATGCAATAAAAACTATTTAGAATCGAAGTGAATGCCGCCTTAATATAACTCAAAGTACTTCATACACTAGTTTATCTTAAATTAGTTTTTTAATTAGTTGTATTTAAAAACAAGTTAGTTTGTTCCTACAGGGAACTCAAACATACCTTTGAATATATGAACCAATACACTGGCAGGTTGTGTGTTGCTCGCCACACATGTAAAGTTCCCAGAATGTTCGCGCCGCGTCCGCAAAATCGTCAGCTCAGATGATTGAAAATCTGCAGGAAAATTAGAAGTATACAAGAAGGGTAAAAAAACATCATTAATAGAAAAAAAAAAAACTAATTTAGATGATTAATAAAAAAGCAATTTAAGCTTGGCTCTTTGGATGTAGTGATTTATTTTTATTTGCTAAGCCAAAATATTTTGCAGTGAATATTAATGATAAAGCTATTTGATATCTGAAGAGGGAAAAATCGTTTGCTTTAGTTTCTCATAAAGAATTTTTCGAAGCAATTAATCGCAAATAAGCTAGTTGATGAGCTGGAACAATTTTATTATGCTTTTCCCAACGCTACTCATTTTATATCCAATTTTCCCGTTCCTAGTTTCTACGTATATTCTAGCCACTACGTCTATAGACGAAATAATATTTTAGGTTTTTTTTTCCTGTCTTCAAGGAAAAATTTTCCAAAATTCCAAATTTTTTTTATCTTATATAAGTTAAAGTTATTTTATCTTTATATAAGTTAATCATGTTGCAGTTGCCAAATGAAAGTTTTAGGATACATGTTTTCTAATGGAGATATTTTAAAACCTATTTGTATAATACAAAATATTTTTAATGAAAAAATTATTAGTCATTTTTCTTTTTATGAAATATCATTAATTGGAAAAAAGTGCGTAAGGATTGAATTCTTCTTGATATTTGATTGATAAAATATCTTTATCTACAAAATAAAGCTTTTTTGAAATATAAGTGAACAATTTTAAAGACATAATGAAACGGATTGTGGGTCAGTAATTTTAGTTCTTGATTTTATTAAACCTAAGGTAGTTGTATATCAATTCATATCAATTCGGCACTTTAACCTAATCCTATACCTATAAAAGTTAATGGTTTTTTGCATCAATATATATTGTGCCTTTATAGTAAAATGATGTGTGGTTCACTTCCGATATGTTTTAAAGCACAAAATCACTGAAAGATTTATGCTCTTCATCGCCTTCATACTTTATCACTGAGCAGATCTGCATTTCAGCAATGAGACAATAGATTTTAAGTTAAGAATTGGGAATCTAAAAGCGTTGTATTGCCAGCCAAGATAATTTTCACTCGTAGTAACAAACGTAAGAATTTTATCAAAATTAAAAAATATATGATAAACAAAATCTTGATCACAGTGCACTTGGGACCAATAAAGCTACATAACTATTTGAAGGAATAGTAAAGTAAGTGGTCCCATTTTGAAGCACCATTCCTGATAATGCAAGTTAGTGCAGGTACCGAAATATACTTTATTAAGTATACGAATCAATTGATTTTATATCACACATGTGAACGAAAATATATTTTATTTAAAGTTTGCAAAAACCGCTTCAATTCTCCAGCCCTAGCGGACATATACATAAAAAAAGATGTCCTGCGCTCTCTTCACAGGTAAAAATTTCACCAAAATAAGTCTTGAGTAAAGATTTATGTAAAAAAATTTTTGTGGGGACGAGAACTCAAACTTCCTTGAATAATCCTTGAAACAGGTCTTATACAAAGTCAATGTAAGCAGAAAAGTCGTATAAAATTAATGCCTTTATTCAGGCACATATATTTAGTTTTATTTATATTTTTTTTAAACAAGGTTTTTATTCAAGGATTATTAAGGAACTCGGAAACTATGAAAAAACTGGAGTTTAATTAAATTGTTGTGTAATTGTTGTGTGTAAATTGAGTGGAGTCCTATTAGGTGTAAGGAACTCTTCCGTAAGTTACTTTATTAATATTCCCTGCTCTGCTAATATCGAACTCATATGCGTTAAAGGTTATATATGATATTATAGTTCTAATTAATTAATGCATATATTCCGCCAAAAAGTAGTGCAGAGGTCTAAGCAAATCTTGCTGATTGCCTGACTTAAAATGGCATCCTTCAGACGATGATACATATTTTTGTGAATCTAATTCGAAGACACGCCAAGAACATATATTTGATGACAATATATGTATGTTTTGACTTACAACAAGTGAGTTGTATTTATAATAGTCTTGGAAGACTTCTTGACCTGGTCTTAACTACAGACAGTAACAATGTCATTGTTGAGAGGGCCTTTCGTGCTCTGACTACTGTTAATGAATATTACCCCCCATTGAGTATCTGGTACAAATCCGACAGGGAAAATATAGTAAATTCGAATTCAATGGACAAAGTTTATGAATTCAATTTTAAAAATGCTGACTTTTAAAAGTTGAATCGTTTAATACAAAGTAAACTTAATGCAATTTTAGAAATCTTAAATGAAAATAGCCTTGATAATTCAATTAATTTTTTTTATACCGAACTTTATGCTTTGTTTTCTCAGTCTGTAACATATAGCCTCAAATTTTCGAAAAATTGTTCATACCCCTGGTACACAAAGGATTTAAGAACTCTTCGCAACAACAGGAATAGGGCATGGAAGACATACATCTGTAGCCTAGACTCAAATGACTTAGAGACTTACAAGTGTAATAACAATAGAGTTCAGCTACTACAGCTATATTGCACTTCCTCAGCATTAACCCATCTAAAGCCACTACCCAGTAATCATTGAAAATATCAATGTTATGGATAACCGTGACCACAAACAAGTTAATGTGGGAAAAATTTACCCACCAATAAATGGGTTGGGCTCAGGGACAACACAAGACGTAACAACTAACCATGCGTATATATAGATCTAATTACACAACTAATTTTAGTCTACTTTTGAGTTGACCTTTTGACAAATTAACATCAAAAACGCTACAATTGTTAACAAAGGAACTCATGCGACTTAAAGGAGCAGTAGCCATATAATTTGTTCTACTAAATGGCAAATAAATTAAGTTGTTAGCGTTTCTACTGCTTCTACGGTTAGTGTTAAAATTTATGTGAGAAAGAAGTTCTGGAGAATCGAATACACCTGTTATGAGCTGGTGTAAATATACGATATCTGCCGATTTCCTTCGATCACCTAAAGACTGCATTTTTAATAGTTTTAAACGATCCTCATAAGGAGGAAGGTCTAATATGTCAGTTCCACTTAAGCCCCTTAGAGCAAACTGAACAAAACGTTTTTGGATTCTTTCTATTCGATCAACATGCACATTGTAACTTGGGGACCAAACTTGACTTGCATACTCTAAGTGAGGACGCACGATTGCATAATACAACGTTGTAGTTGTAATCATGCTATTAAATTCTTTGGCCCAGCGTTTTACAAAACCAAGCATTGAAGATGCTTTTTTACAAATATTATCAATATGAATGTTAAATGACAGCTTAGAATCCATGCATATACCTAGGTCTTTGACGGTGTCTACACGACTCAAGGCAGTATCTTTAATCTTATAATCAAATATAAAATTATTCCTTTTTCGCGAAAAGGTCATAGTTTGGCATTTATCTGAATTTAAAAACATATTATTTTTAGAACACCAAACTTCAAAGGATTTTAGATCAGACTGGAGTAGATCTGAATTATCTCTAGAATTAATCGTTCTGTATATTTTCATATCATCGGCATAAATAAGCAGATGAGAGTGTTCAATGACGTGAGTTACATCATTGATAGCTAAAATAAACAGAAGAGGACCAAGGTGACTACCCTGAGGAACACCTGATCCAGCAATAAATTCAGAAGACAATACGTCTCGGAAACGTATTTAATAAGATCGCTCCTTCAAATACGACTTTATCCAGTTCACAAAATATTGTGGAAATCCCATTAACTCAAGTTTAAATAAGATTAGATTGTGTGGTAGCTTATCAAATGCCTTACTAAAGTCAGTGTAAACACAATCGACCTGGTTACCATAATCAATAGAATTTAAGCAGAATGTTGTAAAATCGAGAAGATTAGACACAGTGGATCTGCCATTCACAAAACCATGCTGACGAGTTGTTATGACTTCCCCACAGTGAATTTTCACCCGATCATACACCATCCGCTCAAAAAGTTTTGGAATCGATGAGAGCTTAGCGATAGGCCTATAGTTACTAACATCGTTCCTGCAACCCTTTTTAAAAATAGGACTTATAAATGATTTTTTCCAAAAAAGTGGAAAATAACTTTCGTTAATAGATTTATTGAATAATAAAGAAAGTGGTTGACTCAAAACGGAACCGCATTGTGTTAACACTGCGGCAGGAACACCGTCAGGTCCAGCACCAAACTCCTCATCGATCGATCTAATATACATTAAAATATCCTCTGGAGTGAAGAATATATGTTCCAAAGATACTCTGGGTTCGGAATTCATATATTCAAAGTACTCTCCATCAGGAGTAAAAGAATCTGAACAGAATGATTCTTTAAAAAGATTGGCGAATAGGCCACAAATTTTGACGGGATTGTCAGTAAATCCCTCATGTATGTTTCTTTAATTTGAAAATCGCTCAGCCACATTATATCACGAACACTTTAATGATGTTAAGCTGAGAATATTGTCTGATCCAAGGAAATTTTGGGGATTCATAAACACAAAGAAGAAATCCGATGGATTTTCCTCTTCAATCAGAACTCTTGGTGGATTTACTGATGATCCCGTCATAATTTGTGGCCTATTTGCCAATCTTTTTAAGGAATCATTATGTTCATATTCTTGTAATCCTGATGAAGAGTACTTTGAATATATGAATTCTGCACCCAGGGTTTCTTTGGAGCATATATCCTTTACTCCAGAGGTATATTGGAGGTATATCCTTTACTCCTATATATTAAAGTATATTGGATCATTCGGTGAGGATTTTGGCGCTGGGCCCGATGGAACTCCTGCCGCAGTGTTAACACAATGCGGTTCCGTTTTAAGCCAACCCTTTTTCTTTATTATTCAATAAATCAATTAACGATACTTATTTTCCAATTATCTGAAAAAAATCATTTATAGGTCCTATTTATAAAAAAGACTGCAGGAATGATGTTAATAACTATAGGCTTATCGCTAAGCTCTCATCGATTCCCAAACTTTTTGAGCGGATCATGTATGATCGGGTGAAAGTTCACTGTGGGGAAGTCATAACAACTCGCCAGCATGGTTTTGTTAATGGCAAATCCACTGTTTCTCATCTTCTCGATTTGACAACATTCTGCTTAAATTCGATTATTTCTGGTAATCAGGTCGACTGCGCTTACACTGACTTAAGTAAGGCTTATGATAAGTTATCACACAATCTAATTTTATTTAAGCTCAAGTTAATGGGATTTCCACAATATTTTGAGAACTGGATTAAATCGTATTTGGTAGAACGATCTTATCAAGACGTTTCCGAGGCATTCGTCTTCTGAATTTATTGTTGAATCAGGTGTTCCTCAGGGAAGCCACCTTGGACCACTTCTGTTTATTTTAGCAATCAATGATGTAACTCATATCATAGAATACTCTCATCTGCTTATCTATGCCGATGATATGAAAATTTATAGAACGGTAAATTCTAATTCAGATCTACTCCAGTCTGATCTGAAATCCTTTGAAGTTTGGTGTTCTAAAAATAATATGTTTCTAAATCCAGGTAAATGCCAAACTATGACCTTTTCGCGTAAAAGTTAATTTTATTTTTGATTACAAGATAACATATACTGCTTTAAGTCGTGTAGATACAGTCAAAGACCTAGGTATATGCATGGATTCTAGGCTGTCGTTTAACATTTACATTGAGAATATTTGTAAAAAATCATCTTCAATGCTTGGTTTTAGAAAACGCTGGGCCAAAAAATTTAATAGCATTATTACAACTACAACGTTGTATTATGCAATTGTGCGTCCTCATTTGGAGTACGCAAGTCAAGTTTGGTCCCCAAGTTACTATGTGCATGTTGATTAAATTGCAGGAATTCAAAAACGTTTTGTTCGGTTTGCTCTTAGGGGTTTAAATGGAACGGACATATTAGATCTTCCTCCTTATGAGGATCGTTTGAAACTTTTAAAAATGCAGTCTTTAAGTGAGCGAAGGAAATCTGCAGATATCGTCTATTTACACCAACTCATAGCAGGTGTATTCGATTCTCCAGAAGAATCGTGTAGAAGCAGTAGAAACGCTAACAACTTGATTTATTTGCCATTTAGTAGAACAAATTATATGGCTACTGCTCCTCTAAACTCCTAAATGAGTTCCTTTAATTTAATTTATATGTGCATGGTTAGTTGTTACGTCTTGTGTTGTCCCTGAGCCCAACCCATTCATTGGTGGGTAAATTTTTCCCACATTAACTTGTTTGTGGTCACTGGTATCAATGGTATTGATATTTTCCAATGATTACTGGGTTGTGGCTTTAGATGGGTTACTGCTAAGGAAGTGCGAAAAAGCTGTAGTAGCTGAACTCTATTGTTATTGCATGTTATATAATTGTTATTGTTATGACGTGCATTTCTGCAAGTACATTTCATTTCATCGTAGAACAGAAATCTTGTACATTTCTAAAATTTATGTATATGGTCTTTTCCATGATCAAACAGCGCGAACTGAACACTGATCCTTTATATCAGCAGCTGCACACACTCACCACTCACCTATTGAATAACATTGAAAATTAATTACTATTTTCTTTGAATTTCCTTATATATGTATAACTTTATAACAGTCTCAACAGCAATCATTTCATATAAGCACTTTATTTGATAGCCATAAATTGCTTTAGTAGGCCTGAACTGAACTCTGTTCCAATTGGTCTAAGGAAACAGGTTATCAGCCGAGTGTTATGCGGTTTGACTTCGGGCTCAGACAAGTTTTTCTTTTTTTTTATTTTTTTATTTTTGATATAAAAAACGTGTGAAAAAAAGTTGTTTTGTAATAGAGAGAGTTTGTTTTTTTTGATTTAATTCAATAATTTCTAATGTTATTCTTATCAAAAATTTAAACATTGTTTATATAAAAAAAGAATCTAAACTTGAGTAAAAATTGTTATGTATTCTGTATTATTAGTCGAGAGTTCCACGGTTCTACTCCGAGCTTAGATAAGTTTTTTTTTTATATTAATTTTTTTTTTTCTATTTTATACCTAAGAAACGTGTGATAACAATTTTTTTTTATAAGGTTTGATTCTTTATTTAATTTAATAATATTTAATGTTATTGCTATCAGAAATTGAAACTTTGTTTTACTAAAAAAATCTAAGGTTGAGTAAAAATATTCTTGAATGTATAAGAATAAGAAGAAGCTTTATATAAGAAATTATACAAGAAATTGAAGTTATCAAGGCTTTAGCAAGGCTTATTCAACCAAACGCCAAATAATTACCTTTATACAAGACCTTTTCAAGTTGAGCTGGAATAACTTCAAATATTTAGGTGAAATCGTTATCTGGGTAGCTTACTCAAATAGAATAATTTCGGAAAATCATCGCATAATGTAAAGTTCGTCAAAACTTTATGACGAAGCATAGTTTGGTCCATTTCAGTGCTACCACGTATTGATGAAAAATTACACTTTTTTGTGCAATAAAGAACAGTCTGCAAATTTGATGTAGTATATTGGTACTTTTGGAAAGTAAATACTTCGACTACAAAACATTTTTAGGATTTTAATGTTAATTTTGTGTCGTGTGCATTACTATTAAAATAGCATAAACATAATCCAAAGCCATCAGGTAATGAATAAAATAGGAACTTAATACATATTTGGCAACCTGACTTTAGTACGTTGCACAGATGTTAGAACGTTCAGCTGAAAATCGATAGGTAGTGGGTTCGAATACCACTGGGAACAAAATACTTCTAAAATAATATTCTTGTCGTTAGTTGTTGCTATTTCAACCTTTTATTACATCGGCCTTACCCCCATCTAATTCGCCTTTTGAATGTTTATTTGGCTAAAAAAGGCTTACTTCAAAAACGGAGAAAACACTATTAAAGAGTAGTGGTAAGATAGATCAGTTAGAAAGTACTGGAAAATCGCAAAAAGTATTTACTTTTTTTCTAATTATTTTTTTTTTTTTTTGTTGACCCTAGAATAGAAAATTAGATGTATCTGAATGAAATATCAACTGCAATCGTTGGAAAATTTAATGTTAACCACTTTCGCAAACTATTTCACTTTAATGGTTTCATTTGAGACCATTTAATTAAATACAAACGAAATAATTTTCACATTTACAAAATTTCAATGCATTACCTACCACAAAAAACATTATCAACCATGGAAAATTTATGCAAAATTTAACATATCAAAATAGAATTTGACACAAATTAGAGAACATTTCGAACAATGTTTTGCAAACAACATCCGCGGTAATGCAGGTTGTGCCCTCGAAAAATATCACTACGTTGCTTAATGCTCCATAGACCATTTTGCGACATTTATTGTGAAGAGGGTGGTAAGAGATGGGCAGACACTGCAACATATTCGGTAACAATTATTAAACACAGTGATGTAATACACGAGAGGCAAAATAGTCATGTTTAATTCGCATTAGTGTGAGCACGAAGAGTCGAATGACATTTTGCCAACAATTCCATGCAATGCGTGCAACGAATTGTAAAATGTTTGGCCAAAAACATGGTAGGCAAAAAAAAAAAAAAAAAAAAAAAAAACAACAGAAAATTCAGAAAATGTACATGTCGGTTGTAAGCGGGAGAACAAAAAAGAAGTATAAACATTCAATTTAAAAAAATGCCATTGACAAAATGGAGTCGCCTATGAGCGTCATTTGAGCGCGTGAATGCGAAATAAACACGAAAATCACATTTTCGCAAAATATTTAAACTTCAATGCTGTATTTGATTCTGTAAATGGCTAGTGGGCGTTGGGAGGCGGTGGGAAGTAGCGTTATGTTCGCAATATATGTGGCGAGAAGGTTTGTTGTGTGGCAGCGTATCTGATTTGCGGTTGCTAAAGTTTGTAAACGAGACGCCGCGACATTTGTGTGGCATGCAAATGAGCGTGCAACGTATGATTGTTATCCCATAAAATTGGCAGCGCCAACTGGCAATGCCAAGTTCGAAGCGACGGCAACAGGAAACAACAATAAAACGACTTTATCATAGCTGAAGTGAAAATGCCACTTAAAGCAGAAAGAGATATATATGTATATATATATATAGAGAGAGAGAAAGAGAGACAGAGAGATAGACAGCACCAGAGACAGTGGAATATATTATCAGTTATGACGATACTTAAACCGTCGTACCACAAGCCAAGGTTTGACAATGACTAAGAATTTGTTAAACGTTTCGGGTTGAAGTTTTTAACTATTGTTTTTGAACATCGATTTTCCTTGAGTTGTGTCAAAAGGATGAAACTCCTCAAGAAAACAAAGATTCATAAATTTTATTTTTGCTAATTTTAGTAAATTTTAGTTTTAATTTTCAGCATACAGCATATATAATCTTCTTTCTTCATCTTGGATATGTATATATAAAAATGAATTGCTTTGCGTTAGTCCCGCCTTAAATTTAAAAATGGATCGAATAATTTGGCTAACATTTTTTTATTTTGTTGGTAATTCTTTAAGAATGGTTTACAAAAAGAAATCTTTGGTGAATAATTTGGAAAATTGCGAAAACCAAAATAGGAGTTTTTGTATGGAAATTTTGTATTTTGAATGGAAAATTTCACACATTTCCCGAAGTTCTTCACCGATTTTTTTGAAGTTTTATATTTTATTTTCCGCGCCCATTTAGACATCTGCTAAAGGCGTTGCAAGAGTTCCACTATATGGAGAAAAACGTATTTGAGTTTATGAGTCAGTATTCAAACTCGAAAACGATTTGGCCTTTCATGTAAGAGATGGTTAAGAAATAATGAAAGGTACCTATTTTACAAATCCAGCATCTCAAACGTAATATCTTGGCAGATATCTGGCTGATTTGCATAAAATTTTGCATATCGAGGTTTTATGATACGGTTAGTGTTAAGGAGCTATATATATTTTGCTCTATCTCGTACACCAGATGGCGCTGTAGTGCAAACGCTGCTGAAATACGCTAAAACCTCCTAAACCGCTCATCCGACTATCATTTAAATTTGTGTGTAGTGGTTTCAGGTTTTTTAGTGGTTTTTAGAGTCGTATGTCTCTTTTTTACCTTGAATATCGGAGGGGGTTGTAGTACAATTCTTATAAAAATACCCGAAAAACTCCTAAAGCGTATGTATGTAAGGATTTTCGGAAAGGCCAAGTCTTTTGGACATGTTAAACTTTATTTCAATGCATTTGACAACGCGTGCACTTCAAGAGCTGCCAAACGAGCACGAACAAAAAGAAAGTAGTCATTACAAAAGAAAAAGAAAACGTGATAAGGCCAACTTAACAGAAAATAAATCAATATTTCAGCATACATAAATAGTGGCACGGGAGAAACATTGATTTTCCACATTCAATTGTGAAATCTGTCCATTTTATTGAACCCAGTAGGTGGAGTCAGAGGAATTTTTTCTCGGAATTGCTCATCCGATTTGCATGAAAATTTGCATATAGGAGTTTTCGGACCAGAGAATTTCGGATTGTAAAGACGAAAGGGCGCTGTAGTACAAATATTTTAAAAAACCTAGAAAACTCCCTAACCGCTCATTCGAATATGGGGGTTTTCGGATACGATGAGTATTTCGGATTTATCTATTCCGATCTATATTAAACAACAGAGGGTACTGTAATACGAATCTCTTAAGAAATCGTGAGAAGCTCCAAAAACGCTCTGTTGCTATCTCTTTTGCACTGTCTCGAAAGCCAAAGAGCGTTGTAGACAAATATAAATACAAAAAACTCGAAATTTTCAATGCGGGGGTGATTCACTTTGGTTTTAATACTTTATCTAAGTAAATATTTATACATGGGTATTGATATTTAGTATAGGGGATGATTATGTCATTTTCTAAACACCCTGCAAAAAGTAGGTGTGGGCCTAAATTATATCACACTTAAAATTCATAATTCGACTGTGTGTTAAACATTTTAAGCATTGTTTGTAAATTAATTTAAATTTTAATTGGTTTGTTTTGCGCACCAAACAGTGACTCGTTTTGGGTGCATCGGCTTTTCAATGCGTGCGAGTTTTTTGTGCCCCAAATGCGACAATTTTGCTTGTTTACATACCCGCCAAGATCAAAATGAGCTTCATCTGAAAAGATGATTTTTTTGGCAAAATCGGCATCTTCTGTAAGTCGGTCGCAGGCAATATTTCCCAGCGTTGTTCAAGCGTATACACAACCATATTCGTTCAGCGGAAGGATAAAACTAATTATCTGTCAAATCAGACATGTGCTAAGAGTTACCATTCACGAAATAAGCACTAGTTGAAAAAACAAACGTTAGATGGCGGACCCTGTATATGACGATGAATTTATTATTTCATTTGACGTCATATCACTGTTCCCCAGCATCCCCATACATCTTGCTTTAAGAATTATAGAACAAAAATGGAACGAAATTTGAAAGCACACGAATACTACAAAGAAAAATTTATGGACACGGTTAAATTTTGTATTATTGACAACTATTTCAAACTCAACGACAAAATATATAAGCAATTAAAGGGCATGCCTATGGGATCCCAGCATCTCCAGTTATTGCTAACATTATAATGGAAGAACTTTTAGACAAAACACTAGAAAAGTTACATGTAAGACCTAGACTGATAACAAAGTATGTTAACGACCTCTTCGCGATTATAAAACTGGATGAAATTCAAGAGACTTTAGACGCTCTAAACAGTTTTCACAAAAACATTAAATTTACGAGAGAAGTAGAGAATGATGGAAAATTAGCATATTTAGACACACTTATAATAAGAAAAAAAAACAACAATGGACTGGTTTCAGAAACATATGGCCTCAGGACGGTTAATTAAATTTTACTCCAAACACCCTAAGCGAGTAATAATAAATAATGCAACAAATTTTATTAAGACGATTCTTGACATCAGTGACGAAGAGTTCCATAGAGAAAATATAAACAAACTAAGGACAATACTACGCAAAAACAAATTTCCAAAAAAATACAATAGATGACTTAATTCACAAATACAACAACATACAAAATAAAAAAAAAACAAGAAAATACAAGCACCAAAATATATAAATCAATTACGTGCATTCCCGGTCTTTCCAAGAGGTTCGCCAACTCAAATACGTATAACAAAGAAAAAATACAGATAGCTTTAAAAACGAATAATACAGTAAAGCAACTATGCAGCAACACTAAAACAAAAATTGAAAAACTCGACAAATCGAATGTAATTTATAAAATTACATGCAACGGTGACGTGTCCAACGTATGTGACCAGGCAAATGTTGGGATTACAAAAAATAAATTACGGACAAGAATTTCTTCACACAGATCGGATCATAAAATACGTACACCGTTGGAACAAAGAACAGCACTAGCAGCCCACTGTGCGGAACATGAACATACACCTGACTTTGACAGTGTTAAAATTTTACAACAAGAGGACAGCGATACGAAGAGCGAAGAGGAAAACGATACACATTAGAAATGTTACATATTATTAGCCTACCAAAAGAGAAGAGAATAAATTTCAAAACAGACACCGACAACTGCGCACACATATATAGGAAATTCGTAACAAATAAAAAATTATTATTAAGCTAAGTGACTACAAACAAGTAGATGTGTAGAATTTGTGTCCAATTGTCTTAAAGTTTTCGAAAAATTTGTAAAATTTGTATTTAATGGAAAAATATCTTTGTTAATTTCAAAATGCTTTAATTTGTAATATGTGAGTGAAATGTAATATAATTTATTGTATTGTTAATATAAGTTCAAAATGTTTTCAGTTGTCCTGAAGATAATTGCCGATGGTAGTCGAAATATTGACGAATAAATTTTATAATTAAAACTTTGAGTTTTAATGCAAAAAAAAAAAACTTTTTATGGACCTACAGCCCGCAAAGCAAAAATTTTAATTTATAAAATCAGGTCGATAAATGAACATTTAATAATACATAAATTTCAAAAATCTTGAAAAATATGTTTATAAATTCTGACAAATCCAATAAGAGTATGGAAAATAATAAAGTTGGTTGATTCCATTATAATGGGAACTTTTCAGCTTTAATCTGAGGGACCAGACCTATAGAACAGATTTTATCAATAGGTATGTCAAAAAGAGTCAGGACGAGTATAACACATATAATATAAATGGCCATTTCAGCCCTTGAAACTCTTAAACTATCCATGGCATTAACAAAAAGTAAACTTTTTGCTTTAATTCAATGAAATTATCCATCCAAAAGAAATCCAAGAAATTCTTTTAACTTACAAGGAAAATAAGAAAAACTCCATGGCTGCAAATATGTATATATTGTAAATTTAGAAAATTTTTTAAAATATTTTGAAAACTACAAGAGATAATACATTGAACTAAACGGAATTGGTTAGGTTTAATATTATTTATTCAAAACCCTTTAAACGTCATTGAGTTTGACCGATACGCTAAAAGATCTGGTCCAATTAACAGAAAAAGAACCGTTTTTAACATTTTTTGTTAAAACTTGACCTGATAAAAAAACGGACAACGAATTTTAACCCAGCGCACAAATAGAAACGGAACTACTTTCGTCTTCTCTGGTCCGAAACCGAGTAAGCTTGTGGCATAATTTTTATTGTGCCAATTTTACAGTTTTCAACCTTTTTTTAATTTTTACGCCTAAGTACGGTTAGAATATTGTACACTGCTGAAAGACATGTTTGAAAGAAATTGAAAAACAGCTTCTAATACAGGCAACATTGAAGAAAAAAAAATTGTTGTTTTATTTTTAATATATTAAAAAATCCTGAAATTTACTCCTTACTTAAATCCTGAAAATCGAGAAATAAAATATTTAAATATCGCACTTTTTTGCATTCGATTCAGCGCCTGCTCCTCTAAATAAAAACTTTTCTTCCCCGCTAAATTTGATTTCACATTCGTATCATATTGATGAAACTAACACAAAAAATTTTTAAAACTTAATTCAACAGATAATTTTCATTTTATTGAGACTAGTCAACTATTCTGAAATACTTAAACTTTATGCTATTTTGTCTGCTTATTTGTATTGAAGGCTTAAAGCGAAAATGTTGCTTTTTTTTCTATAAATTTTTACACTCACACTCACCTGGCTCCGTTGACACGTTAATACCACGATCAATGTCGTAATTTATCATTCGGTTGTCATGGTACCAGAATATAAATTCCGATGCTTCGGTGTTTTGTACTACGCGGCATTGCAGTCGTAATGTAGAGCCGGGTGTTAAGTAGCGTATTGGTGGTCCCGATATTTCAGCGCGCGCTTCTAACCGAATTGAATAGGTTGTTGTATGTATATATTTTTTGTTGGGTTTTTTGATATCGTTGTTGGTATTATTGTTGTTGCCATTTGCAGGTCATACACGCATTAATATTGTTGTTGTTGTTTTTGTTGATTTTGGTTTATGTTGTTCAGCATCATACGCATGGTTGTCGCACGATATCACAAAAAAAGTTGCATGGTTGGTTGCACCATAATATGAAATGAAAGCATAAACAGAGAAAGACAAAGAGAGAAAGAGAGAGAAATATTGAAAAATTAGTAAATATGTTGTTAAATTAGTCCTAGCTGTTTGTGGTAAGGATTCGTTGAGATTTATGGATTTATTTGTGATGTGCTCGCTTTTGGTAGCTTTTTGCTGTCAAACCAGATTTTGGTCAGATTTTACTGTTGGTAATAATGTAGAACATATTTTTAAAATGTTGAAATAATTGGAGTAAATTGATTTTTTTTTTCGAAATATTATACTAAAGTTCTATTATTTGCACATTTTAGGGCAAACGACATATAAATTATGAAATAATTTTTTTTTCCTACTTATTGCAAGACAACGAGTAATTTTGAGCTCCACTGACTGAATTTTTTATTCACACTGACTTATTTAAAACAAATCGTGAAAGCCTTTTTATTTGTTTGTATTTATTTATATGCGAACTTATTGCAAACACTGAATATTTAACTTTTTAAGTGTGCAGAAGTTTAAAATTAACCAATTTATACTTTAAGAAATTCAAAATGAACTTAAATTTAAGATAAAGTATATAAAAAGTAATAAAAATCGAAAAATTAATAGAAAGATGATCATTAGATATTAGAAAATTTAATGAATAAACCGGAGAACAGTACGAGAAAACAGTATTTTATTAGAAATTCTCGACAATATATTGTAAGGCACCTTGTTTGAAAGTGAAAGTGAAGTGTGTAGAAGACTTCAAACATAAACTGAATGAATAAAGAACTGACAAGCTGTGACCAGGGTACTTTTCTGCTTTGGTATTATTAGCTGTGTTGTTCTTTGGGTTTTCGCAAAACTATTTCTATTTCCAAAAAGATGATAATTTTATAAAGAAATACTAAAATAGTTCCATGCTTCAATAAGTCTTCCAAAGAACATCAAATTTTTTGTTTGCTTTTTCGTGCTTTTTAAGGCCAAAAATATATATTGCACAGCTTTCGTAGGCCACTTTCAAAGCTTTTTTTCTTGACTCATATTTGGAAAAAAAAATATCACATTCGTAAAGTATTATGTGGTCGGTAGATATTTAGTAGTAGGTCTGAGGCTTTAAACAGCAGTATATATTCTGCAGAGATTCTATTTATATTTAAGTCCCTTACAGAAAGACCTTAAAGACCCTAACTTTAGCACCCGTTGTTCTTAAAACTCTCCACTTATTCCACTGTAGGTGTTTCACTGCCGTATGGAACGCGGAAAAACTTTAAGTTCGGAGGAAAAAGTTAAAATTGAGGTGTACAAAGAGCAAAACTTAAGTACTCGTGAAATCGAAAGCTGCAGATAAGAGAGCAATTATTCGGAAAGCTTCCAACTCTTGCCTTTCAGCTTTAAAAATTAGGTAAGAAGCTGGGGTAAGCGCCAGTCTTTCAACCGTGTGACGGGTAATTAATAGCGCTCAGCATCTAACACGACGTAATATTAAGAAAAAACCGTCACTAAACCCTGAACGGAAGGAAAATCGGTTGAATTTTTGTAAGAATCAAAGACTTGGAAGAGAGAATGCCAGTACATTGTTATCTCAGACGAAAAGAAATTCAATTTGGATGGGACGCGAGGGTGGTGTAATTCGTTGGGGAGGGGGAGGGGGGGGGGGGCTATAATATATATTGGAAGCATTGAGCTGGAGTTTCCAAGTTGAAGAATGACGGCAAATTTGTATAGAGCGATGCTAGAACAAGATTTTCTGGACAAGCTGGATTTGTGAAAAAAATGTTCAACTGTTGTCATGGTCTCCATATTCTCCAGACCTAAACATTATTGATAATGTAAGGGGTTTGTTAGTTCGGAAAGTTTAGGACCCCAGTCGACAATTTGAAGATAAAAAAGAGTCACTCATTTCTGCCATTAAAGTTGCTTGGAGCGAAATTTCTTTGTACTACTCCATTCTACATGACTCTATCTTAAATAAAGGAGGTAGCACTCATTTTAGATGTATCATCAGGACAGTAGCACTCAAAATTTGTTAAATAAAACGAAAAATAAAAATAAATTAAGAAAAAAAAATATTTTCAATTCACTTCCATCATATTTATATTTGGCATATTTTTTAATGCCAAAGCTAAAGCAATAACAGAAAATTAACTGTTTTTTTATGTACGATTTCTCTTAAACTAACTTCTATAATCTGTTAACCTTTTATAAAAAAACACTTAAGAAAAACCAACAACATCAAAAAGTTTCCCTTACGCTCATTTTAAGAGAAAAAATGGTTTGTATTTTAGTAAAACAGTGAACCTGTTCTGCTGATATGGACTGTACGTTAATGAATGAAGTGAATAAAAGTGAACCCTCATTCAGAACCCTGAGGGAATCCGAAACAAACTGATATACTATATGAGCTAATGAGATCAATGAGATATGAAGACATAAGCTTGCATAAGGAGCTGCCAAATGAAAGTTTCTGTTTAAGTTTGGTGATTCAAATTCTTTAATCGACATTATGAAAATTTATGAAACGAGCTTATGAAACAATTATTCCCATCTTATTACTATACTTCTATATCGGTTATTTAAAAATAGGCCGCTGTACAATTATGCTTAGGCTGGAAACGTGCTTTTTGTTTAGTCAATATTTTTCTTTCATCATAATAAACTTTAAGTTGGCTACTTATCAGTGTTTAAGGATTTGCTTAGAAATGGAAGTATTCCAATAGAATGATACTTGGCTTTTTTTTGATGCAGATGATTTCAGCAGTGGTAAAATATGACTATGATAAGACTATAATATTAATATGATAAGACTTTTTCCAACTATTTACCTGTTGTAATTATTGTATTGACAATGTGTGGCACCTGGTGTAGTACAGAAGAGAGCAGTACTTTAATTAAGGTTGGGTGAATTTTGTACGAGCCCATAGCTTTTGATTTAGTTTTCAAAATAGTTTCGCCAACATTTATTTCATCAACACCATGGATCAAGAAAGTTTTTGATGGATTATGAATGGTATCGGAGATCACACTATTTGGCGTTATAGAGTCAATTTGCAAACAATTTAGAGTTTAGTGTTTAATGATCTATACAATCTGGAAGTAATTGCTTTACAGAAATAATTCTAATTTGTTGGACTTTAGAGCTCCAATTAAAAGATCCAAATTTATTTTCATAAAAAGATTTCTTATTTTCCTGTATGATTGTGGTGCATTATGTGGAGATTTATAATTGTTGTAAATAACTAAAAAATTATATTTTTCCATCTGGAGTGTAAAATATTTTTTATATGTTTCCTATATAATGGATGGAATATTATATATTAAATATAATAGAAAGAATATAAATATTCTTTTAATAATTTGAAAAGAGTCAAATTTATATTCTGACTGTCATAAAATAATAATAACAAATTTGTATGTGAGTAATTATACCGTTTTGAAAGTATTTTAGTTCTAAATATTGGAAATACTTTTAATTTTAATTTACTTTAAGGATGTATCATAAAAGGAGTGGATGCTAAAAATTGCTCGCATAACTAAATTCATGTTATGATGGGTTGTGATGGGAATGAAATGTGTGTGAAATTTTTGGGTTCAACAGAACGTTCATGTCACTTGGAATACGACAAACAGTCACCCGAATCGTTGACACCGAACCTGATTATTGAAAGCAAATTGGATGACCCACAAGGCCCATTCACACGCTCTGGTGCCGTTAACAAGCAAAACTGCCGCTTTTGGAGAACGGAGAATCCACACAAGACCAATTAAATGCGATTGCATGACAAAAAAGTGACCGTTTGGGCCATCATGGGAACATTTTTCTTCAGAGATGGCAGAACAGTAGGTGTGAACCGATATCGATGGATATTGGCTCCTTATGTCAACAAAATGTTCAACAAAATGCTGCATAATATTACACTGCAAATTGAACAATGCAGTTTCTGTAACTAAAATTCCTTGGATGTGTGGTTTCGATAACAGGGGACATTGATTTGCGTCCCAGATTGACCCCGAAAGACTTGTTTTTTTGGGATCAAATGAAAAGAAAACTGTAGTCAGCATGCCTCAGAACATTGACAATCTCAAGACGAATCATTCTTACTCCATCCAATATGCTAAAAACGGTGTTGAAAAATGCAGTAAAAAAGAGCTTATTTTACTTTGGCCACTTAATTTAAGTTGTATTAAAAAATTAGTTAAAACAAATTGTAAAGGAGCACATTAAATAAATTATACCTTATATTCACATACCGACACTAAGGATGGCGCACTCTGTGCATAATCATATGAATTTTTTAATGACTGCACCGCGTATTTGTGCAGACCGATAATTTTTTAATTTTAAACATATCACTACTACGTATAGAAACATAGACTGCCCTTTAAGTATACCGCCTATGCAACAGAGACCTGCAGCGAATCGTTTTTTTACGATTCTAAATCACTCGCCAAAAAAACCGAGTGCTTCCATGCGAAGCATTCTCATTAGAGCGATGAGCGACGAGTACCGCTGCTTTCACTCATCGCTGATTAGAAAAACTGCTGAATTCAATGCATATGATTCTAAGCACTCTCAATGACTCTAGAGTCATTGAGCTGTAATAGTGTATATTACTTCCATTTATTTTAATAGAATGTTAATTATAAATGTCATATAAATGTTAATTAAACCTGCCCTTGAAACCAAGTAGTTTTTGTTAAAAATATGTTAATATGTAAATAAATAAATTTTTGTGTATGCATGTATTTTTTATATTTTTAATGAATTTTTTAATTATTATTTTTTTTTTTTTATTGTTTTTCATTTATTTTAAAATTTTTTTTTTTATTTTAAAAGTCTTAAAAAAATTTTCCAAAAAACTTTTAATAATAATAATCAATAATCAATAATATTAATTTTTTTTTTTATTAAGTATATGCATTTTATCGTATTAGCCTCTACGAAGGATAGCCACCTTGTCGTGGTGTAGAGGCTTAGGTTGCAATGAAACAATGGGCTATGATGACGGGAGCGCAAGCTCCTGGTAGGGTCACCCATGTCGTACAGGCTATTGTGGAGCAATGAACAAAGAGCTATCCCCCCCTAATCCAGGGTGTTATGTTGCACCGTGCCTATTGGATGGTTTGCAGCCAGGGGGTAATACCGGCTGTATGGGAACGGAGACCTCACTGATACCTGGCCGCCTCAGTGAGTAATTGTGGCCTTTCCATGGTATGCGGGGCTCTGGCATGGATGACGTACTTTCCCTAGCTACTCGTGGGACCAAAAATGAACAAAACCTTTAAAAACAACAACAACAAGGAAGAATGTACAGAGGCGACAACAACAAAAACTACTACAGACGAAACGGCAACTGCGACGGAAACTGGCAGGTCTAGCATAGGGCGACCTACTCTGACCAAACAGGACAACACCGACGCGGGTGGGGACTTGGACTCAGCGACTCTGAGGATTCTGGGCAGGTTGAGCATTGGAAGTGACACGGAGGAATCGAGCATCCCTCAAGTCCTTCACAAAGTTCCTAGCTCAGAGACTGAAGACGAGCTTCTCATCTCCGACTCCGACGCGACGGTCATTGAGGCGGGTAGTGCAGCAGTCCACAGTAGATCTGCTTCGAAAGAAGCCATGCAACGAAAGTTCTACAGGACTGCTAAGAACTATCTGCTGAAAATGAAAACCGCAGACCCGACTACTCTTACTTCCAGGGACAAGGCTCTCATCAGGAAGCACACGAAGAGAGTGAACACTTTTGAACGTCACTATGCCCCCAAAGCATCGACGAACGAAGCTGCCACAACTCTGCCTGCTTCCACGGATGAGGGTCTTTGCAAGGCAGGTCCATCCAACTCCAATGACGGGAAAAGCGACAAACGGGAGAGGGAAATGGAAGGTAGAAAGAGGAGGAAAAGAGGTTGGAAGAATAGAGGGGTCAGAGCTGAACCGTCCCAATCCAAGGTTGCTATAGGTGACAAACGGGATTGCGGTATAGGTGGAAGCAAGGGAGTGAAAGAAGGGGCAACGACGGTTAAGGCAGGTCTTTCCTACTCCAATGTCGTCAAAAGCGGCAAACAGGAGTGTGGAAAAGGCGGAACCAAGGAGAAGGTAAAGCGAGACAAGGTCAACCCAAGGTTACCTCAAACAGGGACCAACCGGGGGTTGACCACGGTTTCGAGAGGAGAACCTCCCTGTACACCTGGTTCCACGGCCAAACGGCAAAGATCTGCGGATGAGGTCGCTGCGAGTTGTTCGAAGCGTAGCAAGACCCGGGGGAGCTTCGAAAACTCAGCAGAGGTCGCTGCGAGTTGTTCAAAGCGAAGAAAAGCAGGGGGGAGCTTCGAAAACTCACCAGAGGAGCTACAAGTAGCCATTATAGACACAACTGACCCAGACGGCTCTATGACGGGGGAAAAATGGCTGCTTGTAGAGAATGAGATCCTTAAAGCTATGATGGCTAGCGTCGAACACGGTGATCCCGACGATTACAAGTTCGACGGTGCTGGTTGGCAACAAGGAGTCAAAGTCGTCGGATGTGGATCGAAGAAATCCCTGGAGTTCCTGACCAAAACCATCGCCAACATTGGTGAAATTTGGAAGGGAGCTTCACTAAAGGTGATCTCTAAATCCACGCTTCCGCTTCGCCACAAGGTATCTGTATGGATTCCTCCTCCTGCTTTGCACGAGGATGCGTCTATTCAGAGGCTTTTGGCGGCGCAGAATAAAGACGCCAGAATTCAGGAGTGGAAGCTGGTCAGGTCGCAGAAGAGTCACGGCAGCGAAGGGAAAATTCTTCTCTTTTCTGTAGACGCTGCTTCCACGGGCTGGCTTAAGGAGCAGTCGGACATGCTCAAATTCGGCCTCGGATCCATTAAGGTGAAGAGGCTGAACCAACAATAGCTGAGAGGAGGAGGAAGCTGCAAGTGATGCAAATCAACCTGCATCACTGTAAGGCTGCGACCGACAACTTGATGCTGTGCATGTCCGAGGAGAATGTAGATGTGGCCCTCATCCAGGAACCTTGGATCATCAACAACAAGATCCAAGGCCTAGGGTCGAAACAATACAACCTGTTTCACTCTACAAATGAAGGTAAGTTAAGGAGCTGTATACTTGCGAAAAAATCTATTAATATGTTTTTTCTCCCTAGATTCAGCAACGGAGACGTAGTGGCAACCAGCGTAGAAACAAGGTCAGCAAAACTGATCCTTTGCTCTGCGTACATGCCCTATGAAGAGGCGAACCCACCAGTGCAAACAGTCCGCGAGTTAGCAGAACATTCTAACACAAGCAGAGCATTCCTGGTCATCGGTTGTGATGCTAACGCCCATCACTCGCAATGGGGCAGTAAAGACATCAACAAAAGGGGTGAGTCTATTTTTGAATTTATCCTTACCACAGACCTTATTCTATGCAATAGGGGCAATAGGCCAACATTTCAGAATAGAGTCAGGGAAGAGGTAATAGATCTCACTTTAGCTAGTAACTCTGAACAGATTATAGTCGATAACTGGGAGGTGTCACAGAAGGAGTCGTTTTCCGACCACTTCACGATTCTCTTTACTATTGACTACGATCCCCAATTAAAGAAACATTTTAGGAACCCTTTAAAAACTAACTGGGAAAGGTATTCAGTCTGGATAAGCAGAAATATTGCAGACCCTGACACAGAATACCTCCCAACCGATGTATCTATTGACAATGCAGTCGAGTTTATAACGGGAAAAATGAACCAGGCTTTCAAGAAGTTCTGCCCAAAGTCTCGAAGTCGCAAACCTGCAAATGCGAGTTGGTGGACCAGCGACCTCAAAAAGAGGCGATCAGAGGTTAGAAAACTTCACCGGAAGGCCATCTTAAGCAAACTAGAGCAGGACTGGACAAACTACAGATCCATGCTAAATGCTTATACTAGGGATGTAAGAATAGCTAAGCGAACATCTTGGACAAAATTTTGCGAGTCCATTGAGGACACCAGTGAAGCCGCCAGACTTCGAAAGACGCTATCCAAAGACCCAACGGTCCCGGGATACCTTAAGAGGTCCGACGGATCCTGGACAGAATCCAGCCAAGAAACGCTTTTGCTACTCATGGAAACTCACTTTCCAGGTTGTACAGAACCGTGTCAAAACGATGCTAACAACAACTTGGAAATAACAATGCCAGAACCTTTACAAGAACTCCCCAACATTATTACAAAGTCAACTGAAGAATGGTCGATCGGATCCTTCAAGCCCTACAAATCTGCGGGGCCAGATGGTATCCTACCGGCCATGATGCAACATGCCCTTCCTAGCATCATGCCCTGGCTTATAGCAATCTTCACCGGCTGCCTCAAGACAGGATATGTTCCTAAAATTTGGAGAGATGTGCGAGTTGTTTTCATTCCTAAAGCTGGGAAACCGATACACTCAGCACCAAAGGATTATAGGCCTATTAGTCTCTCATCGTTCTTGATGAAAACGCTAGAGAGAATAATAGATCTTCACATAAGAGAATCTGTGAACGATAATAATCTCTGTAGTGTACAACATGCCTACCTTAAGGGTAAATCGGTAGAAACGGCACTGCATGAGGTGGTTTCGGTCATAGAAGGAACCCTTCATCACAAAGAATATACTTTAGCAACGTTTTTAGATATCGAAGGCGCATTTAACAATGTAAATACAGATTCTATAAGAAATGCTTTAGTAGACAAAGGAGTTAACAGTAAAATAACCCAATGGATTTATAAAATGCTCAATAGCAGACGTATAAGCTCACAAATGGGAATAAGCGTGGTGAGGAAAGAAGCCACAAGAAGCACACCGCAAGGAGGAATCATATCCCCCCTTCTCTGGCTAATTGTGGTTGACAAAATTCTCACCACACTCACATTTGGAGGAACAAAAGTGGTAGCCTATGCCGATGACGTTGTCATCCTAATATGCGGGAAATACCTGCAAACAATTAGCGAACTAATGTCTGCGGCATTGAATAAGCTATCGCGGTGGGCAGAATCGAATGGGCTTGGTGTTAACCCAGTAAAGACCGAACTCGTTCTGTTCACAAGAAGAAGAAAAATAGAAAGTTTCACATTACCGAAACTTAACGGAGTAACTCTGAAGCTTTCCACGGAAGCCAAATACCTTGGAATTATCCTTGATAACAAGCTGAGCTGGAAACGCAACACAGAGGAAAGAAGGAAAAAAGCACTGTGCGCTTTGTACGCTTGTCAGAGGACATTTGGCAGGAAATGGGGACTGCGACCGCACATAATCCACTGGATGTATACAGCGATCGTGAGACCCATCCTTGCCTATGGTGCTCTCGTATGGTGGACGATAACGCATAAAAAAAGCTACCTTAGCTTCCTAACAGGAGTTCAAAGGTTAGCGTGCATAGGAATAACAGGAGCCATGAGATCTACGCCACAGGCGGGTCTAGATATGATGCTAAATCTTCTTTCCGTAGAAGAATTCCTTAAATGTTCGGCGACCAAGAGCGCGATTCGCCTCAACGAATCACGAGCCTGGAAAAGCAGCACATTCGGACACGCATCTATTCTAAATCTCTTTGGAACCGAGGAATCGAAAAGAGCCACCGACTATATCATACCCAGTGTAAGATTCGGTACAGAATACACCACATCCATTCCCAGCAGACAAGAATGGGAAGAAACGGCTGTAGAATCCTACGGCAATCTCCATTTATATACTGATGGTTCCAAAATGGAAAACGGAACTGGATCGGATGTATACTGTGAAACGCTACAAATCAAAGAGTGTTACAAACTCCCGGATTACTGTAGCGTTTTTCAGGCAGAAATATATGCTATTGAAAAAGCTGCACGGGCCATTTACAGGAAAAATCTTACCCCTACAAGGGTAGTAATTTTTGTGGATAGCCAAGCGGCCATCAAAGCACTGAGCAGTAAAACGACGAAGGCTCGAACGGTGCAAAACTGTAAACTTGCACTGAACAGTATCTGCAATACCCACAACGTCACTCTCTGCTGGGTTCCCGGAAATAGCAATATTGAAGGGAACGACGCAGCAGATGAACTGGCAAGGCGTGGAGTAACCGCAAGTACAAACAGAGCTGACACAGATGTGCACATTCCAATAGGCGTCGTCAAAAGGAGTATAGAACTAAAAGCCAGAGATATTGCCAACACAAACTGGGCTTCCAGAGGTGACTGCAACATATCTCGAAGGCTTTGGCCTGAGCTAAATGAGAAAAGAACTAGAAGCCTTCTGCTTTTGGTCAAACGGGAAATCCGGATCCTTGTTGGAGTTCTAACGGGTCATTGCCCCATTGGGGTAATGGCCAATAGAATAGGTATAACAGCGCCAGACTTTTGTCGGAGCTGCAAAGACCCGGAGGAAATAGAAACAATAACTCACCTACTATGCGAATGCCCAAGCCTACAGAATCGTCGACTCCGACACATGGGGAACAGATTTTTCAAAGACTTGGAAGAGTTGGTGAACACACCACTGCTAGACATCTGGAGGTTCATAAAAAGCACAGGATGGTTTGAGGAACAAATCGGAACAATGGTTTAACTTGGTACCACAACTATAAAAAGGGATTCGTAATGGACCTATAGGCCCCCGCGGAAGCGCCGGTAACGGTGCACGACCCTTCATACCTAACCTAACCTAACCATATGCATTTTAATATTTTTTAATACTATTTTAAGATTTATTTTCATACATTTGCCGAGTCCGCTAACTTTATATGTACATAATAATACATTTTTTTATTATATGTATAATAAAATATGTCAGCAGTAACACAGCACTCCATTTCCCTTAATGACTCTAGAGCAGTGTCGGGCAAAACAATACATAAACATGCAAGCTTGTGTCTGTGTCCATGAGAGAGCGACAGCGCTGGTTTTATTTACACTGTAAATAAAATGCATTTTTTTTATGTTTTATTTATATAATTGTAATTATTATGATTTATAATTATAATTATTATTATCATTTTTTATTATTTTAATTATTATTATTATCGTTATTATAATTATTATTATCATTATTATTATCATTATCATTATTATTGTTATCATTATCATTATTATTATTTTTATAGTAACTTTTCAAGTTCTATTATATCGTCTATATTTATGTTGCCTTCATAACTTTTAATGCGCAGTAAATCTGAGATATGTTCATCTGATAAACGGTTTCTAAATTTATGTTGGATAATTTTGAGGGTTGAAAATCCAACCTCGCAATCGTATGAGGAACTGAACATAGAATATATTTTGAAGATTTCATGTTTAATATTTGGATATGTTTCCTCTCTTACCTGTTTCCAAAAATGTTGACCCATTTCCAAGGGAAGGCTTATATCATTGCGCAGCATTGTTAGCTCTGCGTGTATTTCTGTTGGTTGGTCGTTAATTTTGCAAATTAAAGGATTATTATGCAATTCAATTGCGGTTTTAATTATCTGAAAATCTTGAAATCTTTTGTTATAATTTATTAATAACTCTTCAACAATCCTTGTATAGTCTATTAATTTATTAAAATTTAAATTATCTGACCATATTATCCTGGTTTTATCCAAATTGGACAGATCATTATTTCTTAATTGAATTATTAAAATATTTAGTTTGCGCTCAAAGTGTTCTACAATAGGCACTAGCTCAAAAATATGTCTGTTTTTACCCTGCAGTGACAGATTTAATTGATTTAATAAAAGAGTAAGGTCGCATAAAAAGGCTAAGTCTAATAAAAAATCTTTATTCTTAAGATTTGAAATTAAATCATCCGATTTTGAAAAGAAATTTTGTTCCAAAAACAGTAAAACTTCATTCCTCAAATCAAAAAGGCGTTGCAAGCTCCTACCACGGCTAAGCCAACGAACCTCTGTGAACAAAATTAAATCACCAAACTCGGCATCAAGTTCATCGAGAAAATCTTTAAATTTTCTGTGCCGTAGTGCATTATGCCCCCCTCGAATTGCATTAATAATTTTGATGGCTATTTCCATTACATAGGAAAGGTTTAACTCTTTCGAAAAAAGCGACTGCTGATGGATAATGCAATGAAAAGCTGGAATTTTTATATTATTTTTCATTAACCAACCTATCAGCCCTTGATTTTTTCCAGTCATCACTCTGGCTCCATCAGTACAAATCGCAGTCAATTTTTTTTTGTTAAAAAGTGAAAAAACATTTTGTTGTAGTATTTTAAAGAGGTTTTCGCCTGTAACATGCCCATGCATTGAAACAACGGAGAGTATTTCCTCTGTTGTTTGTAAGTTTTCATCAACTGACTTAACACATATGATTAATACGCTTAAGTTATTTATGTCCGTGCTCTCGTCAAGACATATAGAAAAAAATTTGCAGTTTAATAACCTTTGCTTAGTGGTAAAATATAAATATTTACAAATAACTTCCGTTCGGCGAGTTATTGTTCGTCTGGATAAACGTATTTGTTCTACAATTTGTTGCATTTCATTTCCTTGCTCCCCAAAAAAACTGAAAACAACCTGACTTAATTCTTTAAAAAACATACCATCTTCATACGGTCGGCATTTTTTTGCCAAGGCCAATGACACAGCATAGGATGCCTTTTTAAATTGTAATGAAGAAATATTATGATGAATATAAGAATTATTTATATTTTGATTAAAATCATCAGCAATAAACCTTAAAAAATATTTAGCTTTTAATTCGAAAAGCTTTAGTTTTCGTTCTTCTCCTAAAATTAAATTGAATTGTGCGTGACAAACCGAGTAATGCCTTTGCACATACATCAATACGGAACGAGAAACAGTGCGTTCGCATATAAGACATTGCGCTACAGCGTTTGTATTTTCTATAAAAAAGAAATCTAGCATCCATTTATCATTAAACATTTTTCTCTCTGTAGTTGCGAAGCGAGCAGAAGCGAGTTCTTGCCTTCTTGAATGCTTAACGTCAACTGACATGATTTGAATAGCAAAATTAAGCTCACAGCTTCTCATAAGCACGAACCAAAGTCATAACTCGGCTACTGTTCGTACGCCACACGAAATTTTTATTGTGTACATGTGAAAACATTGACGTCGGCAGCAAATCTAGCTCAATCACATGTGAATAGGTTTTTCAATTTTGCCCGACACTGCTCTAGAGTCATAAGGAATGACTCTAGAATCTTTAGAATCATTGAGCGACATTCTTATGAGCGATGAGTGAAAGCGGCGGCACTCGTCGCTCATCGCTCATTGCTGTTATGAGGATGCTTCGCGTGGAAGTGGTGGTTGTTGTACTCAGCTGCACGCACTCGCATTGTTTTTGATGGATGATTTATAGTCATTCGTTCGAGCCATAGACTCGTTGCAGTTCTCTGATATGCAACACAAACCTAATGAATGAGCTCTAATGAAGAATTTTGAGAGTTCTATTCTAAAATTTGACATTTTCTATCGTAAACGTACTCACAGTGTTTTGGTGTACTGATTTTGTTGTTCACAGTTCTTAGTGGTTTTAAAATTGTATTTCAGCAAAAAAATTATACTAAACAATCAGCACTTCTATGCGATGTTTTTTTACGATTTTTGACGTAGATTGACTAAAAAAGAATGCATCGATCAACTTAGTTCGGCTTATGGTGATGAAGCACCATTCTCAGCGCATGTTAAATGCTAATTCAATGAGTTCGAGCATGGTCGTCGTTCTCTCCAAGACCAATTTCAGGTGAAGGTCATCCAAAAACAGCTGCTGTACCAGAAAACATCGCTGTTCTGTGTAAGTTGTTGGAAGCAGACTGGCATGTGATATACCGTGATATAGAGTCATCTTAGGATATAAGTGGGACTGGCATACATCCAATTTTACATGAGGATTAAGGCATTCTCGTTGGATACACCATCATTGGACGGTTGCCCCAAAAAAAAGGCTCGTGGCAATTAGTGCAAAAAAAAAACAAAACAATGCAAAAAAAATACAGCGGGAGTGGTTCGACGTCTACGACATCACAGCAGGTGAAGGACCATTGATATATGCTAATGAGCCCAAAATAAAGCAGCAATACGCTGTTTGGGTCTTTAAAAATGAGCAAAACCCGACAAAAGTTGTCCACAGACGGTGCACATCAAAGTAAATTGTCGCCAGTTTTTTTAGAAAAACTGTTTATGATGCAACTGTATCTCTTGAACAACGTATAACTATTAGTGTTGAATGATACACAACCAGTTGTTGTGGGAAGCCTTTGGAGAATTGAGGAAAACCGCCGGAGGAGGATTTTCTTAGATCACGACAATGAGAGCTCGCGAGCAAAAAAGCGTTTAATTTGTATTCATGAAGAAATTAATATATTTATGATAATAAAACAAATAAGAACAAAATTAAAATAATAAGATTTCCAATGTAATGATATGCTTATATTAATTAACAAATATGACCAAGAAATTAAAAGGAAAAGTTATTTTAAAATTATTTGTACTTTGTAGTGATTTCGCAGTGGGTTTTTTTTTTAAAAAGGTTTTATTTCTTCCTTTTCAGAGAATATGATTAATTTTCGAAAAAAGTGTATAAATCACATGAACACAATTGTTTTTAAAAAATTTGTTCTAGTAAATTCTGAAAGTTTTTTGGTTATTTCAAATATCTGTCTCTTAAATTTAAATTAGATGTCACTTGTTTTGAATAATTATACCCATTCTTGTAACGAGTTTTATTACCCTAGAGTCAATATTATTCGAGATACAGTGTTTTTCTAATATTGCTGCGCCCATTTGTCAAATAACGCCCATTTTCTTGACGGTAATTTGTAAAAATTGTGCCCATCCCTACACTAAGTTGCAGTGCCCTAGTGTCAATATTGTTCGAGATACAGTAGTATCTAGTATTGTGAGATTTAGTATTGCCACGCCAAGTTCTCGAATACCGCCCACTTTTTTAACGGGTTCACCAAAAATTATGGCAACCAGGCATATGGTTTACGAGTTATCGATGTACATACATATTAAAAAAGCAGAGAAACCAACGATCTTGAGAACCTCCTCCATTTTCAAGTTGGTTAAAAATAACCACAGCACCTTCACAATCATTAAATAACAATATTATTAAAGATATCAGAAAAAAATCTTAGTTTGAAAATATTTTTGAATACAATTAAGAGACACAAGATGAAGTACAAATGTAGAAAGGAAATGGTTAAACTAAAGAAAATGAAATAAGTTCAAAATATAACAAGAAAATTAAGTCAGCAAAGATCTTATCTGTAAAAAAACAGTATGATTTTGATTGCAGAAAAACAGCTGAAACTTGTTAAATTAAAGGATTGAGTTTTTATAAAAATTGTCTAGAAATTTATCACTTCAATTTTATTTTAACAATTAAATAAATAAAATCGCAGATATTCAATCACACAAAATACATTTTAGAGAAATACTATAAAATAATATAAAATATTCGGAATATGTATTCTAAATGACTTTGTTGCTTCAGCAAAGAGGTCAGCTTTTTGCACGTATAGCTTTGCATAATTTAGATATAAACATGCAAATCTATCTAGATATGCATATAAAAAAACATATGCATTCATATTAATATTTTCCAGTATATGCATGAATTTCTGTGCTATACATAAATATTTTGCTAAGAGAAACTTTTAAAACTAAAGCTTTTGTGATGCACAGAAACACAGAGACAAACTCACACAACCAGCTCTTTATTTGTTTTTGGCTGCAGCGCACAGTGCTTCGCCTAAAACAAACTAGCTGGACAAAATTGAAAATTGATTTTACTAAAAAAATTTAGTGCAGATGCATGAGCGTCAGTCAAAAGGGTGGGTCAGTTGCCCCTTCCCCCTAGAGCTCAGCCAAAAATAATTATATGAGTATATTATATATGTTACATAATCATAAAAATTTTTAGAATTTGGAATGAATTGATTAAAAAACTATAAAACAATATTCTTTTATTTGACATATAAAATAATTGAAAACATGAATGAGTGAAAGTGATGTGTCGCAATTTGGAATTTTTTGTGTTCTATGCATGGATGAAGGCCTTATGTGCATAAAATCTATTTTAAAACAACCATGTTTGTGGCTATTTTAGCAATAAGCTACTTGACAAAGTTTGATTAACCCTAGAATACTAACCTTTCGTTCAATATACGTTGTATTACTCGTAAGGAGTTAGTAAATCTTACGTAGGTTAGTACTCTAGGGTAATATATGAATTTCAGTACAAATGTGAAACTTTGAACTCGATTTTCTCGAAACTAATTAATAGCGACATATCAGCTTCATTCATTCATGTCTTCAATTATAAAAAAGTATGAAGTCAGTGACTTGGACTTTATTGGGATATAATAATGCATATTAGCTAAGCTTACAAACTGGATTTTAAAATGAAAGTATGAGCAAAAGTATACGAAATTGTCTGTTAAAATCATTAATATTATTTTATTATTTCAAATATAATAAAATTACAGTCAAATAATAGACTTAACTTTAAGGCACATTCATAGGAAAACTACTCTATAGCTTTAAGACTGCGTAAAGATTATAAAAAAATAATAATCGGAATAAAGTCATTTGCTTAGTTAAACAATTTTTATAAGTTGAATTAAGCTTAACACGTACATTTTTGTAGTGTCTTTTACTTTCTTTTTCTTTAAATTTTCAACCCTTTTCAACCCTTTTTATTAAAAATATAATATCCTAAGTTTAAAATCTGCATCACTGATAAACTGCCTATACTCAACGTATTGAGAATTTAAAATCATATAAACAATGCATTGCACACAAGAGAAATCCCAATTAGGTGTGATATAATTAATTTATTTTAAATATTTTTGTGTCAGTTCAGAAAGATTTTGAAATTGCATTGTGATTTTACACTTTCTTAAGCATTTGATTAAATCAAGAAAATAATTATATACCATTGGTCTACCTAAGCCCAACAAGTGCTTAAATTCTCTTAAATATACATAACATTATTTATATTTTGTGTCATTATATGTCAAATATTCATTTCAATATACAAGTCATGAAAATTTTACTTTTTAGAGTTGCACTCTCAAGCCTATTTGCCTCATATTTGTAGATACTTGACATACCTGAACATTCTAGAATATTCCAATCACACGAATGCTTTCTTAAAAAAATCGAGCATCCACTGACAAATAGCTTAAACTGAGTTCATTGAAGTAGGTGGTTCAAGACATCGTTAAATATGTGCTTTTAAATAAATGTTTTAAATTATTAGTTATATTGCTGAATATCAGAAAATTGTTGCATTTTTTTCAACAGTTTTTAGAATTGGGTGGCTTGATAGTCATTTATATAATTCTAAATTTACAGACCTATTCTTAAAAATTTACAATTGTAAACCAGTATTTTTCATATTTCTATGTGTTTGTTGTAATTTTTTTATTTTAAAACAAAATTTGAATCTTAAAAATAATAAATTTTTAAAAAATTGCCCGCTGCTTTTCATATATTGGCAATTTCATTGACAAATTTTGTTTTTTGAGCTTAAAATTTTGCCTGAAATCAAAAGCTATCAACAACAAACATATTGAAATATGAAAAATACAGTTTTACAATTGTCAATTTTCAAGAATAGGTCTGTTAGACACTTACTTAACCAAAAAAGCTAAAATAGTGATATTTGCTTTTGTCAAAAATTATAAAAAAGCATTATATAGCAAAAAAAAAAATTCAATGTTGTTAAAAAATATTTCTGAACTGATGCAAGAAAACTGGGATGAAGTTTTTCTTTGAGCCCATCTTTCAAAATATGTTAAATATTCTAATGTTAGCTATAGCTCTGCACGAGTATGCTTTTTCGCCTCTCTGAATATATTCTCTTGCTATAGAATAAAAAATTTCCTCTATCCCTTTTCTGCTTTGCTCATACCTGATCTTACACTCTCTTTGTTTTATTCAGATATAACCCTATAGGAACAAACTAACTTGTTTTTAAAAACAACTAATTAAGAAACTAATTTAAAATAAACCAGTATATGAACTACTTTGAATTATATTAAGGCGGCATCCACTTCAATTCTAAATAGTTTTTATTGCATTATATATGAAGTAATTGAAATACTACTTAAAAACAAGTAATTGATAAACTACTTTGAATTATATTAAGGCGGCAACTACTCTGATTTTGACATGTTTTAATTGCAAATTTTTATTAGATTACAAGTTTATATATATTTAACCATGTTATTTCATCAAATTTTAACTTTAGGCCATCAGTAATAGTTTTCAATTGGTTATTTTAAAGTAGTTGAAAACTAATTTAAATTTAACTAATTTAACAAGTAGTTAAAAATATATGCAGACGAAAGTCAATTGATTTATTTAGCGGACATCACCATACAAAATATGTTAGTTCGTTCTATGAGAAAAAGTCAGAATTTCTACTAGTTGTGGTTGACAAAAAACTACTTTATCAACTACTTTGAAATTAGTTGATTTTCCTACAGGGAAGAAACGAAGACAATAAGAGCACGATGCTGTACTAACACCACCAGGTAGCAAATAAAGCAATAAAAAATAAAAAAATATCAATGTTCATACCCTGAATATTTAGCGAATATTTTTTTATTCGTTCTTTCGTAGAAAATAGATGTATTGGGATTGGGAAATGTTTTTTGTATTGGCACCCAAAGAAGGGTTGTAGATAGGGGGTAGGTGTGTTCGGGAGAAATGCTGAAGGGTAAAAAACTCATATATTTGACCCCTCTAGGAGTTCAGCTATGGCCGATATAAACTATTTTCGACAGCTTTAGTGCTTTTTGTATGGGGATCCAAAGAAGGGTGGCAGATAGAAGGTAGGTGTGTTGAGGAGAAATGTTGAGGAGCAACAAATAATAGGACCAACTCATATATTTGACCCCTCTAAGAGTTCAGCTACGGCCGATATAAACTATTTTCGACAGCATTTGTGTTTTTTGTATGGAGACCCAAAGAAGGGTGGTAGATAGGGGATAGGTGTGTTCGGGAGAAATGTTGAAGGGTAAAAAATAATAGGACCAACTCATATATTTGACCCCTCTAGGAGTCCAGCTACGGGCTATTATCGACAGTTATTAAACTATTATCGACAGTGTTTGTGTTTTTTGTATGGAAGGTAGCGAATGAAGTAACAAAAAATAATACAAATATGCATTAAGAATAACAAAAAGCTTATTGCGGGGAAAACCCAACATATTAACTCTTATACAGGTCACTGCAGCAGATGCCCGAGTATCCGTGTAGTTTATTAAGTGCTCAGAGAAAAAACTGGAACAACGCGTAGATCGCCAGCTCACCTCAGTGCAAGAGTGTATGAAAAGAGAACAGAGAACAAATAAAAAGTTATTCTCTAGATCTACACGACCTGTTATTTACATTTATTCGCTTGCAGCTTTGCTTGCAGTGACTGCTACAGCAGAGAATCAGGGTACATTCACTTGATTAATATATTCATGCAGGGCTCTAATGTCAGCAATCATGTTTCGAACCCACAGTGTGTCTCAATTTAGCGGGACAAAATAAAAAAAATAAAAAAATTAATTTTATTTCTCTAAAATGCAGCATCGAATAACTGCTGTTTGTGTATTTTTAAATTATTTCTAAGCCTCAAGTAAGCAGTTTTTGTGTTAGACGTGTTGATCATACGAAGGCATATAGATTAATATTTAATATTATAAGTAGCTTAATAAACCAAATTTATATTAAAATTATCTATTGGAATTTAAGCAAAACAAAAAAATAATTAGGCTGCATTTTGTTAGAATGCCATTTACTTTAACCACATATGAACGCAATTAGATGAAATTTTTTACCAAGTTTGAGTCCCGTAGATAAAACATACATTAAGCTGCAACTTTTTGCAACTTTAGTTTTAAATTATACATTTATTTCTTAAAAACTCTACGACGTCATACAAAATGACAAAACCTCACAATTTTTAAATATAATTTTGTGTTTCAAAGTTGAACATTTGAAAATATTATTCTTAAATATTTTAGAGTGTATTTTTCAGTATAGTCATTTTTATGAACACCCTGCATAAAGAAGAGTGTTTCAGAAATACACTAGCTTCTGAATATTTTTTTGTGAGAATGAACAAGCGAAGTTCCACAACCAAATTAACTCTTAAATAATATCTTCTTAAATTTTTAGCTAGAGTTTTTTGCAAGTGATTGTAAAAAGCATCCATAATCTTCCTTTGAAATATGAATCAACCCATATGCTTTTAAGAGGAAGTCTGCGACCTGGTTTACTTATTTTTTTTTTTTTTTTTTTGACTTAGTATATACAAAAACTAATAAAAAAATTTGCTCCAGCTAGCTTCTTCTAAACAAAACACTGTGCAGCGTGTAGGTCAAACTTAGAATGCAAATGCGTTATTTTCATAGGCATTCATACATACATTTATAGCGTGTTTGCATAAATCAAATAAAAATAAAAGTGATAGCAATGGAGTAAAATTTATTTATTATGTTGTGAATATTTTATTGTTTCACACTTGAAACAATTTGAAATATATTGAGATTGATACAAATATTATTAAATTGTAATGAAATTTGAAATTGTTTTAAAACTGAAAGTCAGAAAGCTATATCTAGATATTCGAATTTTTTAAAGAGAACTTAGAAGAGAATCATTTTTGGAAGCCATTCAAATACTTCGCTACGCACACATTTTGTTCCATCAGTTTAATTAATAAGTTTTTCATCAAAATTGTAAGCTCAACAAAGACTTGTTGTTGCCAAAAAAAGCAAACTTTTTTATTAGCTAACAATTTGTTTCCAACCAAAACTAAGTCAACTTTGTGATCATCTCTCAAATCTAAAGCTAGCTTATTTAATAACCTTATTTTTTCCAATAAACTTTCTCCTTATTTGTTTGTTTATGTTTTCAACTTAATACAATTTCCACAGTTCAAATTCTAAAAAAGCTCTGCAGCTCAATTCACAACTTCACAACGTATCGCTGAGATACTTACCGACAACATTCAGATGCAGGAATATCGATGTGGGCGGATGGGTTGAAACTTGGCACTCATAGACGCCAGCGTCACGTAGTTGCACGAATTTTATTTGAAGCGTCCAATCCTGAGTGGGCGAAAAAAAAATATATATGTATATAAATGAAATGAAGAGAAATCAAAATAAATAAAATTGAAAAAAATGTTATTGAAATTGTAGTAGTAGAAGCTAAAAATAGAGAAAAATTCGTAGTCGGAGTAGAATTTAAAACTTGGGTGCCAATGGTTTGCAATGGCGTAACTTAGCATTTTGTGGGAATAAGAAGGACAAGCAGAGCATTGATGATGCTGATGCTGTGAATGATGATGATGTCGGTGGCAATGATGTCGTTGGTATTTGAAATGCGGTTTTCAATGCAACGTGTTCATATGCAATCGATGAATTCAGAATAAGAACACGTTCATGCCTAGCACGCTGACCAATGCAATGGACAGCATGAATGCCATGGACTGCATTTTGTTGAAAGTATGAGTGTGTTGTGTTGCATGTGTGTTGTTGTGCATGTGTGTTAGTCACGTTTCTGTGCTATGAATGTGTGCATTAGTTTAAGTACAGTTAATAACACTGAATGTCAACATGTTCTGCTTTTGTATGCATCATCTGTCTTGATTTTTATTTTTTATTTTTTATTTTTTTTTTGCTATAATTTTCGAACAGTATTCGAACTTTTCAATTGCTGCAGCTCAATCTTATTGAAGTACTCTTCATAAGAACTTAAGTTGCAGCTTGAAGTAATGAAAAGTTAAATCTTTTTTTTTTCTCTCCCTTAACACTTTAATTTTGATTTTTGTTTTTTCCTTGCTTTGCTATTCAAGATAATTCAAGAATTTTCAATTTCCGGGACTTACCTCGGAATGCTTTAGATGCGTTGCGCTGAAACGTTCATCACTGCTATACGTTGTTAGGCCAACTGTCAGCAGGTGATAATCTTTTTTGCGTATCCAAGACACCTGAAAAGAATAATAATGTGGATTAGTGAAACTTTGCGTGAATAGTTAATAATAGATTTTGTTTGGTAGGATGGTCTTGTCTTGGGTTGTTGAGTACGATAGATAAATTAATATTTGTTTTTGTATTCTAAATGTTAAAGTTTTTAAAAGAAATAGTTTTGTATGTAAAAATAAGAACTAGTTTTAATTGTTGATTTGTCCCATTTGGTTGGCCTAATTTTATAAAATTAATGGAAACAAGCAACAGTTTGTACGGAACCACCAAAATAATTTTTTGCGTCCGGTATAATATTTACGATAGCTCACTAGAGTCTCAATGAATAATTTTTCGCACAGGCAGCATACTTTTACGATTAACTCACATAGAAAAGACCGAGGTTAGAAGTTCATTACTGCTTTTGTTGCATGTTAACTTGCAAATAAGCTAGTTGAAAAATCAAAGTGAGCAATGGGTATCGAAATTTTCTGGTGGTTTCAACGAATTTTCTATACACCTCAAACATCCCCTTGCTCTTTCGGAATAAGTTAAAAATGCAAGAAGTGAAGGCAGTAATCCATTTACACTTGTATGGATTACTAGCAAATAGTATATCAGTGGTCCGCCAAAAATTGTGAAGCAAATTTTCAAAAGTATCTAAAATCAATCTTTTTAAATTTTGAAAACCGGAATTTTTGCTGTAGCCAGCCATTTACTGGGAACAACGGGAACAATGTATTTATTCTAACTGGGAGTTTTTTTCACTCATTCTTTCCCTTGTTTTGGTGTTCGAAAGATATTCAATCGTGGTGGGCGTAATCCGCCCACCTGAATGACATACTTTTAAGAACACTTCAAAAATAAAAGACAGGAAAAAGTAAAGATATAGGATCTCATAATTAACATTGACTATCATTAATTATAATTATAATGCTTTAAATATATGTATTATCTCTTAATTGTAAGAAGACATTTGAGAGGGGAAGAAATGGCGATGGAGTTAAGAAGGGTATTTCGGAGTTGAGATCTGCTCAGATGAAAATCGAATTCACTGTTGGTTATAATTCAAATTGTTGGCTACAGGTTCACTGCATCCATACTCGGTACGGTGAAAGTTAAGGTGAAAGAGAGGTATAGACCTAAGGTTGGTCGGTATCAAAGGATATTAATTGGAGCGGTGCTGGGCGCAGTTGATGTTTCCGCATAAAAGTTGATGAATGAAGAGTATATCGGCAATTTCCCTTCGTATTGCAAGAGTTTGCATGTTGATCAACTTCAGGCGGTATGTATAAGAAGGTTAGTTGAAACTGTCAGAACCAGGAAGACCGCGAAGCGCGAACTGATTGAATCTTCGTTCAACGGCTTCGATTCGCACAGAATGAGTGTTGTTTATAGGAGACCAAACCTGGCTGGCATATTCGAGGATGGGCCTAACAAAGGTAAGGTAGAGGGATATAGTCACGTAAGGATTGGAGAACTCTCTGGACCAGTGGTTCACGAAACCAAGTGCAGAGTTGGCTTTATTAATCATATTAGCAATATGAGACCTAAAACTAAGTTCTTTGTTACATATTATACCTACACCGAGAAAAAAAGCAATCAAAAGTAAATCACCTAAGTCGGCTTCGGTAAAGAGAATTGTATGGGAAATTATAAACTTATGCTTATTCATCTAAGCATTTTTTGTTTAATACATTGCTTTAAAAGCACATACTTCGATACCTTGCAAAAAAAAAAAAATATTTGATTCACCTAAGCCCAAAATCCAGAAATACAAAATTAAAAAACAACTAGCATGGATGGCTTAAGCATAGTTTTTAGCTATTTTCTTAATGTATGAGCTGGTTCTATTATTTTTTGCCCTTCAACGTTTTTTCTAAACAAACCTACCCCCTAACTGCCACCCTCCTTCGGGTCCCCCAAACACAAAACACACAAAAAACTGTCTATTAGTGGTCATATCTCACTTAAATCGTAGATTGAAAATGCATTACTGACTTTAGCTATAAGTACAACTGTAGCTACACACGGAGAGAAAAAAAGTGTAAAATTATAAAATTATCGGGTAAAATTTGCCTTAGACTTTTGGCCAGAATGGGTTAACTAAGTGTTAGTATAATACAACAAAGGAAATTTAGGCAGCCTTCTGCTTAAATGGGTTGCCGTAGATTTAAGGCAATATTAAAAAAGGAACTTGGGTATGATAACCTTAGGTAAGCGTTGTTCTCTGATGATTTGTTGTTACGAATAATTTACTTCGAAATACATGAACGTTAGTACAAATGATAAGAAAAGGAAAGCAAATAATGACCACGTATGACAAAAAGAGTAGCAGTGGGAGAACAAATTGTAAAATACCCAAATTTGCTTTTGCCTAAGTATCTTTGGCATATTATATAATTTTGGCATGCCTAAGTTGACAAAAAACTTATGAAACACTTAGGCTTCATACAAAAATTATTACCCAAGTCATTTTAGGCAATACGCTGTAGGTATTTTTCTGTGGGTAGCTTCCAAGAATTAGGAAAATAAGAAACAGTAAGACAATGGTTGATAATGTGTTTATTACACACGTCAGAAAAATTTTAATACAGTGCATAGGATTAATATCATCTCCATTGGCATTTGACTTAGTTTTTTTAATTGACAAAATCCCATCATTCTCATCAACATTAGCATTGTCTGATCTTGAAATATCGATTCTGGTGTAGAGACGTATCAGCTCCTGATAACTTCGGAAAACAAACTGTGGATTTGTTTTTAAATTTCAAGGTCGGTATATAGGCCATTATGTATGCAGTACGTTATTTTTCACGCATTTAAAGTTACTTGTAGAATTATTTTAAATAGTTATAAGTTTCAATTGTACACTGAAAAAAATCTACACGTTGTAAAATTGATCACAATGTTATCATGTTCTTTGCAGAATGACGTTGAGCAACACACGCAGCACCGTCAAGGTAGGAAATGATCTCTCCGAAAACTTTAACACCGAAAGAGATTTCAGACAAGGCGATCCACTGTCTTGCGATCTCTTTAACATCATCATGGAGGGGATCGTACGAAAGGCCGGTGTTCATCGTTATGGCACCATTTTCTACAAAGGTGTCCAGCTTCTTGCGTACGCTGATGATATTGATATTGTTGGCAGAACCAAGAGAAATGTTACCGCTGCTTTCACAGCTATCGAAAAGGAAACAGCCAAAGTGGGTTTGATGATAAATGTGGGTAAAACAAAATATATGCTGTCTACAAACGGCCTACATCCGGCAGCTATAACTTTGAAGTAGTCAAGGAGTTCGTTTACCTTGGCACCGCCATTAATACCAAAAACGAAATCAGCCTGGAGATAAAGCGAAGAACAACAATTGCTAATAGGTGCTACTACGGGCTCAGTAAGCAACTAAGTTCCAGAGCCCTCTCTCGATCGACAAAACTAACACTCTACAAGACGCTCGTTCTACCTGTGCTGCTTTATGGCGCTGAGGCATGGGTAGTTTCGCAAACTGACGCAGCTGCTCTGGGGGTGTTCGAGAGAAAAGTTCTTCGCAAATTTTTCGGTCCTGTTCGAGTCGGCGATGCCTATCGCATCCGAATGTATGATGCTGTATGAGCTCTACGAAGACATTGACGTAGTTTGGCGTATAACTTTGCAGCGACTACTCTGGCTGGATCATGTCCATCGTATGGACGACGAAGCTCCAGCGAAAAAGGCGAGGGTCGCTGGTCAACGACGACGAGGGAGACCATGCCTGCGATGGATGGACCAGGCCAACGAAGCCCTAACCGCACTTGGTGTATCCGATTGGAGAAGGCGCGCGCAAAGCAGAGGCGCCTGGAGAGAGCTGATGAGGTCGGCCGGAACCCGAACACGGGTTGTTACGGCCACCTAAGTAAGTAAGTAAGTTATCATTTTCAAAATGTATTTTTTTATATTAAATTTTGCAATTTTTGAAATAATCACTTATAAATTGACAATATAATGTTGTTAGTTTGCCGAAATTTGTTTTAAATTATTATTTGATCACAATTTTTTTTAAATTGAATTATTTTGTGATCAAAAAAAAGCTTAAAACAAATTACGTCAAAGTAACTACTCAACGTTAACATTTTATATGTGATCTAAAAAAGATCTAAAATTTACATGAAAAAAAATATATTTTGAAAATGTTAATATTATGATCCATTTTAAAACATGTCGGCTTTTTTCAGTGTATTAAAAAAGTTAGTAAATAACTCATAAATTTATGTTTTTTTTTACAATTTCAAATTCCTAAGTAAAAATTGAGCTAGTAGAATTTCTTTGAACTTCACTGCCATGCCATTCATACTAACTTTGAGCTTCTATAAAATTACAATTATTTTCATAACATCGCTGAAAATTTGAAAAATATTTCTTCAGTAGTATATATTTTGCATTGAAAATTTTGGAATATTCAACATTTACAAATTCTCAATATGTTTCCACTGAATAAGAACACAAACACGCATACTCATAGAAACACACCCACACTCACATACATACATAAATACACATAGTGTGTCCTTCGTATGAACTTCATCACAATAGTTGTTATCATGCTGAAAAATCGTAAACAACAAGAACTACAACAACAACAACAACAACAACATTAAAATACCATGAATAAATTTCTAAGAGTTCGTCCACGACAAAATGGCGCCCAACACAATATTGCTTGGCAGACACAAAACATGTGGAAATGAAAATACAAAACTACATTTCGCAATACAATAAAACTTCAAATGAAATGAAATGAAATGAAAAGAAGAAAAAAACATAAATTTTAATATGCAGCATCAAAACAACAACACGACAAAAACCTTAAAGTTCCGCATACAAGAGCAAAGCAGCGCTAAATTAGTGTTAAATAGCAGCAACACAACAAACAACAACAAACAAAGTCTCAACAACACACTGCCAACCAAAACGAAATGTTAAATTTAGTGACTGCAACCCCCCGCAGTGCGGGAACTCAATAAAACCCAAGTGGTATCCATTTAATTTTTTTTTGTTGAAATATTTTAAGGTTTTTTTTTTATTTTTTTGGTATTTTTATTTCTTCCAAATAATGTTTAAGTAAATATGTACATATTTTATAGAATGTGTGTCAATAAAAGCAAACGACGATTTTGCCTGCAGGACATTAAGGCGCGTACACAAGGCAAAAGCAAAACATTTATTCTATGAGTATCCTTATTGCTCCTGCTAATGTTAGAACGAAGAGTAACAGCTTGACAGGGTTTGGCAAACTGCTAATGGCTGCTGCTTCTGGTATGTGTGGGTGTCAAAAAATATGGCTTCTTATTTTTTATAAAAATAAATTTTTAAAAACTTCTGCTGTCGCGCATCAATAAAAACTCTAGCAAAACTCAACAATAGGAAATTGATTGATATAACGTTAGATACGCCTTGACAAACACACACAAACACACACATTAGTACAAACAAACGCTAAGATGTATTGGTGTATTTGTTGTGTGTGCATTGCTTGAGTTGTCTTTGATTAATGTTGGATTTTGTTGCTATCAAACACTCAACATGCACGGCTTAGTTCAACACAGGCATGCATACATAGAAATACGAGTAACACATACGTGCAAGTATGTGGTGTTTTTTTTTTTTTTAACTTTGATATACTATTTTTGGTACTGGCATCTTTGAGTTTTACACTCGTATATATCTTGGTCTACATTCTTCCAGATACTAGCTAGAATGTGTGTGCGTTTCACTATTTATGCTACTATTATGTTGCTTGCCCCATAAACATGACCTTTAACTAGTGATCCCATCAATCTACTATTTGTAACGGTAATTTTTCAAAATATTTTTTTCTCTCTTTTATAATCTCCACAAAATTGTCTTCTTTGCTATTTTTACGTACACATGGGAAGAATACGATTTTTATGTATTTAACATCAAGAGATTAACACGGTTGATCAAATGATTGATTGATCGATTGTTAATATATGTATGACCAGACATGTAATAAAACTTGAAGCATAAACAAATTGGTAGACAGAATATTTTGATAATTTGTTGATTTATATATTATTTGTGAACTGTGAAACTAGGATGAAACGTTAAAAATTTTCAAAATATGATGTGAAAATTTTAATGTGATCTTACTTAGGGTATTCAGGTTTTGTAGAAACATTTTAAATGTATTTTCGATATACATATATTCAGCTGGAACCATATCAAACACACTCCAAGTTTTAAAGTTAAGAGTGAATCAGCAAATATAGCGAATTCAAAAACTAGTAATGAAAATACCATAAACTGACTGCTAAGTAAGCTAAACTTACTGTAGTTTTTAGTTATTAAAAACCAAATTTTTCAATTGAGTTGTGACATGCTGGAGAAGGTGATTGACTTGTAAGCGAAGCAGCCCAGGTTCAAGTCCCACTGATGCTGACAGGGTTAAGTTTAAATACGATTACATTTTATCAAATAATAATTATTTAAAGAATTTGTAACAAAAATCGTGCATAGTTTTATATTTTTTTAGTTCTACTTTTAAAATGTTAGTATTTTATATAAATAGTAATTATTTAAAATATAATTAACAATACGCGAGCATACTATCCATAATTAGTGCCAGCTCTAAAAAGATTTTCAGCATCAGCTTAGCATAGGCCACAGCTGCTACTAAATTAAAAAGCTGACGTTAAAATTTAAAATTAGTTTTTCAGTAAAGCTGAAAGTTTTTATTATATTGAAATTGGAGCCAGAGTATGCAAAAAATAAAAAAATAATGCAAATTTTAACAGTCCAATTAAGTACAGTAGTGTTCCGATATAACAAACATTCGGTTCTATATTGAACAAAAGAAATATAGATGTACTCAGTTAAACGAACATCATACAAAATCGGTGCTTTTAGATAAAACGCAGTACGTAGGGTGCCTTTTATATTTCGGGATTTGGCAACCCTGGTGTTGCAATCTGTCAACTGAAAGTTCTATCGCAAAGTTTGACATTTGTTGTCTTATACGTACTCAGAACGTTTTGACATACGAGCGCTATTTGTGTTGTTTATAGTAACTTAAAAGATTCATCTCGGTCTAAAAATGGAATTAAATCGTGAACATTTTCGTGCGATTATTTTTTACAACTTTCGACGTGAATTAACACAGCAACAGTGCATGGATGAACTTAATTCAATTTTTGGCGATGAAGCTCCATCAAGGACCAGTGTTTATCGATGGTATGGTGAATTCAATCGTGGTCGTAGTTCACTCCAAGACGAATTTCGTGAAGGTCGTCCGAAATCAGCTGTTGTTCCGAAAACCATTGATGCAGTGCGCGAACTGATATTGCAAGATCGTCATGATACCTATCGTGAGATTGAGGCAACCTTAGGCATAAGTGGGACCAGCATACATTCAATATTGCATAAACATTTGACTGTCAAAAAAATTTGTTCGTGTTGGATCCCACACAATTTGTCAATCGCTCAAAAAAAGGCTCGTGTCGATTGGTCGAAGGAAATGCTCAAAAAATACGATCGCGGTGCTTCGAAACACGTCTATGACATCGTGACAGGTGATGAATCGTGAATTTACGCGTATGAGCCCGAAAGTAAACAGCAGTCGAATGTATGGGTGTTTCAAGATGAGCCAAATCCAACAAAAGTTGTTCGCGCACGAAGCACTTCCAAGCAAATGGTCGCCTGTTTTTTCGGAAAATATGGACATGTCGCAACCGTACCACTAGAACAACGCAGAACAGTCAACTCTGAGTGGTACACAACCATTTGTTTGCCAGTTGTCTTCCAAGAAATCAGGAAAACCAACCGCCGAAGACGGATCACTCTTCACAAAGCCAATGCGAGCTCTCACACATCGGCTCAAACAACTGCATTTTTGAGCACCCAAAACATCGATTTGATGGGTCATCCGCCGTATAGTCCTGACTTGGCACCGAATGACTTCTTTTTATTCCCAACCGTGACGAATAAACTGCGTGGACAACGATTTTCGACGCCCGAAGATGCGGTTGCGGCATTCAGAATGCATGTTTTGGAGATACCTCAATCAGAGTGGCAAAAGTGCTTCGACAATTGGTTCAAACGCATGCAAAAGTGTATAGATCTTAATGGAGAATATTTTGAAAAACAATAAAGTGATTTTCGATGATTAATATTTGTTTTTGTTCTCTAATCCCGAAATATAAAAGGCAGCCCTCGTACAAACAGAATACATACATACATATTGGGGTGTCCCAAAAAAGTTGAAGTAGTTTTTTTTTGACGGCATACTCTCTTAATTTTTTCGTATGATGTTGAAATAAATGTATATAGAACTGCTTGTACCTAGGACCACGGGAACCTGTGCCGGCTTGCATGAAAACATGTCACCATTTGGCGATATGGGAAAAAATGTTATTTTTTCATACATGAAAATTGGACGAAAACAACCAGAATTGTGATTTTTTACTTTTCGAAAAAACTCCCTTTTGTTCTTGTTGTGTTCAAAAAAAAAGTCGAAAAAATTGAGATTTGAAAAAATTTAAATGAAATATTGTGGAAATATTTTCTTAAACTATATCTAAAGAAAAGTATCTAACTATTTGAAATGTTCGAGTATAACCCCTTAATTACCAAAAATTTACACATTGGAATTTTTTGATGAAGCTTTCAGCAACGACTAAATTTAGCATGTTTAATACTTAAAAAGGACAACAAAAAAATTCAACAAGCAGTTTGCTGGAAAACTGACGTGTGTTTGACTACACGCTGGTATTGTTAGGTGTCTTGAAATTTTTTTGTTTGGTAATAATTTTGTAGTTCATTTAATAATTTATGTAAGTCATTAAGACAAATATAAAGACAAATAAGGTTTTAAATAAATGCAGCAAGAGTCAGATAAGTTCATTAAAGTAAAAATATAGTTTTTTTTTAATGGTTTTAATTGTTTATTTAAAAAAAAAATATTGAGAATTATTCCATCCTTGGTTTTTTTATTTTGACGTGTGGAGCGACGTTCTAAATACAATTGTTTGTTCTCGTGGAACAATTTAAAGCATTTTTCTGTGTGGAGGTGAACGTTACAGTTTTCACATTTGAATATGGTGGCTCTCGGTGTGCACACAATGCAATGGCGACAAGAACTGGTCTTCAATGGAACGTACAAGCCTTCTACTTTAGGAAGGTTTTGTTGCATATAATCAGGGTCGGAGTCTTCAACAGATGAAGGCTCCGTTCCATTCATGGTATCTTCCGACGCAAGGAGCAAAGACTTACTCACCCAATTTTTGATGTCAAGCTGTGACATAGGCCTTGATTTTTTAGAAGCTGCTACGAAACAATGCAGTTTCCATGAATTAACAAAACTGCTGTCTAAACATTGAACCCAGAGAGGCCACCACCACTTTTTGCCACTAATGCCGATACGGTAATTGGCAACTCCATTGTCGTGTAAGTCCACGCCGCCCATATATCTATTATAATTATTGAATGCGAAAGGTTGAGAAACACCATCTTTTTTTCTTTTCTTTGCTGTATCGTTGCACCGTTACCAATTGCATCGAAATTTGTTGCGATAGTAACTTCTGAATTTCTCCATCCAACGAATTATCATAACGTTATTTCGTATGTCGTATGTATAGTCGGTTTCGCGCTTTTTCAAAATTTTTTTCCCAGTTTTCAAAGGGGCACCGACAATACGATAAGCTTTCCTTCCCTTTCCCTCTCAATAAGCACATCAAGTAATGTGATGTAAAAAAATTGTCAAAATGGACGGTATGGTGCATTGGATGCTCACAGTGTGATAAAAGTTCCATTACGACGGATGCACCAAGTCCCAAACACTTATTATAAATGGCAGATGCACCGGAATACGTGATGAACTGAAACATATATCCATTGTCTGAACAAAGTGCCCTCAGTTCATACCCGAAACGAATTTGTTTTCCTTGTATGAACATTTTTGCTGAGTGGCGGCCAAAATTGGGTACCATAGTCTCGTCGATCGATAAATGCTCCGCAAAAACACCGAACTGCATGTAACGTTTGTTGAGCTTATCAAACAATGGCCGAACCTTTGCGTACTTATCATTTTTATCCAAAATGTCATTATTAGCGATGTGAAAGTTTACTTTTAATTTCGTGAACATGTTTCGCGCCATTGTTTGACGAATTATAGGAATGCTGAAAGCTGGATCCAAACTCCAATGTTGTATAACTCCACAACACAATGTTGTTTGTCGGATATTGTGATACCCAGAAAATAGAAGAATACCAATGAAACGTTGAATCAGATATTTGTCGCAAATATTGCCGATGTAATTTTTTTGGGCAGAATATCGATTTCTTTCGTCCATAAGAAGACTTATTATTTCCTCGTCAAAAAATAATTGAAATAATTCCAATGGATTTTTATTGGATATAATAGTTTGGAGCAGTGGCTCTTGCTTTTCTTTTATCAATGGCTTATGTACAGGTTGCATATCGTAGGTAGTACGTTTGGTTTTTTTCCAAACGGGCTTGAAATCGGTTGCAGGACGATATTTATGTTTGGGTAGTTCTTTTGATGTCGATGTTTGTGGTTCCTCCTCTGGAACTTCAACTGCAGGTCCACCATAATCTTCAGATACAGATAAGTAAATAACTTCGATTGTACCTTTGAATGTGCTCTTGATTAGCTACATAAAATAAAGGAAACAATTTAAAAACAAAATACCGCTACTTGGGTCAACGGATTTCCATCCGCAATAATATTTGTGGAAACTATGTCATCATCTAAGTTTTCACAATCAGAATTGCCGGCATTATTTTCAGGGGCAGACAAACAACAGTTTAAATTTCGGAAGCTCTGTATTGTCAGGTTCATCATCACTCCCATTATCGATGATTGCTTGCAATTCTGCTTTTGTAAAATATTTTCGGCAAGACATTCGGCACAACTTTTTTTAGAAATGACACACTTGTTTCGAATAGTAATAACTAATATATACCACAATTCTAAATTTCAATAAAGTCCCGCTATGTAAACACGATAAAAACACCTGTTTTAAAAACAAACAATCTCTTACTGATAAAAAAAAAAAAATATCAAAGTCGAAGACACTATCAGTACCAGCGTGTGGTAGAGCACACGCCTAATTTTACTGTTATCTAGCATCACATATACTTCTCACTTGTGTTTTTAAATTGTCTGCTCTTCTTATTTGGACTTTTGACAACATATAACAGTACAAAAATTATAACTTTTTTGCAATATGTATCAAATTCAATTGATTTAAAAATAGTATATTTGTGGACACTTTTTAAACTCCTCATTTAGAAAAAAGGGGCGTGCGAACATTTTAAAAAAAAAATTTTTTTGTGTTTGTAATCGACTAAACCTTAATATAAACAATGTAGAAATTTAGTAATTTATATTTTTCTGTGAATTGTATATACTCAAAGTCGATGAATGCTAAACGTATGTTCAGACACACGGCGGTAAGAAATGGGTTAAGTATTTTTACGAAAAAAATCGCCAAAAAATCCAAAAATACAAAATTTTAAAAAACAATAGCATGGATAGAGAGTTTAAGCTTAGTCCTGTGATATTTTCTGCACAAAAAAAATAAAAATCCAAATTCGAAAAAAGTAATAACTGTTGAAACTTGAATTTTTCAAAAAGATTTAAAGTACCCTTTTCAAGCATTTCGATCTCATAAAAAAAATTGTAAAAAATCGAAAAACATGATTTTTTATTCGAAGAATTTTTGAATTTCAGTATTTCAGTTTCAGTTGTTTTTAGGTTGGATTAAGATAATTTTACTAAAAAGCCCCCAAAAAACGAACAGTGCTGTTGTTTTTTAACACTTAGGTTCTAATTTTATTCATTTATCCATCCCTAAAAAACACAAAAATTAAATTTCCGCTCATTTTGGCTAGTGGCTTCTATGTTCCTTGTATGAACATGTTTCGTTGAATACCGGCACCAGCGGCGGATCCAGGAAAAAATTTCGGAGAGGGGAGGGGTTTAAAAAATATTAATGTACGCTATATATGTATCGTCGTTGGGCGTGCAATACCGCGTATCAGCCACTTGCACATACACACACATGGTATTAATAAAATTCTACAGGAGTGCAGAAAAACTGCATTCTTTTAAACTATTGAATGGATTTTCAACTAAACTAAAAACATTTATGGAATTAGATGCTTGCTTTGTTCTGAAAAAATTCCATACACAATTTTTAAATACAAGCACTTTCAAAATAAAAGTGAGATTTTTAGTATTTTTATACTTCTTCATGTATTTTTGCATTTTACAGATAGTATACCTCCTATGGCTTTTCTTTGATCAAGGAATAAAAGAAATAATTACAAAAAAATAAACAAAAAATTATATAAATTTGAAGCATAATTAAAAGCTTTCAGAGGTATATTACTAGCTTAAAAATTATAAAATACTATAAGAAGTACAAAAAAAACCAAAAATTAAATTTTTAATTTAAAATGAAAGTGTATTTTATGTAAAAATTGTGTAGGCAGTTTTTAAAAAATTTAATTAAACTAGTAAGCACTAATTATTCGACGTACAATTTTGAGAATGCATTGAGATTGAATGCCTCAACACGACGATGCTTTAAGGGGGTATTCTCATTGAGCAACTTTTTTTGTTTCAACTTTTGTTTTTTGCATTTATTTATAGCTTGGGTAGTTGTGAATATGCCCCTAAAAGGATTTTTAGAAATTCGAAATACTTTAGAAGATACAGCCTTTTTTGTGAAGCAAGGTCTGATGGACAAGAAGGTGATGGAGGTAATAAAACCAGCTTACGAAGCGCTGTCGGCAGATAATTTGCTTGAAACATGCCTTGGATCTGAAACTCAGAATTCCAATGAGTCCTACAATTCTGTTCTTTGGTCACTTTCGCCCAAACACATCAACTCAGGCGCACGCACCATCGAAGTGGCCAATTTCATTGCAGCGTGCCTCTTCAACGACGGTTTTATACCCATACTTAAAATTATGGGTTTGATGGGTATTGCGATTGGCAAAAACGCATACGAATACGCACTATCTCGCAATGAAGACAGATTGAACCGATCAGAGACTCGAGCTGCGGCATCATCAAAAGCTGGCAGAACGGCTCGCAGAGCAGAGAGGGCAGCAGAAAGCAGTTTCTACGAAAAAGAGGAAGGTGGCCTGTATGGAGCTGGCATCGCTGACTAATATTTGTAAGTAAAAATTGTCAGCTCTTTAAAACTGCATTTAAACATTTTTGATTTTTTTTTTTTTTTTTCTCAAAAAAATTACTTCAAACTTTAAACGCGTTTATCTCGAACCCACGTTTTTCGAACTGGCGGCCATGATATCTCCAGTTCAACTGAACCGATTTTCATGAAACAAAATGGAATCGACGCAGAATTGTCACCATTCTCGGGTGAACCTCGACCATAATTTTAAAAAATTTTTTACTATTTTTTTTTTACACTAAACTACAAAAAAAAAAACCCGAAATTGAAATTTTTTTTTTGAATGGCCGCCATTTTGTCAAAAAAAATCACAAAATTAAGCTTGAGATTCACCCGAGAAGTACATCTATACTGATTATAACCCCGTTTTTGTTTTCATTTCAGACGCTCCGGAGACCCGGAATCGTGGCCGCCGTGACGACACCTTTTTTTTTCACCACCAACTTTGAAGTCTCATTACTTTTTGAACAGCCCACGTATTGAGGCAAAAAAAAATTTTTATTTACTTTGAACCTTTTGTAATACAATAAATAAAAAAAGTTTTCAATTATTCTTTGCGTTTCCAAATAAGAATTTTTTTAAAAAGGGTCCAAAAAACGGGTTTTGAATGAGAAGACCGCCTTAAAAACTCCAAAAAAATAGTCGAATTTGAAAAATGCGAATGAAATTTTAAGTGGTCAACAAAAATTTAAATTTTTAATTAATGTGTTGGTAGGAAACTGCACATTTATAAAATGTGAAATATGAAAAAGATCTCTTAAAAAAATCCTTAAAATTTTTTTGTAAGACTTAAAATTTTGAAGATATAGTTGTTTTCCTACATGTCCGAATGGCAAATTTCGATTTTTTTTTTTAAATTTTTCACTGTGTAAAAATTACAAAAAAAAAATTTAAATAAATATGATAATACATTAAGTAATGTTTATAACGAATCGCTTATTTCGGTTTATCTGTTATAATGAATAAAAGGTTGGCCAGACAAATAAAACATTCGAAGAGATGTCTTCGGCATCCATACAGAAATTTAAACAAACAATTGAAGATTTATTTGTGTATCAGAAAACCAAATAACAAAAAATTACAGATTTATAAAATGAATACAAAAATTTCTGTAAATATTAACGCATTTTGTTGAGTTTTTAATAAAACTAAGAAAGAATGTTAATAAGTTTCCAATATTATAATATCGCTTATAACCGATCTATCGCTTATAACGAACAAAACTAAAGTCCATTGAATTTCGTTATAAACATTACTTTTTTTATATTTTTCTGTATTTCTATTTACTGAGTATCTAGTTACTGTATTTCTATTTTTAAAGTACTATCGACGTGCAAAATTAGAAAAAAATCAGTCAAAATCACTTTTTGGACAAAAACATCCGATTTGACATGTAATCACCAATGTATGACTGTTTGCAGCACCCGGGCGCGATATTGCAAAGAACATAAAAAACAGGAACTGGACTCAGGTGTGAATATTTAAAATAAATTATTAAAAAATCGATATTTTTCTTTTTAATACCCTTAGACCACGTAATAAACACTAGTACATCGCATTTAAATTCAGGCTCTCCGAGAATTTCGGGGTTGAAAGGGTGTTTTGAACCCCCAAAATGCCCCCTGAATTCGCGCCTGGCTGGCACTGTTGTCTTGCTCCAAATGAAGCACGTTCTCATCACTTAAAATTTTTATTTCAATAAAATGATTTTTTTTTTAAGTAATTCTAGTACAAAATAGGCCATTTATATTCAATTTTTTTAATAAATATTTTTAATGGTAATTCAGGTATTTTTCTCAAATATGATTTTTATTTGGACTTTGGGCTTGGGACCAGAGCCTTGCACGAACTTTCGTTAGTTCGTTCGGAGAAAATAGTAAAAATATTTTGTTCGTTCGTAGAAAAAAGATGCTAGTTCATTCTTAGAAAATAGATGTTAGTTCGTTCGTTCGTAGAAAATAGATTTTCGTTCCTTTGTTCATAGAAAATTCATGTTCGTTCGTTCGTAGAAAATAGATGTTCGTAGAAAAAAGATGTTCGTCGAAAATACATATTTGTTCGTAGAAAATAAATCGTTGCAGAAGTAGAACCACAAATAACTTCTAAGTCCATGCGATTTATAACAGTTAATTTACGCATTAGGGAACCAAAGTTAATATATTGTTCGTTAGTAGAAAATAGATGTTCGTTCGCTCGTTCGTAGAAAATAGATATTAAAATTTTGTTTGTTTGCAGAATTTTTTTGTACGAACAAACGAACGAACAAATGAAAATATTATGTTTGTGCAATACTCTGCTTGGGACTTGGCATATAATATTTTCACGAAGAAATATATGCGTAAACAAAACTAAACTAGATATTCAACACAAACTATTTTTTCCAATTTTTATGCATTTCGTTAATGCCTAGTGAACTAATTTAAAAAAAAAAATATAAAGAGGTAGTCAAAAATATTTACACACTGTTCAATATTATTACGTGTTTTAAAGAAAGAGCTCACTTTATTCTTGTTGGAAATAGTTTGCAAACAAAGTTTTTGCTGTTGCATTCTTTGCAGTATGCTATGCACACAAAGCAAGTTTTAACAAACCTAACGGTAAAAAAAAAATATTAGCAATGTGTAAATGGTATTGACTACTTCTGTATATGACGTATTTTTTTTTTAAATACAGTTTTAGTAATTGTTGCACAATAAATAAAATAAATAAATAAATAAAGAAATCTTACTTCCATGGTAGCTTTCTACATTAATTTATTTTTTTTTTATGTATTTTCCCAATGTTTATAATTCAGAACAATTATTGTTAAATAACTAAATTTTGGCACTTCATGCTATGCTAACAATGCAAATGAACTCGCTTAACTTGCTGTCACTGCAACAAATTTTTGTGGCCAACAAGCAATTTATGTATCGAACATATAAATTGTACAATGTATATGTTTGTATGTCAGTTACAATTAAACAAATATAGAGTATGTTAACAGAAAACGATGTTAGTTCAATACAGACAAAAATAAATAAAACGAATAAAACTACGAAATTGTCTGCTTTTAGCACATAGTTCTTGTATGGGTACGTGTGTGTTGTCAACATTTTAATTAATATGCCAACAACAAAAATTAGATAGAAAAATAATGAAAATAATTGAAATTATAATTAAAATTTTTAAAATCAAGCAAACAGAATATCTTCTTACATAAGTAGAAATAACACTTAATCAGTTGAAAACAGCCAGAAAGTTCAAATTAAGAAAAAAAAAGTACTACAAAATTGTAAAAAAGTTTGTATCATATCATGTGTAGTCAAGAAAAGAATTTTTCTAGGCAACAGATAAATTTCAAATATTTAACGAATCAACAGCTTAATTTCAAATATTAAACGATATAGTAATAAATTAAAACTGAAAAGTTATAAAAAATTTAAAGTAATTACAACATGATATTACTTGTACTCACAAGGAAAGGTCCCCAGATGTCACTCACCGAATTGAATAATTTTTGGCTATGTGATAGAGGGCAAAAATCTAAGGTCGAAGTATTTATTTATACGTGCTCAATCGAAAGTTTACGGTTTCAAAATGGCGTTTTAAAATCAGCGAAAATTTCGTTTTTTCGCCACAATTTTACTGTTTTCTATAAAAATATATACAAATTTGGTATCAAACGAAAGATATATCAGAGCCACACCTGATGGCATCCATTTTGTAGAAATAAATTTCATTTTAATTTTGTTGTTGTCATTTTTAACAGTAGTTAGTCGATATCATAAGTAGCGCATTTTCGAAATTGTTTAATTTTCATTTTATTTGATTTTAGAAAATTCTAAAAGTCACCTATTTTGGTTTTTTTATATTTTTAACTTTTTATATTAAATTTTTTTTTATTTTTAACATATATTTTCTATACTTAACTGAAAAGTATAAAAAATATTTGTTTATTTAAAATTTTAAAAATCACAATATATAGAAACTTAATAATTAACAGAAAAGTAGTTTTGTTAGTAATACTACTTTTAATTGGAAAAGAATATTGCGATATTGTTAAACGCCATTTTGAAACCGTAAACTGTCGATTGAGCACCTATAAGAAAATACGTCGACCTTAGATTTTTGTCCTCTATCATCCCAGTGAACCAAAACTATCGTTTTTGAATTCATTATGAACCTTTTCGGGTAGAAACGTTCATTTTCGGCACTTATAAATAAACCCTTTTTATATCATTCGTCGGACTAAAATGCCTCTCAAAAACAAACCTTATTTTGTTCGCAAATGAGTTAAAAAAAGAACAATAATTATCCTCTTTTTTGTTCGGAAATGAGTTAAAAAAAAAACAATAATAGTTATTTTTCGGCACTCGGAAATTAACCCTTTTTGAATCAATCGCCGGACGAAAATGCCTCTCAGAAACAAACTGTTTTTTCTTCGGACATGAGTTTAAAAATGAACCATACAAAAGTTCTTTTGTAAAAAACCGAAACGAAATTGAACCCTTTTTGTATCAATCTTTGGACTGAGTTGCCTCTCAAAAACAAACCTTTTTTTGTTCAATAATGAGTTAAAAAAAATAACCTTTTTGAATTATAAATTTTATTATTGCATAATACTATTTATAACTAGCTTAAACCCGCCGCTTCGCCGGGCTTTCAAAAAGTTTTCATTCAAAAATTGATAGTGGGTAGGCTTGATTTTTCGCTACCAAAACGATTTTTTATTGTTTAAGTAATACTACAAATTATTAACCTTGAGATTGTTATATCATCTGATAGGAAATCGAAAACCTAAATTTTGGATTTAATTTTTTTTACAACAAAAACAACTTTAATCCAATTTTTTGGCTTAAACTAAAAATTTTTCAGCATTTTTTAAAAAAATTTTTAAAAATATTAATACTTTGGTTTAGTAAAAATTTCAACTTATGTTTGAAGGATATTTTAACAAACAACATTTTTCAAAAAAAATTATTGAAATCCATTGCAAACTGACTGAAATATTTGCCTTCAAAGCAAAAAGTGTGAATTTCAAGTCGTTTTTCTCTCATTCTCAGGTTATAATTAATACTAAAAAGATCTGGTACTAAAATTTTTCACAGTTTTCAAACTACATACATGATTTTGGTATCAAATTGAAGGAAATTTAAAAGCGTTTATTGATTTATACTCGTTTAACCGAAGTGCAATTTAATCCATTAGGGCCGAAAGAAAACCATAAAAAACAGACATTTTTAGACTTGAAGCAACATTTTGGTGAAAACTATGTATGCCATTGAGCAGAAATAAGTTATTATTGCATGCTAATTTTACTTTTTTTAAAAAACTGGCACTAAAACTTTTGAAATATTATGCAGTATTTAATGAAAATTCGAGACGCATATGTTTCCATATAGTAACATTGGTTGTTAATGGGTTAAAATAAAGTATCCTATTGCACTCTCTGCTGACCTATAAATATGTGTACAAAATTTTATAAAAATCTGAGTTGTGGTTTAAACGTGATGAGTGAACATAAAAAGTGGCTACAGATTTATTAATAGTATAGATTACATATCGATATTTTGTTAAAGAAGAAATGATTATTACTAAAATAAGAGATCATATTAATCATTGGGTTAAAAGGATTAATATACCAGGGCTGGAATTCACGCATTGTGTTTTTCATGATATTGATGTTTCAAAGGGGAAAAGGCGTGATTGTTTTCCAATTTGACAAACTTCCAAATTATATATGAAATATCAAAATAGTTAAGTTATTAATTGGGGCATTTATTTGATTTCATTTTTGCTTGGAATGTTTTCGTGGTTTTCATTTTATTTGGGATTGATTTTAATTTTTGATAGAAATGTTGAACATTTTCATACGTGTAGCAGTACATCCATCTCGCATTGGTAAAAAAGTTCATATTACGTTTGTACATAGGTTAACATTTTCATTTTAAGTTCCTTTATTTACCTGATTTTAGAATATAAAAAGTAACATTTATGATTCATTTGTGAACTCATTTATGAACAAAAAATTTTTCGTTTATGAGAAATTGTTTCCTACTGATATGAATAAATGATATAAATGATTCATTTCCGAACTCATTTATGAACAAAAAATGGTTCATTTACAAGGAAGTCTTACCTACTGAAATGATACAAAAATGATTGATTTTCGACTCAAAATAAGTTTTTAATGAATTTCGAAAAATATGCACAATTTTTCTTTATGGGAAAAGCTTTCACGAATTTAATCTTTTATAACAAGCACTTTTAAGCGACAAAATAAAAAAGAAAAAATTAAAAAAAAAATGTCTAACCAAAAACGTTCTCAAAACTCTCACCTTACTCAAAACCTTCGCTTATGGTTCAGTGGGATATATCCAAATATTATTGAAATCGGTGAGTGACACCTGGGGACCTTTCCTTGTCAGTGTTACTCGCGACTTTAACTAAACAATGTTTATCGTCTAGCTATTTTTTTTTTATTTAAATATAAACTTTCAATAACATATCCAAAATAAAACAAACATTTCATGTGAATTAAGCACAATATAAATTTTTTATTTTTCTCAGGAAGTACTAAATTTAACTCATAACAACTATAGTGTGCTGTCGCACAGTGCTTTGCGCTCATACAAATTTGGAAATAAATAGAAGGAGTTCTCCTATGATAAGAAATTTTGTATGCTTAGTAAGTTTAAGTTATCTAAAAAAAATAACAAAAATGGTTCAAATCAGTCAGTCCTAAGGGGTACCTCCCATGGATCTATGTTAAATATTTACAAAATTTTTTATAGAAGATAGACACAAAAATTGACTGATCCTAACAGAACTTGGTCAGAAAGCTTACAATATAAAGTAATAAATGTATGTTTAAAATGGTTCAAGTCGATTAGTTTCTAGGGGTACCCCCCTTGAATCTTTTTTAATTTTTTCATGATTTTGTATGGGGGGTACATACAAAAGTTGACCGATCTTAATTAAACTAAAGAGTTGAAAAAAGAGTAATAGATTTGTACTATATGTAATAACGGTTAACAGAAACAATAAAAACAAAAATAGCTCAATAAAAAGTTGCAATTACAGATTATGTATAGCTCGCTGGAATGCTCGGCGCCAAGATTGCCAGTTATTTGGGAAAAATTCCATTCGTGGTAATTTTTAATTGCCTTTGGGAATTTTTTTTTTGGGAATTCCCATGGTATTTTTTAATTCAGCGTGGTATTTTTTAATTAGAGTGGGAATTCAGTGTGGTATTTTTTAATTGCCATGGGATTTGGGAATTCCTTTTTTCAAATGATTTTTTTCACATTTATTAAGCAAAAACTTCATATGAAATCATTGCCATTACACGCATTAAACGCTCTGTTTACACCACGATTTTATGTTTTAAGTTATATTTGTAAAATTCCTTAAATTTTTGTTGTTGCAAAATACGCTTCTGTAAATATATCACTCTTATGCTATGACCATCATAAATACGGCGTTCATTGAATACCACTATTATATCATTGGCTTTTTTGTTGTAAAGGGTTAAAGTAAACGAAGTGTTACGACCTTGTTCGTTCGTTTTCTATTTCTTATTTCAGAATGCTTTCTGAACATCTCCAGATATCCTAAAGTATTGATTTATTGTGGTATTTTTTAATGCGTATGGGATTTTTTTTAGGATTTTTAAATGCATATGGGATTTTTGATGGTATTTTTAAAAAGCGCGGTATTTTTGTGGTAATTTTTAATGATCGTGGGATATTTTGTGGTATTTTTTAATTGCGGTGGGAATTTTTTTGTTTATTTTGACCGTGGTAATTTTATGGTACTGTGGGAAAAAGGTAATTTCCGTGGGAATTGTTCCGAATTTTGACTGGCAACTTTGCTCGGCGCCAACCAAACAAAATTGTCATGTGTGATAGAATGTGAGATGATGTAAACGACGAAAAACGAAGTGTGTTCGAATCGATTTTAATTATTTTGTCATGCCGCACAGTGTAATAATTGCGGCCAAAACTACTTTGTATTTTTCTTTTTTTGTAATATTAAGACTTATTATATATCAATCGACAGATAATTCTTCAACTAAGAGAATTCTGCAAAAATTTTCAAAATACGTGTAGATTTGGACACACAGCATGATTGCTTATTATTTTTGTGAATTTACCAATTTTCGCCTTTGCATATACCTTCTGCAGATAAAATATCACAACTCTTGAACGAGATGTTCAAAGTATGTAAAAGTATGTAAATATTTTGAAAAATATGGAATCTAATGCTTTTGATGATATTTCTTTTTAAAGAAATCCTTCTATAAAATCAGATATAAAATTAGTTTGAAAAATATAATTTTTCTAAAAACTATTAAAAAATCTGAAAATTTCAACAGTGAAGAGGAAAAAGCACTATTTCTTTGATTTTGCTTAAACTTTCAAAAAGTGATCTTTTATTTATTAAAAACTGAGAAAAAATATAGAGGTGCGATTTTGCTTTTTTTGCCTTTAACTCTATTATATCCTCATATTTTAAGAAATTTATTCTATATTGTAGGGTTGTCCATATTCGAAGCGCCCATCTGGCAAAAATCGATTGTAGTGCGGCTTGTGTGTGGTGGCGTGCCGTCTTGTTGAAACCAGTAGTGCTTGATACGCTTTCGACGAACGATTGGCATGAAAAAATTGTTTATCATATCGCGATAACGCTCTGATTGACAGTAACTCTGTGGCCATTATCATCTTCAAAAAAGAACGGCCCAATGAGCATTTTAGCACAAACGCCGCACCAAACAGTGACTTTTGCATCATGAAGAGGTACCTCTTGAATCTCTTGTGGATTTTCAGTTTCATACAAACGATAAATTGCTTTCTTGGAAGGCGCACTTTTCACTTTATTTATTTTTTTGAAAGCACGTTGAGTTTTCACTATTGACTTGTTTTGTTGAATGTAAATTTCAACAATTTTAGAGCGTTCGCGTGGCGTGTACTGTTCCATTGTAAACATTTGCTTGGAATGACGCTTCAAACGCGGTATGTCATTAGTCGATTTCGCATCATTGCGGAAAGTTACAGTGTTGCCAGATGGGCGCTTCGAATATTGACAACCCTGTATTACAGATGCAAGGGACTGCATTATCATACTTCTTTTAAATGCAGTCATAAAACCATATCAAGGAGTCTCGATAACCAGCATAAAATGGACAAAAACAGAAATTTACCATCAAAGACGCAAAGTACTCATTAATATTACATGTAAGCGACGTTATTGATTTAACAAACATTACAAAAAAACTTTTATTTAACTAGCTGAAAGTTAAAATTGATTCCGATTGCTTAAGATTATTTATATGGTAGTAAATAACCAGAACTATTTCTATATTATTTATAATGAATTTTCTATTCTTAAATTTAATGAAGATTATCAAAGTTTTCAAGTGGGAGACATTAAAGACATACCTTTAATGTTAAATTTTTTACAAGTACTCCTATTCACACTTATACACTTCCAAATGGTAAAATATGTGTTAGACAAAAACATTTGTGAATTTATATTACTATAAGTTTTAAGCTTATATTATTTTCTTTTATTTTTAATTGCAAACGCTTTCTAAGATTTAAGATTGAACTTAAATTTTTTCTTTTATAAGTTAATAACTGTTAATTGAAAAATAATTAAAATATTGTATTTGTAGTGTTGTACGTGAATAAATAAGTAAATAAAAAAAATGTTGTTTTGTGTACATCGGAAACACCTTGTGTTTTATTTCAGAGCCTTGATTCGGATCAAACGCAAAGCATTCAATTTAAATATTTAGATGTTTAATGTAAACGTTCAGTGCGTTTGATTTAAAAGCTTTCCAATTAAAAGTTTTTGCATTCAGGTTGAATGTGAAACATTTGAGAGTATAAATTTTTGAACTTTTAATTCAAGCGTTCAAGATTTTACAATAAATGTAGAAACGTTTGGTTGTCATGACGTTTGGATTAAAAACCGAACGCGTTTGAAACCAAACGTTTAAACCATTGGAGCATTTTTAAACGTGAAAACATTAAGTTTACACAGATTTTTTTCGTTGTTTTGAATGTCACTTTCTTTTGTGTGTACTTTGATTTTTAAATAAAATTATGTATTTTCAATGAATTGATGCAAATATTTATTTGGAATAAAAGCCGGCTGCATTAACTCAATATTAAAAAAATTATTTACTTTTGTCAACATTAATTTAAACGTTTGTCAACATTAACAAGTAATTTAACATATCCCTAAGGAAAGTAATCCAATGGCGTCAAATCACATGATCTTGGTGGCCAATTAACCGGACCATTTCTTGAGATGAGGTTTTCATCGAACGTTTCTCTCAGGCGATAGTTTTTCCAGCTGTATGGCAGTAAGTTTCCACAATTAATAAACGTTGTTCAGGAGGAAGGCTTTTCCGCATTGAGTTTTATTGAATACTGAATAAAAACGTTATACGGACAAGCCATTTGACACATAACAGCTGTCAAAACAACTTAGTTTAAAAAGGGACCACGTATTGGATCACTCTTTGTATATAAGCGTTACCACATGAGTGCGCCCGGCGTGACATAGGCTTTTACTTTAGGCGCGTACAGCTTGTAATAAGTGCGTTGTTGGCCTCTGCGTAAAATTTTTTGCTAAATATCATAATAAAGACCATGTGCTAATATAAATTCTTTCATAAATTTTAAGCAAGCCAAGCGCATTAATAAAAATACTTAAATTTATTTTATTATGCAAAAACCTAGGTAGTGCTTGGCGTAATCATATGTAGGTGGTTCTGTCTGCCCTAAAAAGGGTCAGGATAAAAATTGTACGTATGAGGGCTGTTTTCTTAATGCGTATAGATATGGAATTAGACTCTTTTGTTCAAAATAAAAGTCGAAACTATTTCCGGTCTATACGGGTTAAAATTAAAATGCTACGGTGCCTGAAGGCGTGATTGGACCCCATTCTTACCCGATGGAAATGGCCGCCATGTTACTGTCAATGGCGTTCGCTATTGTGCCATGTTCGAAACATTTTTTGGCCACGATTGGATGGACTTGATATCAGTGTTATGTGGTTCCAACAATATGGTGCCACAACAATTAATCCTTTTAAATGGGAACCCAATAAACAAAATGATTCACTAATGTTATCATTTCATTCACTATCATTTCATTCATTAGCAATTATTAGTAGCGATTCATTTATAATATCGCGAGCGGGAGAAATTCCTCCTTCGTTAATGAATCGTCAAAACCGAAAAAAGCAATTCATTAACGAGCCGCCAAAACTATTAAAGCAATTCTTTAACGAGTCGCCAAAAATATAAAAAGCAATTCTTTAACGAGTTTCCAAAACTAAAAGAAGCAATTCGATAACGAATCATAGAAATCATATGAAAAATAAAAAATAAAATATAATAAAAAAAATAAAAACTAATTTCAAGCATACCACGTCAAGAATTGAAACAACGTCTCCTGAATGCTAGTCCGGCGCCTTACCCACTCAGCTATTTCAGATGCTGAATATGTCTTGCTTAATTTGCTTGTTAATAAAACCCAGCATTCGCGGACACGGGTTCGAACCCCAACTTGATCAAAAATTATTATTATTTTAATTAATTATAATTATATTATAATTATATTATATTATTATTATAATTATATAATTATTATTATAATTAATTAATTTTTTTTGTTTTTTTTTTTGTTATTTAGGTATTTTTTTTAAAGATTTGACTTTTCAAAAGTTCGAAATTATTTTTTTTATCATTTTTTGACCAACTTTTTTTCGGCTTAGTTATACATTCGGCAAAACCGAAAAAAGCAATTCGTTAACGAGTCGCCAAAACTATGAAAAAGCAATTCGTTAATGAGGCGCCAAAACTAAAAAAAGCAATTCGTTAACGAGTCGGCAAACTATAAAAAACAAAATATAAAAATATAAAAAGCAATTCGTCAACGAGTCACCAAAACAACAAAAAGCAATTTGTTAACGAGAACTTATTCATATGAAAAGCTTAAACAAATTATAAGTGGAAATTATTTATATAAAGAATAAGCACGAAATAACATAATAGAAGAAAAAATATTTCACAAAATGTTTTCATATAAAAATTTATGAAAATTTATATTTAAGTCTTTTTTCAATTAAAATTAAAAAAAAAAACATAAAACTTAAAAAAACAAATATTCGCTTAAATGACGTATTAAGAATAGAAAGTTAGTAAAAAATACTTTTTTTAAAAAAAATTTGTATATTCGGATACATATATAAAGATATAAATTATCTTTATAATTTTTTATAATTATAATAGATTTAAATTATAAGATAGATTCGGATATAAATAAAAGTTGGAAAAAATTGTTTATTTTTTTTCAAAACATCTTAAATGGAGTTTAGAAAAGTCATGATTTTAATCGGTTCTTTCTTTAGTAGTCAAGCCAAGCTCTGATAAAGTCGGTATGAAACTATTCGAAACTTTAAAAAAACTATTCACAAGCGATTCGTTATCGAATCACCACCCCTCGCCACAATGTTTATTGGGAAGTTTATTAATCGTGTAAGCTCGACGAAAGTTTCAGTCGAATGGCCAACTTGTTCATGCGATTAAACGCCTATGGATTATTTTTATGTTATTACTTTAAGTCTCTGTTTTATGTGAACAAACCGACAATATTAGATGAGTTCAGAACAAAATTGAATGTGAAATTACCAACGTTCCGGCCTATATGCGTATAAGAGTATTTAGTAGACTTAGACAAATAAATTCTAGCTCTTGTTTTCAGATTTTGTTTAAAAATATAGAATGTTTATTTTTCCTTAAGGAATTCTGAAAATTCTTGATGAATTAAATAAAATGAAAACCATGCTGACATAAAAAATTTTACACCACGGCTACAAAATTCTCGACATTATATCCGAAATTGTTTTTCAGTCAATTTATTAAGACAGTGGAGAGACCAAAACACATTGATCCATTTATTCTTAAACTAACTTAACGCCTAGAGCATTGCGTAGCAACAAATTGCGTTTTAAAGCATTGTTTCAAGTATCTTTAGCCTTGAAGTCTTCTCGTTGATCGAATTTCAGTCATAAGAGGTTTGCATTTCAAATGCCGCACAGAGCATGTGTTATTCACATTATAATAATTTTTTATTTTTTATGAAAGGTAAAATTTAATACAAATCAACTTGCATAAAGAGTATATCGGATATTCAAATATATACTCAATGTTATGTCTCTAGCGTACTTTAGCGTACTTACTACAACACATAGAATGTAATACATTTCCACCGGAAACAAATATTTACATTTTGTTTTTACCTGCTTTACCTGCAGCTGGCCTTCTTTACTGTTTTACTATATTTTAAGTACTATTTTAATACATGTATGAACCAAAGTGCATTTAAAATGCATTAAAATACATTGTTTTTTGTACATTAGATGTGAGTGTGTGTGCAAGTACAGTGCTTGTGTGCGAGTAGGTGTGTGCTGTAAAAGTATTTGCTAAGTACAAATAAGTGTTTGTATTACAAATGCAATAACACAAACATTAAATATTTATATAAAACATATCTATATATGTACACAAATTACAAACACACGAGCAAACTTGTACACATGCCATATATAGCGAGGTATAATTATAAAATATTTGTTGTATACCAACACAAATAAACATATCAGCTAACATAATGTTATCAAAAATAATTGCGTGCTTATGTGTGCAGCCATGTATATGTATTATATACACGTGTACACTTGTACTTATATTTGTATGTGTGTATCACTTTTGTTAGTAGATGTTAGCGAAAATTTATAATATTTTGTTGTAGTTGTTATTTTGTCGATTTGTTACTACATGAAACCATTACAGCGAAAAGTGTGAATGCAAAGCGTTGCAAAAAAATAAACAATAACAACACAGCAATCGCAATAAAAAAGTGTGATATATAAATATACTGTTTGAAATTTTCATTAAAATGAATTGCTGCAAAAACTTTTTAATGTTTTTTAACAAAAACAATTCTCCAGCGACAGCAGCGCAAACAATTTGTAACAACTAATGATTTGCTGCAATTTAATAAAATTATATGTGCCGTTAATCGTATCTAGATATTTGCAAAGCTGCCAACACGTTTTTATTTTGCTGCTGCTGCAAAAAGTTCGACAAATAGATTAATTGTGACGATAAAAATGTCGAAACTAATAAAAACAAATATTTAAGCACATAAAAAAAATCTCATATTTAAACAATCTGTTAGCAAAAATAATTACGAGCAAATTAGATTGAAATTCAATAGCAAATAGATTTTTGAAAATTCAACACAGTGACTCAAGAGTATCTTTTTTTTTAAACTAAACCAACGCTCAGGGGATGCCCCATTTAATGCGAAAACATTGTGTTTATTCGGAAGACGGGTGATAGTTAGTTGCGGGGTGGAAAGATGGAGCAGTGTCAGTACAGATTTAAAATAATATTGCTCGAAATTTACCGGGGAACACGCTCGCAGGTAGTTTGTTCTACAATTTTACTGTGCTACCGAAGAACGAATCATCGCGGTAACGCGATGTTCTATTGGGCAAAGAGGCATTGGTAAAGGAATGGGCTTGGATGACTGCCATAGTGAACCTAGGAAACACATGAGCTGGTGGCGTCAGGCCATATATTTACCTTAAACATTACCCCTGGAAGTACCCAAGGTAGTCTATTTCCAAGAGAATTGAGAATTGAAGTCGTATATCGCACGACTTTGAAGCCGGTTCAGAAGCTGCAAATATAATCTGTAAGTTTCTGCCTAAATGTGCGAACTGTACTTAATTTAAGGTCTTATATTCTATGAGATATAAACGTATTGTAATATAGATATTGTTGTATAGAGGTATTGTATTATAGAGGTATGGGTAATATGTAGTGTCCGACCGAATATTCGGTTTCAGTATTCGGGATTATTGGACAATTTTTTAACCTTTGGCTTTGGTTTTGACTTCGGCTTCAGCTCAAAATAGCTGAATATTTTTGCTTATGTTTTTGTTTTGCAATTCGGGTTGATATATTTACCAACTGCTCTTTCTATCATAATGTGACGCAGTGGCGTAGATATAGGCGTTCACGGGTCCGGACCTCCCCTTTCCCCCCAGAGCCATGAAAATCATTACCAAATATCTCAAAGCACGAATCCACTTGTATATGTATTGCAAAAATTTTCCCTTTTTCTCAAGAAAGTTATCAAAATTTGATTTAGTTCAGTAACATGTATGTTATAGAAGATACGTCAGATTTCCTACTAAAATCCAAAAGTGTTTCTGAAAGTTGGTGGTAAGAGAGTGAAGAATAGCGAAAATTCAGTTTAACCCTCTACAGCCTCATACCGCCTTAAGGCGGGCGTTACAAAAACCGTTAGCATTTAAATTTGAAATTGTAAAAAAGCAAATAAACAAAATTGAGTGCACATAAAATAATTCCCAGAATCATTGACTTCTTGCTACAACAGCATTTGTCGCTTACTTTCACCGCAATCGTCAGTTGTAGTTAGGTATCCGCGTGAAACAGAGCCAATAATTATTTTTTAAGAAGTGATAAATTGAAAAATTCAGAATAAATACTTATCGTGGTGGAATTGAGGAAAAAAAATATTGGTGAGTAGCTTATAGTGTTATCTGTTCAGTTCAGTTGTTTTTTAGTGCATAATACTTGTTTACGGTCCTTATATTTGCGTAAGTAGTCAGACCGCCTGTAGGCGATATCAGGCTGAACAGTGAAAAAGAAATGTTTGCATTTCATGGCTTAAATGCGTTTTTGCTTCGATTTTTTTATAGATATGAATCGTGGATTTTCCAAAAACCGATTTGCCTGAAAACCTGGACAGTGGTAACATATACATTTCTGGTAAAACACAAGAGAATGTTGAATGTAACCTCGATTCCTCCACGTCTAACCCAGGTGAGTTGTCTACGTCTTCCGGTGGTGAAAATTTTGAGCATATCATCGGAGCTATAACTAAAAAAACAATGAAAAAGTTGCCAAAAAATCAATCTTCTGATACAACAAAAGTCAACCCGATGGATATAAATCCAAAATCTAATGAATTCAAAAAGATACTATGGCGGAAAAACTATTTAAATATCCATAGATCTGAAGTAGAATTTCTTGGAATAAAAATGGGCTCTAGTTTTAAACTAATTGACACGCCATTTAAATGCTTTTCTTATTTTCTTGATGACGCTATTTTTGATCTCATCACGGAACAAACGAATCTTTATGCTACCCAGAAAAATATTAATACAAAGTTTTCCGTAACTTCGTCAGAGATTCGGAAATACATTGGCATATTGATTTACATGTCAGTTTTTCGGTATCCTAGTATACGATCTTACTGGGCGAATTATTCTTTTCAAGCAATTCAAGATACAATGACATGAAATCGATTTGAGCAAATTCGAAGTAACTTGCACTTCAATGATAATAGTAAAATGCCGCCTAGAGATTCGCAAAAATATGATCAACTGTACAAAGTCAGACCACTGATTGATCACTTCAATAACAAATTTCAAAGTATTCCTATGAACCAGCGCATCTGTGTAGATGAACAAATGTGTTCCACAAAAATGTCTACATTTTTACGACAGTACATGCCTGACAAGCCTCATAAATGGGACATGAAGCTCTTTGTTTTGTGTGACTCAGAGGGGTTTTCTTATGGCTTTGAGGTGTACTGCGGTGCTGGAGATAACGTTGTGCCACCAGATGCTCCAGACTTAGGAGCTTCTTCTAATGTCGTTGTGCGTTTAAGTCAAATTGTTCCTAGCTTTAAGAATCATATTATGCATTTCGATAATTTTTACACTTCCTTGCCGCTCCTTGTTTATCTAAAGACTCGCGGAATTCATTCCTTAGGGACTATACGCTCCCTACCGAATACCAAATGTAAAGCTGCCTTCAGATTCTGAATTAAAAAAACAAGATCGAGGATTCTCGGTTGAGTCCACTGCATCTGCTTACGGTGTTGACATTTCGAATGTGGTCTGGAAAGATAACAAGCATGTTAGGATGGCGTCTACCTATGCGGGAATCGAACCATTGCAAGGTGAAACAAACTTTAAGCCAACAGTTACTCGATATCTTCGCGCTGAAAAAAGTACACAGAAGTTCCTTGTCCAAACGTTATTCAAGAATACAATCACCACATGGGAGGTGTTGATTTGATGGATAGACTCATCGGACGTTATCACATCCGTGTGAAATCATCAAAATATACCAACAGATTGTTTTACCACCAAATTGATATGGCCATTGTTAATGCATATATATTATACAAACGCATTAATAAGACGGATCCTAAGGATGAAAAAACTCAACTCCCTGCTTTCCGATCTCAAATCGCACAAGTATTGTGTTCATACCAAACAACAAAGACTCCAGGGCGTCCGCGAGTGGTCGTCCAGAAAAAAACAGCCAAAAAGGTTACTTATATACCTCCTGATGATATGCGTTACGATAGAATGGAGCATTTCCCAAAATTTTTACCTCGTACAGGAAAACGAACCCGCAAACTTGAAGGATGTACTGCTGAGACTCAAAATATATGCAGCAAATGTAATATTAATCTGTGCTCTACACCAGACAGAGACTGTTTTTATACTTTTCATAATAAAAATTAATTTCAAAACATATAATATCAATAAAATGCGTAATTGAAGCCAAAAATGTATTCATATCGACTGTGAACTAAAATAAAATAAAATTTAATGTACAAATATAAGTTGCCTATTTTAAGCTTGGATGCCCAATACCGCCTTTAGGCGGGTTCAGCGAAAGCACCCCTCCTGCTGGAACGGGTGATTTTTTTTTTTTATTTTACCAATGATTTCTTGATTCATGACCTAAGAAATTTCATATAAATAATTTTTTAAGCTAAAAAAAAATTGGGGCAGTAGAGGGTTAATATCTCAAAAACTAAGACAGCTAAAAGGAAAAATCGTTATTTTATGATATTTTTGTTTTTTTAGTCAACCATTTTCTTGCAACAAAAAATTTAGCCTTACCAACAAACAAAAAAAAAAAAAGAGACAATATTAAGAGTTTATAAATAATCCAATAAAAAATTTTATGAATTATTACAAATAATAAAAATTTCGTACTGATTCAAACTGGATTTTTTTACCCAAAACTCACCCGATTGCAAATCAGTTTTTTTTTTTCAATTGCTTAAATAAAATTTACTAAACCCTTATGTATTCCCATTTTGCTATATCATCTGCGTCTGCTTTAATAGACGCGTTGAAAACAAAAATAGCAAAAAAAAAAAATGGGACTTTGCTGGCGCTGAAAACTGCAGAGTTTAGTTTTTTGCTAATACGAATGACAGCATTCGATTTACCGGTAAACTTTACATATGAAATGGTTGACCAAGTTGATTTAAAACTAATTTCAATATCCTTTAAATAATCGAACATGAGACTATAAAAAAATTCCAATAAAATGACAGTTGTTGCTTTGAGCTGTATCAGTTTTTGAGATATTTATCTGAAATTTCGTGATTCTTCATTCTTATATTCTCATTCATAATTTCTTCAGTACTATTAACATGGCAATACAGAACTAGATCGCGAAATGATTTTATTTTCGGGGTCAGTTGGTTATTGAGAGGCCAACTTATTTTTACTTGATCATTTGACTAGTACCCACCAAGCAGAAAACTCGCGCAGGCCTCTAATAGTCAGACTGCAATTCATGACTGAATTTCTAAACATTATCATGCCTCTTTATCAGTATGGCTATCGACCTGGAAAGTCCGTAATAGACCAGATTTTCACGTTACGACAAATCCTGGAGAACACCCACGAAAATCAAATTGACACACACCATCTCTTTGACGATTTTAAAGCTGCATTCGATAGCCCGAGAAGGGATTGCCTATACGCAACAATGTCTGAGTTCGGAATACCTGCAAAGTTGATTAGACTTTGAAACCTCTTTCGGTATTGAAGGTTTCGGAGCGGTCATTTCTTACCTTAATGGTGCTGCGTCAAGATAAATGAGAGTAAACCAAAGTATATGCTGTCTACAAACAAGGGAGCGCGACGTTTAGACTCCCACGTTTCATCAGGCAGCTATAACTTTGAAGTAGTCAAGGAGTTCGTATACCTTGGCACCGCCATTAATACTAACAACGAAATCAGCCTGGAGATAAAGCGAAGAACAATAATTGCTAATAGGTGCTACTACGGGCTCAGTAAGCAACTAAGTTCCAGAGCCCTCTCTTGATCGACAAAACTAACACTCTACAAGACACTCGTTCTACCTGTGCTGCTTTATGCCGAAACCCGGACACGGGTTGTTACGGCCACCTAAGTAAGTAAGTAAGTAAGTAATCATGCCTTCATTGTTCAGTTCAGATTTTAAGGCTGAAATTTATATATAATTCAGGCTTCCTTTTTACAGACCCATATTCTAAACTGAAATTATGCAATAAATCAATCCTCTTTTATTTCAGGCCAGATTTCATACCTGAATTTGAAATAAAAATTGATTTTGGTCCCGATCATAAATATCATAAATCATAAATAAAAGTTAAAAAAAAATTATATCAAATTTCAGGTCTGAAGATGCAGATATTTGTATGAAAAATCAAGGAAATGTCAGGCCTCGGTCGTGCCTGTTGGAATTGAACTCCAGCCTGATCAGGCATGACAATTTCTGCTGGGCTGGTTCAATCCTCACAGCACAGACGGCAGACCGTTCTGTCTCATTTTTTTGTTATTTATATTTGTTATTTTAAAATATTTAGAAGAAGAAATCGTAAAAAACCTGTTAGGAATCAATTGCCTTTTCCTGCTCCATTCTCGCATTGTACCGCACAACGTACGGCTTCAAGTTCAACAAGCTACCAGTGCACCATTGCCTTTCTTATTTTAAAGCAAACAAAATATGAAGAAAGCCGAAAGCAGGCGTTGTATACATACATAAAGAAAATTGTCGTTTTTTCAACTACACCTGAAATTTATATATATATATTAGGCGGTACCTCAAAAAAAAAAAAAAAAAAAAAAATTGCACCGTATACCAGCGAATATGACGCATTTTTGCAAGCCAAATACGAAAACAAATATTATTTTGTTTTGATCGTACGTAGGGGTCGCGCATTGACATATTTCTTCATATCTCTGGTGTTTACAGTCGGATATTAAAGTTTTGTATATCATTGTTTTTGTTTCAAGGAGACCAATATGACCTCTATAGAAATTATTGACCTCATGTGCACCGTTTTAGTACTTACCCTCCAGATCTCAGTTCCTACCATCCTAATTTGCCATTTTAATATCAAAAAAATTAAGGTTATAAAATATCATTAATCTTTTGATCAAGAAGTATATCGATATTTCCAGCAAAACTATTTTTAAAAAATTTTTGAAAATTTTTTCTCAATCGTTGGAGCAAAATTTTTTCTTTTAATTTTTTTTTTATCATTTTTCAAGTATCTCAATAGAATAATCATATAGGTTTTATTCATCAAATTTTGACGTGATTCAAGTTGATTATATTTCTGATGGCTCTAGAGTCTTGATAAAATATGACCCATGCGTTGTTCATCGGTGACCGCCAAAGCAGATTCATGTAGCGTTCGGTGTTTTGAGAATGGCATGGATAGCTGTGAAATTATATAGGCTTACAAACAAAAAAAGATAATCAAATTAGACATTTTCATTGTGCAAACCTGGTAATTCGATTATATGGTTTGAATATTGCAATGCTTCTAGCTGGTCTTGCGTGAAGAACTGCAAGCATGGCGGCTCCGTCAATTCAAATTTAGCCCAATTTATTAGATTGATGTATGAGGCGCTCTCGAAGTTAAGTTTAGCCGATACAACCAAAAATGTTAGTAGGAGTTTCAAAAGCAACCTAAAGCCATTTTTAATTAAAAAATTAGTCTTTATATTATGCGCAGCATGCCAGAGTGTTTTCAGTTTAAATTTAATATGGGAGAATGATCTCTCTAATTTTCTCATTTTCAACAAAATCCAATTTTTTGGCAAAATCCTTTCCTGCAGATTTTTTTGTGAGCTCGAAGATATATTTTCGCTAAATAATTCTTAGCCCTGTGTTACCTTAAGTCAAAAAAATTAAGAAAATTCATTGACTTATTACAAGTAGCTGAATATTTGCATGTCAGGATGACATTACTAAAATACTAATTAAAAAAAGATGTAGTTTTCTGCGATGGATTTTTCATAAATGTGAAATAATATAGCCACTCTTTTATGAAAAGGCTCAATCGATGGGCGGAAATGCGTGGAAACACAACAAAACCACTTTTATATATAAAAAAAAAACACAAATTTAGAAGATTGCCAATAAGTGTGTTAAATGACTATATAAAAAAATTACTCTGATATAAATCTATTACTATTTACTATCTATTCTAATCTATTACAAATATTTTCACGGTCCCTCAGAAAAATCAATTTTACGGTGCTTTGAACTTGAGCTAATAGAAGAAGAAAAAAAAAATTCAGTTCGTTTTTTTGAACGCTTGAAAAAATACTCAATACTTAATAAAAAATACTTAATAAATTAAGCAGTTCATCGACAAGCGGTACTTAATAAAAAAATAACGGTTGTGTACATGATGTACTTACTCTAACCAAAGAAATTAGCAATTTAGCAAAATATTCATTTTTAGAAATTGTACCATATTTTCTGATCAAATACCCCTAAGTGCAGCGGTCGGAATTTTCCGGAAAATCACAGGTAAGAAAAAGTTCAAAAAATATTTTAGCCTTTTTCTTACTTGCTATGAATATTCCATTAATATACTGAAACATTTATTTAGTCTGTTATAAAATGGGTTCACGATAAAATTTAATTTTAATATCTCTTGGATACAATTTCTATTGATTTTGTATTCAAGATAATTTTTTTCGTTAATTCTTGTAGTATTAATACTTTTTTTCCAACGGTTGCCTGTTCATTTTTAGATTGCCTGTACCCATGTACAGGCCGGGGGCTGCAGCCCCTCCTAGCCCCTACCTAAATCGGCCACAGTCAGCCTGATAGGTTGCAATATCACATATCTCAATCTAAGACTCAGAACTCAAATTCTCAACACAAACAATCCCAGAAATTAGGAAAAAAAATAATTCTTAGGTATAGTTGTTTTTTGTATGACAGCAAACAGCAAAACACGTCAGTTTGTCGAGCAATGTAAAAGACAATTATTGTAGTGGTAAGGACTAGTGCTGCCTATATATTTTTTTTTTTTGTTGGATCTCCGTTTACTACAAATATTATTAAGTTTTCCCTCAAATTTCATGTTTTCAACTAAATAGAGCAAATGTCAAAAACAAGCTTGTCAATTTCTATATTGAACCTAGACGTCAGATCTTCACTCAGTTTTTACTAAACGCATTACTTAAGCACCAAGATAATAAGTAGAGAAACTTCTACACACTGTCAAAAGCATTTATAAACTATCAAATAAGCTGCCGTTGAGACTACTAAAACACACCAACACACATTCACGCACACGTAGGCAGAAATATTTTTCCTTAAATAAATATTATTAATTGTATAACCAGGAAAGAATCTGAAGCAGGCGTTATATTTTGAAAGCCAGTTATAAAATTTTAATTGAATTTACTTTAACTTGATTTTCTTTGAACTGATGCATCAGATGCAGTTAAGGGGGTCCTCTGGTAATCCGAAAAAATAAAAAAAAAAATCCGATTTTTTTTTTCATATTTCTATTGCTCAGATACTTAAAAACATTTTCCCAAAAGGATTTTTCAAAATTCGAAATAGTTTAGGAGATACAGGCATTTTTGTGTAGGTATGTTTTCGTCAAAATAACGCATCAGCAAAGTTGTTTATTTGCCTGCAGTCATTAGTCGAAAATTCTGTGGAATTCTTCCAAAATATGTATTGATATTACAAAATATACACACACAGTATGTATACATGCAGTATGTATACATGCATGTTTTGATTTAGGGGTTGAAATGATTTTGAGCCCAGGTGTTCACATGAAAGAAGCAAACGAACGAGATTCAGTTTATTTTCGAACGCTGAAAGCTACGCGTGCGCGATAACTGCTGTTGTAAAATAAAAGAAAAATAGTTTTGTGTTTTTTTTTTTGCTATGGATAAAAAAAGCCACCCAAACGCGCCGCGTAAGTACGCGTATCGAACAAAAAAGAGGCATTTCCGTGGAAACCAGCACTCCCAAGTAGAGGACACCGACTTTGCCAGCACATCGGCCAAAAAATTGAAGAAAACGCAAGACAATGAAGTCATCATCGAAAACAACCTCCATTTCTGTTTCTTGGAATTTTTTTCATTTTTCCAAACGCTTGCTGCTCTGGTTATCTGCGCCCAATGTAAACAAAAAATTCGATTTGGAAAAACATGTATGCGTGGAGTCGGCTTCAAAGTGAGTCTGCAGTGCCAATGTAAAGCTACACAGTATATTAATTCTTTGCCGGTGGTCGGTAAATCTTTTGTTGTAAATCGCCGGTTGATATTTGCCATGAGATTGCTTGGAATAGGGAGAGAAGGTATTAATATGTTCTGCGGATTAATGGACATATGCCAAGGATTGTGCCTTGATGCGTACTATGGCACCTTGAAAAACATGCATGTGTCTGCTAAAGCAGTTTACAAGCAGTGCCTGTTGAATGCGGTTAAAGAAGAGCAGGAACAGCAGAAAGAAAAAAATCCTGACTGTGACTCCTCATTGCTGACCGTTTCAGGGGATGGCACCTGGAAAAAACGGGGATTCTCGTCTCTTTTTGGTGTCACTACGCTCGTCGGTAAACATACCAAAAAAGTGGTTGACTCCGTTGTCAAATCAAGCCTTTGCCAGGCATGCAAAATGTGGGGAAAAAAAAATGACTCTGCAGACTTCGAAGAATGGTACGAATCGCACCAGAAAACATGCACAAACAACCACAGTGGGAGTGAGGGCAAGATGGAGGTAGATGCCGTGAAGGAAATGTTTGCCTCATCGATCGAAAAATATGGCATAAAATATGAAAAATATATTGGCGATGGCGACAGCAAAACCTTCAAGGCCATTATAGACCTTGATCCGTATAACGGCGACCCCGTTGTCACAAAAAAGGAGTGCATCGCTCACGTGCAAAAACGCATGGGCACACGGCTGCGCAAGGCCAAAAAAGAAAACAAAGGCATCGGTGGAAAAGGCACTGGCAAACTGACAGACAAAGTCATAAGCGAGCTAACTACTTACTATGGACTTGCTATTCGACGTAATAAGGACTCTGTGGAAAACATGAGAAAAGAAATATGGTCAACATATTATCACAAAAGTTCAAGTGATAGTAATCCACAACATATGTATTGCCCACCTGGTGAGTCCAGCTGGTGCGCCTATCAAAAGTCAGCAGCAGAAGGCTCATTAGCCTCATTTCATCACACGTACGCCCCACTTGATGGAAAGGTTCTGCAAGTAATGAAGCCCATATACGAAGCGTTATCATCCGACGATCTTCTCAACCGATGCACTGGAGGTGAAACGCAAAATTGTAACGAATCGTTCAACTCGCTTTTGTGGACCTTTGCGCCGAAACATATCCACTGTGGTGCTACCACAGTCGAAATCGCAAATTTTCTGGCAACCTGCATTTTCAACGAAGGCTTCACAAGTATTTTAAAAATAATGTCAACAATGGGTATTGTCATCGGCCCACAAGCCGAGATGTATGCTGAATCTCGCGACGGAAAACGACTTCAACGCTCAGAGCTAAAAACGTACGCATCGTCGAAAGAGGGTCGCACAGCCCGCAGAGCCCAAAAAGCCATGGAAAACTCGTTTTATGAGATGGAGGAAGGCACACTTTATGGGGCTGGAATTGCCGATTAATATTCGTAAGTATTGTATTAAAAAAATATGTGTTAATGTCATTTGTGTGCCTCAAAATTGAAGTCAAAACTTTAAACGCGTTTTTCTCGAAACCATGTTTTTCAAAACTTTGCGCACGATAACTCAAACAGTTTTTGACCGATTTTGATATATGAGGCATGAAACGACGCAGAATTTACGGGGTAGAGGCTATAGCCCCTACCTCAAACTTGCCGAAAAAATAATGTTTACTATTTTTTTTCTACACTAGACTACAAAAAAAAAGGTCGAAATTCGATTTTTCATTTTCAAAGTGGCGGCTCCCCCCCTAAAAAAATTTCGATTTTTGTTTCCGAGGTAGGGGCTATAGGGACATTCATTCTAAGTAACTGAATATTTTTTTTTTTTTTCAGACGATGTTTACACTTGGAATCGTGCGCAATTTGGACCCACCTTTTTTCCGGAGAACCTCGTTACCAGGCCGAGAACTTTCTGAACGGTCCATAAATTCACTTTTTCAAAATTTTGTATTTTTTTTTAATAAATTAAGCTACCCAAATCAAAAAACGGAACTAAAATATCCTTACTCGTTCTCTTTCCACAATATTTTGAAAAAAGGCTAAAATTTGGCATAGATTACCAGAGGACCCCCTTAAATGATTTTGGTTTCTTTGCTTAAGAAAATTCAAAATTAACTTGTTCTACCACTCAGACAGCCAGACAGATACACAAATAACCACAAAGGAGGTATATCATGACATAAGGTTTAATTGAGGATATAAGATTGTTGTAGGCTGAAGAGACGTCTGTACATTGAAAATATCTATCCATGCAAAATAAACAATTTATTGTTGAATATAAATGAAAATTAAACATGAAATTGAGAACTGAACATGACAGTCAGTGTTGCTAAAAGCAAATATTTAAATTTAAGATGAATATTCATAAATATTAACTCAGGAGAAACTAATTGCAGGCTGGTATTTAAAAAATTGTAATATAGCACAAAATTAATGTATATATGTATATACAACAGCGATAAAGTGTAAATACGGCAAAAAAAAAAATACTTCCTTGATATATTTGCACTAATTATGTTAAGGAATGGCCATTAAATAATAAGTATCTGAATATCATAACATTTGTTATGTATTCTGTGATATCAATATACCGCACATTAAATACAAAACAGTCACAACTCAAAATTTACAAGTTTTTACTTTTTAATGTAAAATTATTCGTAGTGTTCATATACTTTAACTGTAACTCATCAAATACATTTTGTACACATCTTCTTTCTTTATAGTTTAAAAAAGTTTTGTCTCATTGTTCCTTCAAAAATAAAATTGTTTTTTGCTTCACCTAGAAATTTAAAAATTTTGAGTTGTGACTATTTTGTATTTAATGTGCGATATGTTGAGAACTTAAGTATTTTGTATGACATACTTAAATTTTGTCTTACTATCTATATTTACTCGACCAAAAAAATAGCAGCTTTTGAAGCTTTTGAAGCTTTTGAAGTTAAAAAATTTGTCGTCTTAACCAATAAGCCGTTGTGTGAAAAACACTGAATTGAGAAAACGTCCAGCTGTTGTTGACAAAATTACTAACAACAGCATCAAAAGCAGCTGTTAACGAGTAGGTGGCAAGAGGGAATATCAGTAGAACCAACAATAATGGCGGTAGGGATATAATCCTTAATAAAACCTCCCTAATGCTGCGGATGAACAAAAACTGTCAACTTTTACTTTTCCACATAATTTTCGAAGACTTTGCAATAAGCTTAAAAAAGTTAAAAAGTTCCAAAGCTAGGCGGAATGTGCCAATGAAGCAGTGGGACAGCAACACAGGACTCGGAATTCAGTTGTGTTAACTGCAGAGTGTCTGAAACTATGCAGGATTTCAGGGAAGAACTAGGTGATGCTGCTGTTGGTTTATCAACACAGCAAACGTTAAACACAAATGGTGTGATTATGAAGGGAGTAAAGTTTGAGACATTATAACGAAAAAGAAACACATTATAAAGTGCGATTATAAGGTGGGCAGGTAAGCTTAGCCAGGAATTCTGAGACAAGCATAGTAAAGCTCTAAAAACACTTAAAAAAAAGTTTTATATACATTAAATATTACTTACTTCCACCCATAAAGATGAAGGAATCACTAAAGTACTAAGTAGCAAAAGCAGTAAAAGGATTGAGTTCGCTAGAATTAATTATTCAAAACAAGCTGCATGATTTATGTATGAGTGCTGATGCGCACCTCTATATGTGCTCATGCACAATTTGTAGTGGACGAACATATCATATTTTACTGAGTGTAATGCCAATATCTTAAAAAGATGTTGAATAACTAGCACGCAAGTAGTTGATTTTAAATCAAAATATATTTTTTATTTATTAAAAATCATTTAAATACTCGTATAGAAATATTAACAACTACAAACCAGCATTTATACATTGAGAAAAATCGACATGCTTTAAGATTGAACACAAAGTTTTCATTTTCAAGTTGTGTTTTTCATATCAAATTTATTGAATACGATATGTTATTTCTGTGACGAAATTTGTTTTAAGCTATTTTTTAAACACTCTTTGAAATCAAAAACATTGTGTTAAATTTTAAAGCATGTCAATATTATTCTGTGGAGTAATAAATTTGCAGAGATTTTGACATTGAGATAAAACGAAGAATAACTCTTGCCAATAGGTATTATTTTGGGTTCAGTAGGCAATAGAGAACGGAGCTCTCTCTCGACGAACAAAAGTCACGCTCTATAAGTCTCTAATCATGCCCGTCCTGTTATATGCAGCACAAACCTGGACGTTGAGCAGCTCTGATGAAAAGACTTTGGGAGCATTCGACAGAAAGATCCTTCGAAAAATCTAAGGGACAATATGCGTTAACGGCGAGTACCCATTACGATGGAACTATGAGCTGTATAAGCTATAAGCCGACATCGACATAGTAAAGCGCATAAAAATCGAGCGGCTTCGCTGGCTAGGTCATGTTGAGAGCATGGAAGGCGAAGCTTCAGCGAAGAATATATTCGATTCGGTACCCAGCGGCGTTCAACGCAGAAGAGAACCACCGCATCTACCTTGGAAGTACCAAGTAGAGGACAACCTGACGAAACTTGGAGCTTCCAACTAGCGCCAGCAAGCGCAAAACAGAAACGGCTGGCGCAGCTTCATACACCAGGCGAAAACCGACTTAAGTGGGAACCAGAATGGTGTAGCTTGTAGAACGTAGTATGACCTGTCAAAAGTTAAAATATACTAAATGCACGGAAGCGCACTGAATGCGTAGTACGTCTGTGGCACGTAGCTGTAGTTGTAGCGCAAGTTAAGCCAACTTTAACTTTTGAGTATAACGCTGCTCAAAAAATTGTTGTAAGCGCCACCTAAGTTAGTACACCCAGAGAAAAAAATCGTAAAACCAAAGAAAATGCACTTTGTCACAAAGACATTAACGGTAAGATTGTGCCCAAAGACAAAACATCGTTACGGCAAAGACACGAAGATTGTTAGATTCCCAAGAACAATATACTTTGAATCAAAAACTTAAATTCTTGTTGCAAAAACGTACGTTTTTAAAAAAGCATGGAAAAGTCGTGAAAGTAAAGAAAATGTACTTTAGCACAAAGACTTTTATTCGTTACGGCAAAGACTTAGGTCCTTGATTATAAGTACATTGGCTTCATGAAATTAATGGCTTCTCTCGGCTTCTCTTTGCTGCTTGAAATTATTATAACAAGAGCATTAAATTAAATATCAAATTAAAAATCTTACCTTCGCGTGCCGTGCGGATTTGAACCGACACCCACCGATACCACCGATTGAGAAGCCACTATACTACGCATCGAGCCAAACTCCTTCGTTACGCAAACTGATGGATTCAATATCAATTACAACTGAAGATATGCTGCAGCATAACACAATAATCGATTTTACAAGTATCGATTTTTGTTGCATAGCTACCAACAGAATACTGTGGCATGCTGCATCTGTTCACACAACATAGCTGCAGTTGTGTCAGCAAACTGTAGCAAGGCTGTTTGGATCAGTGGGTAGTGCGATGGACTGGCACAGAAAATTCCAAGTTCAATTCCGCACGGCGGGAAAAAAATTAAAGGATAAATCATTATTGCAACGATTTTTTCGTTGTGGTAAGGATATTTTTGTTACAGTTTTACAAGAACTTTTTTTCTTTGATTTTAAGGCGTTAAATTTTCTCGGTGTAAGTAACTATATATAAATAGGAATGCTACTGGAACTACTGAGGATGCTGTCACCAGTGATGATGATGAGTTTCGTTCTATACTTATCTCCCGGGAATAACTAACCCAAGTATTTAAATATTAAAGTATTTTCTTTATTAAAATGAATAACAACTATTTTAAAAATTTAAATTCTTATAAACACTTTGTTAAAAATATTGATTTAAATTATATAAATATTATATCAATAAATATTAGAAGCATATCTTCTATTTCAAAATTTAATAAATTCAAAAGTTTACTTAGTCGAATGCCAAGATTACCTGACGTCATAGCCGTGCAAGAAACGTGGTTTGATAGACGAAATACTCAATTGTACAAAATCCCTGGCTTTAATAACGAACACTGCTGCAGAGACGATGGATATGGAGGAACATCATTATATATTAATATGAAATTAAACTATACGTTAAGCTGCTCTCAAAGCGAAAGATTTTTTGACTATGTTGTAATCACAATCAATGATCTTCACATTCGTGGCAAATCTTTGCAACTTATGTCGTTTTATAGATCTCCTAAGTGCACTCCAAGCGACTTCTTTAAGATGCTTGATGATGTTATTGCAAACCTTAAACAAAATCCATGCATTATAATAGGTGACAGTAACATCGACCTTTTAACGTCCAATAGCAACAGTTTGTCTTTATGCGCCTTGTGTAACAGTTATGACTTTCGAAATTGTCATAACCTGGTAACTAGACCTACAAGTGGGTCATCAATTGATAGTATATTCAGTAATATTTCTGAGCTTTTATCTATCGATTCTATTGAATGCAATTTAACTGATCATAATATGCTATGTTGTAAAATAAAGAATGAATACAAAAACATTGATTACATAGAACGAATATATCGTCACATGAATTATGATAAGTTTAGAAATCATCTCGTTGAAAACTTAACGGTTGATATTAATAGTGATGATCCGAACACTATGACATCTGATCTAATAGAATGCATCACAACTTCGTCGTCGAGGAGCACATCTGAGGCCAAGCACAGAGCAATACTTCGATACGAAATAACACCTTGGATTAACAATAATATCAAATCTTTGATAACGCTTAAATCGAAATTACTAAAAAGTAGAAGAAAACGACCACATGATACCAATATGTCAGAACGAATCAAAAGGCTAAGCAATATAATTAAAATAGCAACACGAACTGTGATGAACGACTATTACCAGTCAAATTTGAACAAAAGCATTGGAGATCCTAAACGTACATGGAGGTTTATTAACAATGTACTAGGCAGGGAGAAGAAAACCAATATTGAACTACACCAAAACGATCATATTGTCACTTCAGATAAAGAAAAAGCTACTCTTTTTAATAAATACTTCACAGAATCTGTAAACTCCTTACGCAGAGATACAGCACACTCAGCAGATGAATGCAATGAACTACGCACATTACAACAACACACTAACAGATTTACGCTGAAAAAAATATGTGAAAATGACATGCTCTTAAATATTTGTAAATTAAATAAGAATAAAAGTTGTGGTCATGACAAAATAACGCCGAAGATGTTACTTGAATGCAAAGAACTAATTGCGCCTTTACTTACGTTGATTTTCAACAATATTATTGAAAGCCAAAGATATCGCGACGTTCTTAAAATACACAAGGTTGTACCGATACCGAAAATAACTAGAGCAGCTACCGTAGACAAATTTAGACCAATTGCGTTGTTGTCGATTGTCGATAAGATATTTGAAAGAATAATATACGATCAATTAGAAAATTATCTTACAGATGAAAATTTGTTGTTTAGTCATCAGTTCGGCTTCAGAAAAGGTTCAGGCACGGAAGAGGCCGTTTTGAATGTTGTTGATTTCATATGTGATGGATTGGACCAAGGATCTTGTGGCGTTGCAGGAATTTTCTATGATTTTACCAAAGCGTTTGATCTTGTAGATCATGAAATATTGTTGCACAAGCTTGAGTTTGTTGGTATAACTGGCCACGAAAAATGCATTTTGAATAGTTATCTGACAAATCGGCAGCAGTATGTTCAAGTTGGCTCTGAGAAGAGCGCCTTACTGCCTATAACGTGTGGAGTTCCACAAGGGAGCGGCTGGGGCCACTGCTTTTTACCATTTATTTAAATGACATCCGTAATTTAAATCTAAATGGTAAATTGTTCATGTTTGCAGACGACATTTGCCTGTTTTATCCATACAAACATACAGCTGTTGTCAAAGCGCAAATGGAATATGATGCCTCGATGATTGCTGAATATACCAGGATAAATAAACTAGTCTTAAATGAAAATAAAACTCAACTGATTCGCTTTAGGCCTCGTGTATCTCAAAACGATAATAGTTTCAGTGTTTTTGTAAACGGCGCTGCAATATATGAATCCAAGGCTGTGAAATACTTGGGTGTCAACTTTTCGTACAATCTCTCTTGGGATAACCATATACAACTCTTAAAGTCCAAGATATCAACAGCCATTGGAATTTTGTACAAATTAAAAAATAAACTTAATCAAAGAACAAAACTATTAATATACACATCGCTTGTGCACAGTCATTTGACCTATCTGCCTGTTGTTTATGCCCATAAACAAACCACTGAACTTAAAAGTCTCCAGTCAGCACAAAATCGAGCTCTGAAAATTGTTTTTAATTTTCCTATACGATATTCAACACTTGCTCTCTATAAGGAAATTTCAAAAACAATTTTACCAGTTTTTGGGCTGCACAAAAAGCAACTGCTGACATATGTTTTTAAGAATTTACATAACATCGGCTATCATGTCCTAAGTTTTCGACGTAATCAAACATACCATGTTACGAGACGTGAAACAGATTTGAATATGAGTAGATGCAGGCTAGAAACAACGAAACAGCGAATCCAATATTCGGGTCCACATGAATATAACTTGTTGTCGAATGATTTAAAAGGAATGGCAAGAATATCGACTTTTAAATTACATCTAACAAACTCTCTAATTTTAAATTTTGAAAATTTGATTTGAAAATACCATTTGATACTTAAAAAATTTTTTGTAACATTGTAATACTTTGAATATTGTAATTACTTTTTGTCAGCTAGCCTCTGTAAAGCCTTTAGGCGCTGAGGCAAGTTAGTCAACTAGATTTATATAATGAAAATAAAAACACAAAACTAAAAAAAAAAAAAAAAAAACTATTAAATTTGCACTCCGAAAACACTTAAGAATGGCTGAGGAGATATTTTAGCATTGACCAAGCCAAAGATTATTCCTAAAAGTCTTTGATGAATTTTTTGTTGATCCAGTATTTTTATTTAGATCACTTTACTTTCAACATTACTCGTATCATTTAATTTATAATTGAAAATATAAATCCAAGGATAGCGGGACTATTTTGAGATACAATAACTAAATAAATTAAAAAATTCTAGAATTGCTTAAGAAATTTTTGTTATAATGTATTAATAGAATAAAAGATATATAAAAGATTGATATACAGTAGAACGCATTCGTTTAAACGATCTTTTTATGCTTAAAGACTTTCTTCCTAATTAACGAAATATTTTGTTAATTATTTTCAACTATTTGCATTTAAATAAATCATGAAATAGTCTTCTTTTTATAATTGAAAATATTGTTGTTTTTTTTTTCTTTTGTTAGATATTTGTTAGAGACGTTGAGCAAAAATTATAGAAATATTCGTTTAAGCGCAGCACATTGTGAAATATATTTTACTATATTTATACATTTTACTGCAGTAGTAAATTCGTAAGCAAATAATGTGTTAAGAACACATGTGTGACTCACAAAAATTAATTGTTTTGTAGAATATCCAAAATATGCCTAAGGCAAATTATTTAACTGACTCTGAAAAAATTTCGCTTGTGTCGTATCATGAACGAAGTTATACAAATAGGGAAATTGGCCGTCTTATTAACAGATGGGACTGCCTTAATCGCAATTTTTCAAAAATGAAAAAAATTACGATTTCAAAAAAGCCCACAAAAGGTAATAAAAAATTAAATAAAAGTCAACTAAAATATGAATCAACCCAAAACAAATTAAGTACCACTCATATATAAAAAAAGTTCGACTTCCTGTAACAAAACAACATGTTTCTCGAATCCTGTGATCAACATATTAATTACAATGGAATAAGTCTCAATGCAAGCTTTCGCTTCAATCAGATCACATAACTGAATTTTATTCATGAATTGTGCGTTTGAACGGAAGCGTACCATTGTACATATAAAATATACAAAATATTTACCTATATTAATAAAAGTCAATTTCTGTTCGTTTGTTTGACCTTTATAAAAATCTAAGTGGCTGAACAAAATTTCAGTAAAATTTTTCACATACATGTATTACTTTTGTCCTCAATTTTAATATATATACTAGGGTGTCCCATAAAATTTGAAGTTGTTTTTTTTAAGGCATATCCTCTTAGTTTTTTCGTATGTAAAATAATTTTAAATACAATTTCATGTATCTAGGACCCTGGCAACCGGCGCCGACTTTCATTAAAACGTGTCAGTACTTGGCAATATGGGAAAACTGCTAATTTTGAAAAAAAAACCAAATAACATTTGTACAGTTATAAATTTTCAAAAAACTTGTTCGTACCTCGTTATACCCAACGCGTACTGCGTAAGAGGTATATTAACTTTGTCATTCCGTTTGTAGCGCCAATAAGGAAGCGTGGCAGGTTTAGATATATATATTTTTGATCAACATCACCACCTGAGTCGTTTTACGTCTGTCCGTCTGCCCGTCTGTGGTCACGATTACAGACGTAATTTCAAAGTTATTGCAATGAAATTCCAAATATAAGCTTCTTACTAAAAAATGAAGGTCAAGTTCGAGAATGAGCCAAATCGGATGATAACCACGCCTACCTCCCATGCAAAGTGACTTTATTTTAACTGTAAAATCTCTTAAAAATCCACAAAAATTAATAAAATGCCTTGAAATTTTGCATGATCTTCAATATAAGTCCTATAAAATTTAGAAAAATTGGATGAAAACCGCACCTACCTCCCATACAAAGTAGCCTTATATTAACCGTAAAATCCCTTAAAAATCTGCTCAAAGTACAAAAATGTTTTGGAATTTTGCACATAGGCTTTGATATATTATATACACCATCACTATGATATACGGCATATTCGGATGAAAACCACGCCTACCTCCCATACAAATTGGCTTTATTTAAAACGTAAAATCGCTTCAAAATCTGCAAAAATTACAGAAATGTTTTGAAATTTTGCATATAAGCTTTGATATTTAACATAAGCCATCTCTAAAATATTTGGCAAAATCGGATGAAAACCACACCTACCACTCATTCAGAGTAACGACATCAAAATAGAAAAACTTTCGTATATATATAAAACTGGATGGCATCGTGTCTGTATGTACCCAAATTCCGCCCACATCGTTTATCAAACCCATACATTTATTCTTCGGTATAATGAGGAGTCTTTACACTAGAAAAGTGGGTGTGGCATTTTAATTTAATCGAACTTCTGTTACACCGTGTTTCTGACTTCAACCAAATTTTGCACACATAAGTAATCCTTGGTAATTTAAGCAATCTTAAGTTTATAAAATTGGGCGGTACTAGACAGGGGGCGTGGCATTTAATTTTTAAACTACCTTCATCTACAGCGTATCTCCGATTTCAGCCAAATTTCTTGCATATATTCTTTGGTATAACGAGAAGCTTTAAGCCTACAAATGTGGAAGTGATTGGATAAGGGGCGTGTCAATTTTGTCTGCTGCTTGTCCGACTTAAACCAAATTTTGCATACATATAATTTGGCATGTGCATCAGTCTGGAGTTTATATAAGTGGGCGTTACTAGATAGGGGCGTGGGACTTAATTTTTATTCTATTTCCATCCACACCGTTCCTCCGATTTCAACTAGATTTCGCTCATATGTTCTTTTGTATAATGAGAAGATTTAAGCCTACAAAAAAGGGCGGGATTAGACAAGGGGCGTGTTAACTAAATTCTAAACAAACTCCTTCTACACCTTCTAAACTCCTTCTTCTATAAATCTTTGTATAATGAGAAGATTTAAGCCTACAAAAAAGGGCGGGATTAGACAAGGGGCGTGTTAACTAAATTCTAAACAAACTCCTTCTACACCGCAGACTTAAGTTTGACAAATTTTGCAAATATATTCTTCGGAATAATGAGCATTGATTAGTCTAAAAAGTTGGGCGAAATTAGACAGGCGCATGCCACTTCAATTTAATCTATACCGTTTGTCCGACTTCTTTCAAATTTTCCATATCCTTTGGAATAATAGTCAGCAGTCAGTAGTCTAGAAAATTGGGTGGAATCGAACGGGGGACGTGGCACTTTAATTTTGATCGAAGTTATTTTACATCGGGAACAGGGGGCGAACCTTCACATGGCAACGTGTCTGACCGCCTCAACCTGGCGAGGCCAGCATTATCCATGTCGAAATCGTCTCAAGTCGACTCAAACCTCCACGTGGTGTTCCCTGGGCAACGGCAAACTGGCATCCGTCAGTTTGACGGCTAATTTGAGCGGCGGGTCACTCCATAGACCTTAACCATGGAATGTGCGCAGGGTTTGGGTCCCGCCACATTACTACTGCCCAATGAAATGACGACCACCGCAAACGAAAAACGGACAATGATTTACGGATATGCACCTGGAATGTCCGAACCCTTTATAGGGAAGGTGCCATTATCCAACTGGCGGAAGCCCTCAAAACGATAAAGGCTGACATCACCGCCATCCAGGAAATGCGATGGAAAGGGCAAGGCTGCTCTAAACAAGCACACTGTGATATCTACTACAGCTGCCATGCGGAGAGGCGCGAATTTGGATGTGGATTCGTTGTTAGCCGGAAACTACGTCACCTTGTTTCCCGGTTCACACCTGTCAACGAAAGATTGGCCACGATCCGCATCAAGGCAACATTTTTCTCCATCAGCCTTATTTGCGCGCACGCCCCGACGGAGGAAAAGGACGAAGCCGTCAAAGACGCTTTCTACGCTAGCCTTGAGGACGTATACGACCACCTTCCGGTCCATGACGTGAAAATAGTCCTCGGCGATTTTAATGCGAAAGTCGGAAGGGAAGGCATCTTTGGCCCCACTGTCGGTCAGTTCAGTCTTCATGAGACCTCCACGAATAACGGTCTAAGACTGATTGACTTCGCCGCGGCGCGAAACATGGTAGTTAGTAGCACCAGATTTAAGCACCTCGACATCCACAAGGCCACCTGGCTGTCCCCGGATAAAAAAACGCGAAACCAAATTGATCATGTTGTAATCGACGGAAGGCATGCCTCTAGTGTTCTAGATGTGCGTACATTTCGGGGGGTCAACATTGACTCCGACCATTATCTTGTTGCAGCCAAAATCCGCATACGATTATGCAATGCGAAGAACATACGCACAGGAATGCAACGAAAGCTAGATGTCGCTAAGCTGCAATTACAACGGACTGCCGAAGCCTATTCCGCTCAACTCTCGGTTAAGCTCAACCAACCAACCTCTGGACCCGACGACGCCGGCGGACTTTGGGCGCATATATCCCACTCCATGCGCGCTGCCGCTGAAGAAGTCATTGGTTTCCGGCGCCCGCAACCTCGGAACCAATGGTATGATCAGGAGTGTCGCATTGCGACTGCAGTAAAAAACGCCGCATATAGAAAAACGCTGCAGTCAGCTGCAACGCGAGCCGTGCGAGAAAACTACCGCGAAAAGAGGAAGGAAGAGAGGCGCCTTTTCAGACGCAAGAAAAGAGAGCAGGAAAAGCGTGAGCGTGAGGAACTAGAGGTATACCAGGGCAAGAAGGATGCACGAAAATTCTATCAACAGGTTAAGCATCTAACCCAAGGTTTCAAGCCCGAAGCATCCACTTGTAGAGACGAAAATGGAGATCTGAATACGGATACGCAGTGTGTGCTGAGATTGTGGAGACGGCACTTCTCCAATTTACTTACTGGCGACGATTTCACCAATGCCGCCCATGGAGAGCGCAGTCCAGAGCTACCAATCAACAATGACGGAGTGGAAGTACCACCACCTAGCCATGAAGAGGTTCGAGTTGCTATCCAACGACTCAAAAACAACAAAGCAGCGGGTGCTGACGGCCTGTCAGCTGAATTGTTTAAAACCGGCGGCGATGAATTGATAAGGCGCATGCATCAGCTCATCAGCAAAATATGGCTAGAAGAAAGCATGCCCGATGATTGGAACCTCAGCGTACTGTGCCCTATACTTAAGAAAAGAGACCCAACAATCTGCGGAAGTTATAGAGGTATCAGTCTTATTTCCATCGCATATAAGGTTCTCTCAAGCGTACTGTGTGAAAGATTAAAGCCGATTACAAAAACACTGATTGGACCTTATCAGTGTGGCTTTCGACCTGGTAAGTCCACCATAGACCAGATTTTCACGCTACGACAAATCCTGGAGAAAACCCACGAAAATCAAATTGACACACACCATCTCTTTGTCGATTTTAAAGCTGCGTTCGATAGCCCGAGAAGGGATTGCCTATACGCAACAATGTCTGAGTTCGGTATACCTGCAAAGTTGATTAGACTTTGCAGAATGACGTTGAGCAACACACGCAGCTCCGTCAAGGTAGGAAATGACCTCTCCGAAACCTTCAATACCGAAAGAGGTTTCAGGCAGGGCGATCCATTGTCTTGCGATCTCTTTGACATCATCATGGAGGGGATCGTACGAAAGGCCGGTGTGCATCGTAATGGCACCATTTTCTACAAAGGCGTCCAGCTCCTTGCGTACGCTGATGATATTGATATTGTCGGCAGAACCAAGAGAGATGTTACCGCTGCTTTCGCCGCTATCGAAAAGGAATCACCCAAGGTGGGTTTGACGATAAATGAGGGCAAAACAAAATATATGCTGTCTACAAACAAGGGAGCTCGGCGTTTAGACTCCCACGTTTCATCCGGCAGCTATAACTTTGAAGTAGTCAAGGAGTTTGTATACCTTGGCACCGCCATTAATACCAACAACGAAATCAGCCTGGATATAAAGCGAAGAACAATAATTGCTAACAGGTGCTACTACGGGCTCAGTAAACAACTAAGTTCCAGAGCCCTCTCTCGATCGACAAAACTAACACTCTACAAGACGCTCGTTCTACCTGTGCTGCTTTATGGCGCTGAGGCATGGGTAGTTTCGCAAACTGACGCAGCCGCTCTGGGGGTGTTCGAGAGAAAAGTTCTTCGCTAAATCTTCGGTCCTGTTCGAGTCGGCGATGACTATCGCATCCGAATGAACCACGAGCTGTATGAGCTCTACGATGACATTGACGTAGTTCGGCGTATAACTGTGCAGCGACTACGCTGGCTGGGTCATGTCCATCGTATGAACGACGAAGCTCCAGCGAAAAAGGTGCTCGAGGCGAGGGTCGCTGGTCAACGACGACGAGGGAGACCATGCCTCCGATGGATGGACCAGGCTGATGAAGCCCTAACCGCACTTGGTGTATCCGATTGGAGAAGGCGCGCGCAAAGCAGAGGCGCCTGGCGAGAGCTGATGAGGTCGGTTGAAACCCGGACACGGGTTGTTACGACCAACTAAGTAAGTAAGTAAGTATTTTACATCGTTAGCATTAATTTGCACATGCCAATCAAATTTTACACATATATTCTTTATAAACGTCTATGAACGATAATTCATAGACTTCGAACGTACTTCAATACGGCCACGGAGTGGTATTTTACCTTCGGTATCCTGGCGAAACTTCATTCCTTACAAATTTATGTTGGATTTAAGTTTTTTTTTTTTAACGAAAACGGCCCCCAAAAGTCGAAAGATGCTTTCATTTTTAACGCTAAGGCCCAAATTTCCTTTATTGAGCCCTAAGCCACACCTTTAGAAACGTGCTTTACTCCTTTTCGCACGTGGTTTTTTCGTAACTCGTACGAACATGATTCGATGACTATCGGCACGGCTTGCAGCGCACTAAATGAGCAGAAGTATAGTGAATGGGTGAAGAAATTAAGTGCCTTAGTATTAAATATAATAGCATTCTTAGACTTTTGGGGACTTTTTCGTAAAAATATCTAAATCCAATGAAAAAAAAAAAAAAACAAACGGAATAGGAAAAACGGCAGCCCTGGAAGTCGAAATTATTTTCGAAAGGAAATAAGAAAAGTTTTTAAGATATATTAAAGTCACTACGAGTGAGAACTTTATGTTTTTCGATTTTTTATGACTTGTTTTCTGACTGATATGCTTTCGCAAGGACATTTTTAGTATTTCTGAAGGAAAAACGACTCAACATTTATAAAATTTTTTCCAACGTTGGTTTTAAGATTTTTTTGCAGAAGAAAGCTCAAGATTATGTTTAAACCATTCACACTATTGTTTTTTATTTTTGTATTTTGAGATTTTTGAGGACTTTTTCGTAAAAATATTTACAATCGAAAACTTCCAAAAGAAACAATACTAGCAAAATAATTCATAACGATCAGGTTATTACACAACATAATTACACAATTTCTTGCATTTGCATTAGGTGCAGTTTTAGAAAATATTTCCACAAGGTGTTATTGATTTTTTTTTAAATTTGTTTTTTTTTTTTAATACAAGAACAAAATGGGGTTTTTTGCAAAAATTAAAAAATCACAACTCTGGTAGCTTTCGTAGAAAGCTGGTAGAAAATTATTTGGGTTTTTTTTTTTAAATTTGAAATTTTTCCCGTATCGTCAAGTACTACCATGTTTCGATGTAAGCCGGCGCGGGTTGCAGTGGTTCTAAGTAAAATAAATTTTGTTTTACATTTATTTTAACATCATGTAAAAAATTAAGAAGGTATGCCATAAATAAAAAACTAACGTTAACATTTATGGGACACCCTAATATGTGTATATGGGCATTTACATATGTCGAACGTTACGTCGCATATATTTAAAGAGAAAAATAGGCACAGTAAAACATATTTGCTTTTCTCTTTAAAAAAAAAAAAAAACGAAATGGCCATCTCAGCCCTTGAAAGGACTTTGACCGAGGTTCTTATGATCAATTGTGTTGTGTGTGATGTGAAATGTTTGCACACAAAGGATCGAGAACTGGACCTACATGCTTTATATGCAGTTTATACTCTCTAAGGTTTACCATTGTCTGCAGAGAGGTGACGGCCGAAAAGAGAAATTAATTCAATTGAAAAAACTTTCTTTGTCGGATGGAGGATTCGAACCTGGGTTCTCTGGCGTAAGAGTCACACACTCTACTCACTACGCCACGGCCGCCGCTTTTCTCTTTTAGTTTACTTTAAAGCTCTAATGTAGCACTTTAACTAGGGCCAAAGTTTATAGTAGGCATCGTCCTGGTTAAAAAAAAAAAATGCAAAAAAGAAGCGATTCGAACGAGGCAAAAATGGAAGTAGTTTTCGTTTTCAGATATAGAAAATCAGAATTCAGTCAAATCTGTCACAATATTTTAGTGCGTGTTATGAAATAATAGTTCTTTTTAATGTATTTTGTTTGATTCAAACATCTTCAGTACTTTTCTTTTAATAAAAATCTGAGCCGATACGTGATATTTTGAACGTGAAATTTTTTCCTTATGATTTAATTGAGTAATTAAGTAATTAGGTAAATAATTAATTATGTTATTTAGTAATTCAAATTAAATTAAACATACTATTCGCTCCTTGCATCAATTATTTCATTATTGTTTTCAGCCAATACCTTAAGTTGTGACTTAAACAAAAACGTGTACAAAGCATTTACTAAACCTTTACTTAAAAAAAAACTAAAATTTGATCATCATGGTATTTTAAATTAATTTATATATAAAATGCTTGGATAAATAAAGTTTATATTTTTTCTAAGACAAAAATATAAAATAATACGTGAACATTTCCCAAATGGTAATGCCTATGTATAAACTTTGATTTAGCCATGCCCCTTCCGCCCCTTGAAAATAAACGCGAATGTGAATAAAATGCAGAAAACGGCGTGTAGTGCCTCACACTCACTGTCAGTACAATCTTTAGATAATTTTTCTAGCCTTAGCATCATTTTTCTAGTTCTATTTTAAATGAGCTTTTGTTGCAAGCGCACGCTTCACTAAATTCACCTCACTTCAATTTAGGGGTTCCATTTGGGAAGTCCATTTAATTGGACTTCCGTATTAAGTACCGCGATCCCAACTAAAAAACTCAAAGAAGCCAAAATAGTACGGGAATTGACTTCCTTATGTCTAAATTTATTAAAAACTTCATGAATCTCAAAAATTCTTGAAAACTTCTAAATTAAAATTATGGAATGTTATTTTTAGCACAGTCCTCACCTGCTGCCAAAGATAAGACTCTCAAAATCTTATAGTCTAATCCTTTCAAAGCACTGCTCAAGGATATCAACACAGCTGCTTAGACCATGAAAACAGAAAAAACAAGAAAAATGCCAATCAGTTTCAACGCAGCATTGTAAGAGCTTCAAGGCAAATATTTAATGTAGGCACCCCAAATTCACGATCCTAGCGTATAAAACACCGCTTGAATAATAAAAATCCAGCGTTTGTTGCTGTTGTTTCTGTACTCAATGTTTTTACGCTGGTTTGCAGCAAAGCAACGCACTGCGTCAAAGTATATTTTATATATATGTGTGTGTGTGTGATAAAATGCTTTTACAACAGCAACTAATGCAAAAATTTCATCTTGGAATTTGGAACTTTTTCGCTTTTGAGTACAACATGTGTGTGTGATACATGATGATGTTGTTGTTTGCGTGTTTGTGTGCACATTTGTGTGAGAAAAGTGTGCATGTCGGTCGTGTTGTTGTGTTCATTAACCTTTGCCAGTAAGACTCTTTGTCAAATTTGTGTCAAAAAAAAAGAAAAATAGAATAAAACAACAACACTTTGTTACACTGGTTACTACCCTGTAGGAAAATCAACTAATTTAAAAGTAGTTGATAAAGTAGTTTTTTGTCAACCACAACTAGTTGAAATTCTGACTTTTTTCCATAGAACGAACTAACATATTTTGTATGGTGATGTCCGCTAAATAAGTCAATTGACTTTCGTCTGCATATATTTTCAACCACTTGTTAAATTAGTTATATTTAAATTATTTTTTTAACTACTTTAAAATAACCAATTGAAAACTATTACTGATGGCCAAAAGTTAGTTAATAATATTTGATGAAATAACATATATATAAACTTGTAATCTAATAAAAATTTGCAATTAAAACATGTCAAAATCAGAGTAGTTGCCGCCTTAATATAATTCAAAGTAGTTTATCAATCTCTTGTTTTTAAGTAGTATTTCAATTACTTCATATATCGCTACCTTAATATAGAAAGGCCCTATCTCAAAAGGCCCTAAGTCAATAGGAGAAGGAAAAAAACTTAATAAAAAATGAAGTTCTGTAGTTTCGAATTTTTTGTAAACAAATTTTTTTATTAAAAACTATAAGTGATGTAGCGATGTTACAATTCTTTTTACTGTAGAAATTGCAGAACTTTGTTTTTTATGAAGTTTTTTTCTTCTCCTATAATGTAAAAACAATTGAGTTAGGGCCTTTCTATATTAAGATAACGATATAATGCAAAAAAGAATTATTTAGAATTGAAGTGGATGCCGCCTTAATATAATTCAAAGTAGTTCATATACTGGTTTATTTTAAATTAGTTTTTTAATTAGTTGTTTTTAAAAACAAGTTAGTTTGTTCCTATAGGGTATGTTGTTGTTAATGAGTGTGGGTGCGTAGGTTTGAGTGTATAAGTGTGTTTGTCATTGAGCTTGAGTGAATGAATGAGGGTTGCCAAATGTTGCTTAAAATAATTTTAATTAAAAAAACTGCTTAGATATGCTTCACTCTGTGTTTACTCGTTGTTTTTGTTGAATTTTGTTTAATCTGGTAAACTGCTGTGTCGTTCTCAAAAACAAAGCATAATTAAGGAAAATTTAAAAAAGAAAAACAAAATGAAAAATGAAGAAACTTCGGAACTCTAAGCACAAAATCTTATTATTTTTATATCTTTTAGAGTTTTCAATTAATTAAATGAATGAGCGTTTTACAATTAATTGCCAATCATACGCCATGTAGCACCAACACTCCAGCTAATTACATTTAATCAAGCTATTTGAACGCAAAATTTAAAAAACATAACTTAAAAAGCTTTAAGCTGTAAGTATTTAACAAATGCCCTTTAAGTACAATACAATTGCTATTGGCATTAAAAACAACATAAATCCAATATTCAATTAATTTTTGTCCACATAAAAACGTGCTTATCATCACTTGATGTACTCAGACGCACACACACGCAAACACACACACAAAACTTTTAATTAATCAGTTGCAAATATCTAAAAATAATTCTTGTTTAATTTAAAATTTTTTATTATTTAAATAAAAGTTTTGCTACTGCAACCGAAGGGAAAGTTTTACTGTTCTTTCTTCCTTTTTTTTTTACCATATCTCATATTTGCATGGTAAGTAATATGAATGTATTTTTAATTGCAATTAAAACTGTTGTTGAAATTGTTGAATGTATTTATATGAATAAAAAAAAAAATTCCAGCAATTTGAAGTTCATCAAGTAGTGTAAACATTTTTCAGAGTGAAATGCTATATTGAGTGGAAAAAATGTACAGTTTAAATCAGAATTAAGTAGAAACAATTACACTCTCACAACAACGTTGAGATAAATATTTTTTATTCTGCAAAACTTGTATTTTGTTTTGTCGAGAGTGATTTTTCAACTCGATAATTGAACAAACATTGTCGAACAAAAATACAAAGTTTTGGTCGAAAATGTTTTTGAAGCGAACTTATGTGAAGCCCGGAAAAATAATTTGAGCAAATAAAATTTTACAATACTTTTTGCATTAATTATTATAGGTTAAATGTCAAAAATAATATGAAATAGTTATTGCTTAGAGAAACAGAGAACAAGAATGCAATTTTATTGATTTGTTGATGGCAAAAGGTTTATCAAAGGGTCCTTTTTGGAAAAATTTCATGAGTTAAGTGTTGTCTTTATATTGTCGTCCTCTTTTCCTAAAATTGCCCTCTTTTTCCTTTTTTTTTATTTTAATTACTTTGAGTTTGCATTTTTTTTAACCTGGCAGTACTCCTAAATAAACGAAATGAAGCAGAATTTTGAAGCACTGAAAAAACATTGTGAATGGCTCTTGACAGCAGTTTCTTTTGTCAGCCGGCACAAAATCCGACTTCGATATCGAAAATCAAAAAGTTTACGAATAATTCGCGATGTAACTGCCTAATCCGATATTGATAACACTTGTCTGTATCTAAGCTATTAAATAAAATTGAAGTGGAAATTATTGTTTCCAGGTAAAGTCCAACAGAACTGGGTCGATTTTATCGAGTTTTAAAATGTCATATTTGTGCTAGAGCACAGCATAGATGTACTTTTATTTCGAAATTTTAATAAAAAGCATGATTAATTAAAGTGTTAAATTTTTAAAGAAATCCTCCCCGATGCCACGAATTGCTTGATCGTTTTCTTTCCACATGACTGTGTTGCGAGAATTTCAATAAACTCCATGTTGTTCTTTACTCTTCTCTTTTTCTGCTCAGCCAGCACAGCACAACATATTAAACAGATGAGCCAAGCGCAAGGCGAGAAGAGAGTTACATATAAATGCAGTTCTGAGCTGCAAAAAAAAAAAAAACAAAAATTTTTTTTATTTCGCTTGCCATGCATTGTCTTAAAGGCTGTTGTCACACGGAGATCGTTTGTCCACGAAAACGTCCGTGGCGAAGCCGAGGACAACTATGGCCTGCTAGTACTCGTATGAAATAATTTTCGATTTTTGGTCGCCATTAAGAAGTAAGTTCGTTTCAAACGAACTTTCGCTGTAATCGAGATATATGTCGGGTGGGCTGATGCTGAAATTGAAATTAATAGTTATTTGGAGAGGGAGTTCCCAATTTTTATAAAACCCATCTTCGTGTCCTCGAGCTAATAATGCGCCAACAGAAAAAGTATTTTCTTAAAGTAATAATATTTGGATATGGGAGAAGTCGCAGTTAAAAATAACTACTTTAGAATCTATTCTAATTATTCAGTGTAACTTCCAAATGGACTACACAGAGCTCAAAGTATTTTTAGAAAAAAACTGAAAATGATTTTTTCAAAGAAATACATTCTGCCCAAAAGTATTCGAAATATTTTTTTAAGAATGAGCACGTTTAACCAATTAATAAAAAAAAATTTCTCCGATGTCCAAGTATTATACTTAAAGAAAATACTTTTTCTGTTGGTGCAAATTTGTCCATAATTGCTTGCTTAATCTTAAAAAAAAAAATTAAGACATATCATACAAAAACACTGTGTTATTTTTATGTTAACATGTACATTAGGGCGGATAAAGTTTTTTTTCGTCCTCGAATCATTGCTTTTCGCATTCTACGTTAAATTCTAAGAACAAATTTCTTCGGGTGCATATAGATACGGTGAAATAATTTTCAGCGTAATTTCGTTTTAAAAATTTTAATTGATATGGAAGTGCACTGAAGCGTATGAATGGCATTTTATGTAACAAATATAGTAAAAATAGTATTTAAAGGAAGTATTAAAACGAAGATAAATCCAAGACTTGCTTTCGTATTCCATGTTAAATTCAAAGAAAAAATTCTTCGGGTGCATGTGGAGCCGGTGTAATAATTTTCTCCGTAATAAAGTTTTAATAATTTGATTTGATATGAAAGTGCACTAAGGCGTATGAGTGGAATTTTATATAACAGAAACAGTAAAAATGGTATTAAAACGAAAATGAATCGAATACTTACGAACAAAACAACGCAAAAGGATGAAGAGTTAAGTTCCAATATAGAAGTTCAAGTTTTGTAACTGGAAGGTATTTTTAAAAAGCCCGACAAGAAATTTTTTTTTTATTTTTAGAATTCTTAAAAAGGGTGCCAAACTTATAGCATACTTTTGTTGCACTATTATTTTAATCAAAATATATTTATATTTAAATTCGGTTTCAGCACCTTTTAGATCAGGCGCCCTTCGGCTCCCTTCGCATGGTGCTATTGTTTACGTTTTAAAACAGCTGATTCTGATTTAAAAACAGACACGAGAGCGAAATCCCAATGCATCTACGTAAATTTTATTCCCACATCTTCAGATGGGGGTATGTGATATACTGGTTGGCGGATGAACCATCGACTCCTTAGTCAGAGTGACCCAGAGGAATTAAGCCTTAACGGCTGGGGTCCTCTTTAAACACAAAAATATAGGATTTCTGCACCTATGTAGTTGTTCTGTAATGGAAATAGCAAAACTACTTTCATTCTCCTTTTTTTTTAAGCAAGTCTTGCTTTCACTGAACATTTAACATTCACGAAGCAATGATGTATCTCCGCGGTAAGTTTCATTTTAACCGGCCTACACACTTTCTAAAGTATTAAATTTGTTATATAATTTGTAACGACTTTTTGGTGATTACAAAGTTTTTTAATACTATTCTTACCCTTTTTGTACACTTTTTGCTATTTAAATGTCACTCATACGCCACAGTGCACTTCCATATCAAATCAAATTTTTGAAAACGAAATTACGCAGAAAACTATTTCACCGTATCCATATGCACCCGAACAGTTTTTTTCTTAGAATTCAACGTAGAATACGAAAATCAATGATTCAAGGAATCAACATTTCGTTTCGAACAAATTGATCCGTCATAACATATGTAACATATGCACAGAAACAATTTTGTTTTTTACTAGTCATTATGGTGTCTTTTATTAGATGAAATCTTAAAATACATTGTTTTTTTGTTAAGAAAAATTAGATCTCAGATAATTTCGATATAATTAATTTTTTATAAAATTTCTAAAATAGTTTTCTATAATATTTACTTATAACATTTTTATGTTTATACCCCAGCGCGTACTGCGCAAGGGGTATATTAACTTTGTCATTCCGATTGTAATGCCCAGAACGAGGCGTGGCAGGTACAGAAAAATATAAATATTTTTGATCAGCTCATCTTCTGAGTCGATTTCCGTGTGTCCGTCTGTCGACACGATGACAGCCGTAATTTTAAAGCTATCACGATGAAATTCATAACATAAGTTTATTTTTAAAAAAGAAAGATAAAGTTCGAAAATTGGGCAAAATCGGAGGAAAACCACGCCAAACTCCCATATAATGTGATTTTATATTAAATATTAACAGCAAAATGTCTTTAAAATCCACAAAAATTAAAGAAATGCCTTGAAATTTGGCACGTAAGCTTTGCTCTTTAATCTAAATCCTGCTATGAAATTTAAAAAAATCGGAAGAAAACCACGCCTACCTCCCATACTAAGTGGGTTTATTCTAAAATAAAATCTCTTCAAAATCTGCTCAAATTAAAGAAATGTCTTCAAATTTTACACAAAGGCTTTGATAAATAATATAAACCCTCACTATGATATTTGGAAAATCGAATGAAAACCACACCTAACTCCCATAAAAATTGGCTTTATTTTAAACGCAAAATCTCTTAAAAATCTAAAAAAGTTAAAGAAATGTCTTAAAATTTTGCACATAAGCTTCGATATTTAATATAAACCATCTATATGATATATGGCAAAATCGGATAAAAACCACGCCCACTTCCCATACAAAATGGCTTTATTTTAACGGTAAAATCTCTTGAAAATCCACAAAAATTAGAGAAATGTCTTAAAATTTTGCATATTAGCTTTAATATCTAATATGAACCGTCTCTATGATATTTGGCAAAATCGGATCAAAATCACGCCTACCTTCCATACAAAGTGACGTCATCAAAATAGGAAAACTTTCGTTAATATACAAAACTGAATGTCATCGTGTTCGAATATTTTTCAATTTGGCTGTGGGGTATTTTAGATTTGGTACCCTGCCGAAGCTCCATCCTTACTAGTTTTTAATAAATTATTAATTTTTTTGAAGTTGTATGTTTTGCCTATTGATTATTCTCTTATTTGTTTTATTTTTGTTTTGAAAAAAATGATCAGCGTAAGTATATATTGAATATTGCCTTTCTTTTAAAAAAATTTTTAAAATTGTAATCTTTATTTCATTGTTGAAAAACAATATTTGAGCCTTTTTAACTGCTTTGACTTGAAGGCTTTCAAAAGAATCTACGAAATGTTTTATTGTCCCAAAAAAACTTTTAATTCCCAAAAAATTATAAAAACAAGCTTTATATATAAAAAACTATGGGAACTGAACTATGGGAAATGAACTAAAAAAAACAGAAATTAATAAAAATTTCGAAAAAATGTCCTAAACAATTTTGGTTTCGGTACCACTAGTTTATGAACCGTGTTCATGCATCATCAGAAAATGTCCATGTAAGAGCAGAAAGAAGTTGACCTGGTGATTAATAATGACGTTACTTTGTATAAATAAATTCATCAAATTACCTCATAATGAATTTATGTTATATATTTTAAAAAGCATAGAAGCCTTTCAGTAATTTAAGAGATGCCTTTATTCGTATTCTTTGCCTTTAATGTACATCTCAAATTTCAAGGCAATCGATGTAGAGGAGTAAACTCCAGTTGCGCTTCGGAGCTGACACGCACACTTCATTTTTTTTTCCATGAGCTGAGCAGCCCAAGCATAGTTTGTTCCTTATTATATTCTAGGAAAACCTTGTTTATTAAGGTTCCTCTTCCAAATATTTTTCCATGCAGCCACACACACATATCAACATATTGTTTGTCTTGTTTCTACAAGCAATAATGTAGGGTAAAAAGTTGCAGTAAATTAAATAATTGGTTAAAATATTCACCAACAAGCTAGCATAAGTGGGTCAAAGATTGTTTTCACAACAAAAACAACTAGAATCTTGCGAACAATTATTTTATAATCAGCATAATTAATGTGATAAAAGTAAGTAGTAGGTAGCTGAGAGTACAGACTGTTACCAGGTACTTGTTGTTGTAGTTATTTCTGCTGCTTTTATTGCTATTTTCGTACTCAAATACTATAGAGAAAAGCAAAATAACTTCAAAGAACAGTATAATAATTAAAATATTTATAAAGCGTAGCATACTTTCAGGCACAATTATTAAAATATGCGCCAATCTCTATAAATGAAGAGAGTTCAAAAATTCAAAATGCTCTCAAATACTAATTAATTATAAACTTTAAGTTGCAACTAAATTAAAGAAATATGAAGAAAAGTGTGAAGCTCTTAAAAAATTGTGATGTACCAATTAAACACAAGTTAGACTGCTCAAAATATTTGCTTGCAAATAAAAACTATTTAAATAAAAGGTTTTCTAATTATCAGCACATAAAAAATATGCAGAGTTATTGAGAAATTTTGTTAGCATAACCTTAAGTAGTGATTTTTTTGCTTCCTACTTTTGGGCTTGTAAATATTTAAAATAACCCACGGCAAAAAATTCTTCTTTTAATAAATATTCTTTGATGTCATCATTAAAGAGTAAGTGTGTGATTTCATATTGTGTTTTTTTTTTTGTGCTCAAAGTATGGTTCAAGCTGTTGGACGCTGCCATATTGTGCTATCATTTCCGGCAACCTTAAATTAACCGACCATAAAAGAAGCTTCTAACCCTACAGCTATGGAAATTATAACAACTATACAAAATTGTTATAAAAACTGGAAATAAACAAGTAGTACAAAAACAAGAGTAAGGAAACAACAACAAACAAAATTTACCAAAGAAATCCTCAAACAATCTTAAGCAGCTGCTGATGCTCTTCGGGTCACAAAGTGGTCGAGCACACAAGAGTGAAAGTTATTTGTTGATGCCGCTTTTTAGGCTCATGATTGCTCATTATTAAAATTGTTTAAATTTGTCTTAATAAAGCGTTGACATGCAACCAAACATTATGACCCGAATATAGTAGTAATTAACCCTTGAGCAAAGTGCTACAAATAGGTTCTCATAACAGGGTGCGGGCAAATTAAGGCGCCATTATGTATGTATGTTAGTATGGTGAACATTTGCTTTGTGTATGTGAACAAATAAATATTAATGTGGGCTGATATGGCTAAAAGGTTTAATATTTTGCAAATTTTAAATAAACACAGTGTAAGTGAAACCTTTATTAAGAGTGTTAAAAGGCCGAGAAGTTAGCTATCTCGGAAGTGATGAGTGAGTTCAACTAGCATACTTACTTGTATAAGATTAAGATATTTAAGGATTCAGTATACAGAGCTTTGATTTGGGTCCTAAAAAGCTTACGATTAGAAGTAAACTTCCTAACGAAACCATAGTTGATATAAGATCTGTTGTAAAGCCTTTTCGGAGTGAAATTCGGAAGCTTTGGAGAGTGACTGTGACTCAAGAAGCTTCAAAAAGCATATTTACAGAGTTATGGACGAAAGCTTTGAATTTCCTACGGCTTCTTAAAAGAGAAAAAAAATTCACAAATTTTATAAGAAGCTTTATCGGAACTAAACAGGTTTTTGTTAATACATCTTAAAAGTAATTTTTCAAATATTTGTAAAACAAGCAAATTTATAGCCAGTGGCGAGACAAGCGGTTGCGAGGAGCAGGGCCACAGATCTATGCGTGCCCTTTGCCATTCGTGCGTAGTAAACTGTAATGTACTTCTGATTTGTAAGCATGAATAACATGCTAAAGCAAATATTTTTGGTCGCTCACACAAACGAGGGCAAACGACGTTGGCTGGCTCACGAGTTTCTAGAACTACCTTTATTCATGGCTTGTATAGTTGTAGTTACCGTATGCACCCTAAGAGTAGATAAAACAAGATATCCACTTTGATGTAATGTGCAATCTCAAGAAAAAATTTTCTAATAAGTTTTCCCATATCTGTCTTACCTAAATTTACTTTACCTGAACTTACTCTATATAATGTTATCTTACTTGGCCTAATCTTACCTAACCTTATCTAACTCAACCTTAACAAACCTATCCTTACCTTATATTACCTTACTTTACTTTACTTTACCTTACCTTACCTTACCTTACCTTACCTTACCTTACCTTACCTTACCTTACCTTACCTTACCTTACCTTACTTTACCTTACCTAATCTTATATTACATTACGTTACTCTACCTAACTTAACATTACATTAACTTAACAAACCTTACCTTAACTTATCGAACCAAACCTGAAACTTAACTTAACAAATATTAATTTACCTAACTTTACTCAACTCTACCTTACCTCACCTTACCTTGACTTACCTTGCCTTTTCTGATCTTAACATAATCCTTACCTTAATATTAGTAAAATCTCACCTAACCTAACGTTATGTTTATTTATCTTATCTTACCCTAGCAAATCTTATCTTACTTTATCTCACCTTAACTTAACTAAACTTCAGCTACATAACATTACGCTAAGATTCTTTACTTTACGCTATGCGTTACGTTACCGTATCTTATCTAACCTTACCCTTACCTTTCCTTACCATACCTTACGTTATCTTACCTTGTCTAACCTGACTTACATTACCTTACCTTGCCTTATCTTCTTTTGAACTACCTTACCTTACCTCACATTAATTTTACTTAATTTAATTTACAATTCCTTTACATTCGTCATTTCTTTACCTTAACATATCTGTTATACTCGTACGCACATGTTTCCATAAGTATGCTCCAATTCAGTTTTAATACTCTTTCTTTATAAAATGGCTTAGCAGGGTGGATGGCATTCTGATCTAGCTTGAACTGTGAAGTGAAAATAATGAAAAGCTTGCCTTTTTGTTCTAATGAAAGTATCTATCAAGAATACTTAAATTTTACTTTTTTCAAATCATTCTAAAAAAATAATATTTAAAAGAAATGGCCGTAAACTAAAGGCATATAGGAAACGATAATAGTGATACTTTCACATTATTTTTACAGCTTCGTTTCCTTGTAAAGTATGCAAGTTGCAAGTTGTTCGGGTTGGTTCCTCAAAATAATCCTTTCTTATGTTATGATAATTCCCCAAATAATTCTACTATACCGATAACCATCCGTGAGCTGGAATGGTTTCAAATATCCTCTAAAAATTTGGATTTTTATTAAAATATTCGATGGTGTGGTAGTAAAAGAAACAAACAGCCATAAATAAAAGTAGTGAAAACATGTTTCCAATCTTCATCATTCAATTTTAAATTTTTTCAGTCAAACCAAAGATAATGCGGATTTTCGTTCATTTTTTAACTTTTTTTTATATTGAACGAAAAGAAAAAAAACGAAATGGCCATTTCAGCCCTTGAAAGGACTTTGATCGAGCTTCTTATGATCAATTGTGTTGTGTGTGTTATGAAATGCTTGAACACAAATAAAAATGATCGAGAACTGGACCTACCAGCAGCTTTTCATGGCAGTTTTTACTCTCTGAGGTTTGCCATTGTCTGCAGAGAGGTGACCTCCGAACAGAAAAATTAATTCAATTGAAAAAATGGACTGTGTCAGATGTGGGATTCGAACCTGGGTTCTCTGGCGTATGATCCACATACTCTACCCACTACGCCACGGCCGCCGCTTTTTATATTATTTTCACCAAAATTCAATTTGAATTTTTTTTATTTTTTTGCCAAGTTGACTATTGATGATAAAATTACGAAAAAATTTAGGCTAGTTGTGACAATTTATTTGACTTAAGGTAATATTGTATAAAAAAAAATTGAATTTTTTTGAAAATAATACGAAGAAAATTAAAACATTTCATGAAAATCCGCATTATCTTTAGTTCGACAGCAAACAATTAAAATTCTTTGATTCAAATGGGAAGAACTTTTTCATAACATTTATATTTACCGTATGTTTTTTTAAGCTACGAGTGCCAAACCAGCCAATATATTTATAAAAAACTCGATTGTTAGAGTCTGTTTCAAACCATTCCAGCTGACGAATGGCTATCGTTAGAGTTGAAATATTTGGGGAATCATCAAGACATAAAAAAAGGATTATACTGAGGCGTCTTAACGTAAGTATTCAATGAATTGTTGAAGTTATACGTTTTTGGTGTGTTGAGGGTGAAATTTTTCTTGTTGGCTTTTTGTTGTATTTGCAGAATAATGATGGGAGGATCATTATTGATCCATAATTTACATTGACCTGTGAAATTAAGTCATGACAAAACCAAGTTTTAGTTAACTCTAGCATCAAAATCATAGGCAAATACAATATTTTTTTGTAAACATTTTTTTTATTTATGTTGTAAGTTGCCGAATCTGGTGTCTTTAATAATGTGAACTTGTGCGTTGTATTTTTATGTTTCTTTTTGTTGGTTTTTTTTCTTATTGTGCTTATGCCATTAGTGTTCACAGATTTCTGGGGTTAACTCTCGATCAAGCAGTAGTCGATATGGGGGAGAAAAGGAATTTGCATTATGAATAACATATTGCATACTAAATACAAAACAGTCACAACTCAAAATGTACAAATTTTTACTTTACAATGTAAAACTATTCATAGTGATCATATACTTTGACTGTAACACATAAAATATCTTTTGTACACATCTACTTTCTCTATAGTTTAACAAAACTTTTGCCTCATTGCTTCCGTCAACAATAAAATTGTTTTTTGCTTCATCAAGAAATTTTGAAATTGTGAGTTGTGACTGTTTTGTATTAAGTGTGCGATATGTTGAATTCTCCAGGGTTCGTAGTATCGATGAGCTTTTCATCGAACCTGCTTTTTCCTATGATCGGCTGAAAGAATAAATGATAAGTAGGGGTTGATTAAGAAACGCGAGAGTTCAATAACTTTTTAAATATGAAGTGAAACACGTTTATTTTGTACATACTAAAACTTCATGCCAATCAATTTTTCAGAACGCATCAACTTTTGTACGCTACATATTCGTTAACTATACAATAATTTTTATTGATAAGTAAATTCATCATACACATATCGCTCCAAAGTATTAAGAAGTTCTTAGAGCTTAAACGTACCAATATATGCTGCTAGCTTAGCTTATCCCTGTAGGAAAATCAACTAATTTAAAAGTAGTTGAAAAAGTAGTTTTTTGTCAACCACAATTAGTTGAAATTCTGACTTTTTTCCATAGAACGAACTAACATATTTTGCATGGTGATGTCCGCTAATTAAGTCAATTGACTTTCGTCTGCATATATTTTGAACTAAAGGGTGATTTTTTAAGAGCTTGATAACTTTTTTTTTTTAAAAAAACGCATAAAATTTGCAAAATCTCATCGGTTCTTTATTTGAAACGTTAGATTGGTCCATGACATTTACTTTTTGAAGATAATTTCATTTAAATGTTGACCGCGGCTGCGTCTTAGGTGGTCCATTCGGAAAGTCCAATTTTGGGCAACTTTTTCGAGCATTTCGGCCGGAATAGCCCGAATTTCTTCGGAAATGTTGTCTTCCAAAGCTGGAATAGTTGCTGGCTTATTTCTGTAGACTTTAGACTTGACGTAGCCCCACAAAAAATAGTCTAAAGGCGTCAAATCGCATGATCTTGGTGGCCAACTTACCGGTCCATTTCTTGAGATTAATTGTTCTCCGAAGTTTTCCCTCAAAATGGCCATAGAATCGCGAGCTGTGTGGCATGTAGCGCCATCTTGTTGAAACCACATGTCAACCAAGTTCAGTTCTTCCATTTTTGGCAACAAAAAGTTTGTTAGCATCGAACGATAGCGATCGCCATTCACCGTAACGTTGCGTCCAACAGCATCTTTGAAAAAATACGGTCCAATGATTCCACCAGCGTACAAACCACACCAAACAGTGCATTTTTCGGGATGCATGGCCAGTTCTTGAACGGCTTCTGGTTGCTCTTCACTCCAAATGCGGCAATTTTGCTTATTTACGTAGCCATTCAACCAGAAATGAGCCTCATCGCTGAACAAAATTTGTCGATAAAAAAGCGGATTTTCTGCCAACTTTTCTAGGGCCCATTCACTGAAAATTCGACGTTGTGGCAGATCGTTCGGCTTCAGTTCTTGCACGAGCTGTATTTTATACGGTTTTACACCAAGATCTTTGCGTAAAACCTTCCATGTGGTCGAATAACACAAACCCAATTGCTGCGAACGGCGACGAATCGACATTTCACGGTCTTCAGCAACACTCTCAGAAACAGACGCAATATTCTCTTCTGTACGCACTGTACGCATTCGTGTGGTTGGTTTAATGTCCAATAAAGTAAACTGAGTGCGAAACTTGGTCACAATCGCATTAATTGTTTGCTCACTTGGTCGATTATGTAGACCATAAATCGGACGTAAAGCGCGAAACACATTTCGAACCGAACACTGATTTTGGTAATAAAATTCAATGATTTGCAAGCGTTGCTCGTTAGTAAGTCTATTCATGATGAAATGTCAAAGCATACTGAGCATTTTTCTCTTTGACACCATGTCTGAAGTCCCACGTGATCTGTCAAATACTAATGCATGAAAATCATAACCTCAAAAAAATCACCCTTTACTTGTTAAACTAGTTAAATTTAAATTATTTTTGTAATTACTTTAAAATAACCAATTGAAAACTATTTAATATTCCACTTACTGAAGATGAATTTTAAAGCATAAAAGTTTTAAATTTCTATACATCAAAGAGATCATTTATTTGACTGTTTTGAAAATACATAAATTATGCCAATAAAATCATGCGAGGTAGAAACAAATACATTCTGAAATATAAAATCTGAAAGCGAAATGTAATCAAAGTTAAAAGTGATCAGAGTTTTTTAATGGAAAATTGTGAAATGTCGTTTTTTGTGGTGTTTTAATTGATTTTAAACTAATTTAAAAGTGATTCATGCCAAGCTTCATTGCCAGTTAATTCAAAAAAGGACTAGTAATTACATTCAAGGAGCGCAACAGAAGTACGCTGCGATGGTAGATATAATTTCATTATTCCTTTTTTCATTGGACTATTTCTGCTTCCAACAGGTGATAGTTCCAGAAAGTGGAGGAAATCTGCGCTTATATGTGAGAATGCCTACCACGGAAGTAGTTTACAAAAACGGGCACGCCACCGCCTGGGTACATGAGCGAAGGTGCCGATCCAATTGATCGGAATTGTTGGATACTGCGCCTGTTATTTAACACGAGCCAGCTTTTTGATGCTTCATTTCAAAATATGAGCAAAGCCAGCGTGTCAGCGGGATTTTCCACGCTTTGCAACCATCAATCATGGTCTATGGACACACCCATATTTTGCTTAGTGCTTCTTTTATTGCGTCAATCGCAATGAAGTGATGGCGCAGACTTGGCGCTACGTAGGGAAAGGCGTGCGTCTTTACTATTGAAGTGAGGAGGTGTTTGCTGAATGGTTAAGCAATGCATCAATTTCCGTACAGAGTCCAAATTGTGCAATGTTTGCTAAACAGTACCAGTTTGTAATTTGAATATCTTAAATAATAAAGAATTTTTTATCTTTATTTTTTAGTTTTAAAGTGTGTTTACCACGTCTGTTTTGCAGCTCAATGTCGTAAATAAAAAAATATGTCTTTTCGAATCAAAATGTTAGTGAAGCCTAAAGATAATAATATTTGATGTAATAACATGGTTAAATATTTATAAACTTGTTATCTAATAAAAATTTGCAATGAAAACATGTCCAAATTAGAGTAGTTGCCGCCTTAATATAATTCAAAGTAGTTTATCAACCACTTGTTTTTAAGTGGTATTTCAACTACTTCATATATAATGCAATAAAACCTATTTAGAATTGAAGTGGATGCCGCCTTAATATAATTCAAAGTACTTTATATACTAGTTTATATCAAATTAGTTTTTTAATTAGTTGTTTTTAAAAATAAGTTAGTTTGTTCCTATAGGGATGCTAAGCGGTTGCAGCAACCTTGTTATTTATACTTAGTTAATTAATTCAATTATTGGTTTTAATTTTTTTTTTCGGTAATTTTTCTAAATAGCCGCCTCGTTCCACTATGTGTCGTTGCAAACACATTTTTCTTTGTCGTAAAAAAATTCTTATAGAATATGTAAAGAGCATAAATTCACTCTTGCCACATATATAGGAAATTTATATTAATAAGCTTACTTAACTGTTTCAGACGCACACAAAAAAAATTTACCCATTAAAAATGTTTTATTACAAACACACTCGCACAACATTTCAATACATACGTATATAAGTCAAATGAACTTTCAGCGGCAGCTCAATTCAAGCTTAAAATGCTGTTATTTACTATAAAAATTCAATGGAAATGTTAATGCTTTTAATGTTAACGAACAGGTAATTCAGGTGTTTTTCTTTTTCTGCTCTACATAAATACGGAGTTTCTCATAAGCTGGCTAGCAAACAAATGAAATCATGATGTATGTGTGCACGTTTGCTTGCACTTATATATTATTTATGATTGTATTAATATAATGACTTTTCATTTATGAATTGGTTTTTTAAGCTATTTAATGTTCACAGAAGCAATAAAAAAAGAATTATTGGTAGAAAGAAAAGTAAATGGCATAAATAAACTTTGATTCAGTAAATTGCCCTGAAACTTTAAAAAATATCTAAAAATAAAATGTCTAAATTCTGCTTTCATAAATTTTGGTATATTTTCTTTCAGTGTACACACTGAAATTGTCAACAATAAATCGTTTATTTCATAATAAATGCATTCAATGAAATTGTGCTCAGCTACACCTGCAATTTTTTTATGCATCTCTCACCCAGACGCACACATTCGCAGCCACCCAAAATTCACATCAAGCTCAACCTTAACTTATTTTCCTGGCACTTCTGTGTTCATATATTTTTCACAAATATTTGAAAAATGCATTCAAATGGAAATTGTGCAGAAAGACGCCGGTAGGGGAGGGGAGATAAAGGTTGAATAGAGGATATTGAGTGGGAATTTAGTTTGAAAAAGTACAAAAATTCCAAGAAACGAGAAAGTGTGCGTTTGCCGCACCAATTTCAATTTTGGTTGCACCAATTGTACTTGTATTAGTTGTTGTGCATATTCAAATGTGTGTCTGTGTTTATAAATGTGAATTGGCTAGTGTTAGTAAAGTTTGCTGGTGCTTTGATTGTCTGTAAAATTGGGTCAAATTGAAGTTTTTTAAACGTATATCTTTTTTGTGCTATAATTTATACGTATATATTTTCTGCCTTTGATGAATTTATGCAGTTACATTAAAATCGGAATTTTAACTCCGATTTAACTCCGAAAAATCTACATCTTAACACATAATATTTTATTCACTTAATTGTATTGTTTAGTAAATTTCTATTTTATTATATGTTTATTAAATAATTAAAATTTTTTTTTATTATTTTAACTAACTCTTGTAATATTACTTATTACTTAGTTTTATGCGTAATTAAAAAAAAAATAATTTATTTTGCTAAATTATGACTTAATTTTAATTAATAAACATTTTTTTTCAGTTTCCATATTTTCCCGAAACTCTTTGTCTGTTACCAGTTTTATTTGATTTCGAAATCAATGTTTCTTTGACAAAAATAATGTTCTAAGCAAAAGTAGTGAAATTTTATTGTCAACGTGATCGACCAACTATTGTTAACTGGCTTTTAATTAAAAATGTCATTTTAGCAACCTGTCATACTATGTTATTTTTTTGTTGTCATGTTAAAATAAATGAAATCTGACCTAATAGAACTGTTTTGATATTCTCAATACAAACTATTATATTTTCGTTTTAATTCTTTTGTTGTCAATGATATAGCCTAAGGCAGAAAAGTACTGATGAATACTCATTTGAGAAATAAAATGATTTTAAATATATATGAAGTTTTAGTATATGTATGTATATTTAAGTACCCTATAGGAACAAACTAACTTATTTTTAAAAACAACTAATTAAAAAACTAGTTTAAAATAAACCAGTATATGAACTACTTTGAATTATATTAAGGCGGCATCCACTTCAATTCTAAATAGTTTTTATTGCATTATATATACAGTAGTTAAAATACTACTTAAAAACAAGTGGTTGATAAACTACTTTGAATTATATTAAGGCGGCAACTACACTGATTTTGACATGTTTTAATTACAAACTTTTATTAGATTACAAGTTTATATATATTTAACCATGTTATTTCATTAAATTTATTAACTTTAGGCTTCACTAAAATTTTGTTTCAAAAAGACATATTTTTTTATTTACGACGTTGAGCTGCAAGACAGACGTGGTAAACACACTTTAAAACTGATAAACTGCCTCAAAACCCTGTGAAACGATTAAAAATTCTTTATTACTTAAGATATTCAAATTAGAAACTGGTAGTGTTTAGCAAACATTGCACAATTTGGACTCTGTACGGAAATTGATGCATTGCTTAACCATTCAGCAAACACCTCATCACTTCAGTAGTAAAGACGCACGCCTTTCCCTACGTAGCGTCGAGTCTGTTTCATCACGATTGACACTTAAAAAGAGCACTAAGCAAAATATCGGTGTGTCAGTCGACCATGATTGATGTTTGCAAAGCTTGGAAAATCCCGCCGACACGCTTGCTTACCTCATTTTTTGAAATAAAGCATCAAAAAGCTGGCTTGTGTTAAATAACAGGCGCAGTATCCACACAATTCCGATCAATTGGAACGGCACCTTTGCTCATGTACCCGGGCGGGCTCACATATAAGCTCACATATAAGCGCAGAGTTCCTCCAGCTTCTGAAACTATCACCTGCTGAATGCAGAAATAGTCCAATGGAGAAGGGAATAATGAAATTATATCTACCCTCGCAGCGTACTTCTGTTACGCTCCTTTAATTTAATGAATAGTCCTTTTTTGAATTAACGGGCAATGAAATTTGGCATGAATCACTTTTGAATTATTTTAAAATCAATTAAAACACCACAAAGAACGACATTTCACAATTTTCCATTAAAAAGCTTTGATCACTTTTAACTTTGTTTACATTTTGCTTTCAGATTTTATATTTCAGAATTTATTTTGTGTCGACCAGGCATGATTTTTTGGCATGATTTATTTATTTATGTATTTTTCAAAACAGTCAAATAAATGATGTCTTTGATGTGTAGAAATTTAAAATGTTTATGTTTTTAAATTCATCTTTAGTAAGTGGAATATTAAATAGTTTTCAATTGGTTATTTTAAAGAAATTAAAAAAATAATTTAAATTTAACTAATTTAACAAGTAGTTGAAAATATATGCAGACGAAAGTCAATTGGCTTATTTAGCGGACATCACCATACAAAATATGTTAGTTCGTTCTATGGAAAATAGTCAGAATTTCAACTAGTTGTGGTTGACAAAAAACTACTTTTTCAACTACTTTTTAATTAGTTGATTTTCCTACAGGGTAATCAAAATTAACAGGCAGTTTGAGAGTTGAAATCAGGAATCAGGAAAAACATTTATTTTTCTGAACATGTATCAAAAACATAAATCAATGAAACATATACATTTGGATGGTCCTTATTTTTCGACTTTTGAATTATCAACACTGCATGCCATTATTTGATTATATACATCGAAATATCAAAGAGATTTTTTTGTTTTAATTTTTGGCATATAATTAGGCGTGCATAGCGACCACGCATTTTTTATAGGTGCGTAAACTCAGGCTTAAAGGTTCAAAATGGCGTCCATAAATGCCACGTTGGAGCCTCCATTTTGCATTTTTAATTTTTATACCCCAACGCGTACTGCGTAAGGGGCTTATTAACTTTGTCATTCCGTTTGTAACACCAAGAAGGAGGCGTGGCAGGTATAGAAAAATATATATATTTTTTATCAGCATCACCTCCTGAGTCGATTACCGTGTGTCCGTCTGTCTGTCCGTCTGTCCGTCTGTTCATCTGTTCGTCTGTTCATCTGTTCGTCTGTTCATCTGTTCGTCTGTTCGTCTGTTCGTCTGTTCGTCTGTTCGTCTGTTCGTCTGTTCGTCTGTTCGTCTGTTCGTCTGTTCGTCTGTTCGTCTGTTCGTCTGTTCGTCTGTTCGTCTGTTCGTCTGTTCGTCTGTTCGTCTGTTCGTCTGTTCGTCTGTTCGTCTGTTCGTCTGTTCGTCTGTTCGTCTGTTCGTCTGTTCGTCTGTTCGTCTGTTCGTCTGTTCGTCTGTTCGTCTGTTCGTCTGTTCGTCTGTTCGTCTGTTCGTCTGTTCGTCTGTTCGTCTGTTCGTCTGTTCGTCTGTTCGTCTGTTCGTCTGTTCGTCTGTTCGTCTGTCCGTCTGTCCGTCTGTCCGTCTGTCCGTCTGTTCGTCTGTCTGTCTGTCTGTCGACACGATTACAACCGTAATTTAAGAGCTATCGCGATGAAATTCAAAATATAAGTTTATTTTTAAAAAAGGAAGATCAAGTTCGAAAATGGGCTAAGTCGGATGAAAACCACTCCTACCTCCCATACAAAGTGACTTTATTTTAACAGTAAGATATCTTTAAAATCCACAAGAATTAAAAAATGTCTTGAAATTTGGCACATAAGCTTTGATCATAAATTTAAATTCTGGCTATGAAATTTGGAAAAATCGGATGAAAACCACGCCTACCTCCCATACAAAGTGGCTTTATTTTAAAAGTAAAATCTACAAAAATTGAAGAAATGTCTTGAAACTTTGCACATTGGCTTTGATATTTAATAAAGACAATCACTATGATTTATGGCAAAATCCAATGGAAACTACGCCTACTTTTCATACAAATTGGCCTTATTGGTAAAATTAAAGAAATGTTTTCAAATTTTGCACACAAGCTTTGATATTTAATATAAACCCTCTCTATGACAAACCCTCTCTATGAATGAAAACCACGCCCACTTCCCATGCAAAGTGTCTTTATTTTAAACGTAAAGTCTCTTAAAAATCCACAAAAATAGCTTCGATATATAAAATGAATCATCTCTGTGATATTTGGCAAAATCAGATCAAAACTACGCCTACCTCCCATACAAAGTGACGTCATCAAAATAGGAAAACTTTCGTTAATATATAAAACTGAATGTCTCTTCATACTTCTATATGGCTGCGGGGGAGTATTTTGGCTTCAGTACCCTGCCGGAGCTTCATTTCCTACTATTTTTTTCCGCAAATGTCGAAATCCAATCTTAGCTCTAATATAGAGTTATCGAATTTTGACGCATCCACCATACCATCTCACCCATTGTGCAATAGTTCTATTATCCGTACAGCTCGAAAAGTTTTATCAGGTTTAACTAATTCATTTATTACCTTGGCCTCAAATTAACCATTTTAAAACTTAGAAACCCGAATTCATTGGTTAACTGTAAGCTTTCAACTGCAATTGATAATTTCCATTACTACTTTTTTTGATATAAGGAAAGAAAATTATATTGTTTTCATTTTGCCAAATTGACACATAAAAAAAATTAAGCATAGCTTAAGCCTGAATTTAGTTTTAGTATGTTCAGATGGAACATAAATGAATTTTTAACAGAATCCATTGCTTGGAGATGTAAAGCCAATAGCCAAATAACATGCAACTAGGTTGTACAGAACCTAGGAAGAAGAAGGCGTCTTTTGTTTAAAGATTTAAAGCCAGCTACCAAATATTATTAACCCTCATCCGTCCCTCAGTTCCACACACTAAAAAATCCTTTTTGTGTCAATTTGACACAATTAATTTTCAATCTCCACTAAAAGCTGAAAAATGAGTTTTCTGACCAAATATTGTCTTTTCGTATCGTTTATATTATTTACTAAAAATTAACGTATTTCAAGAAATACAAGCTGATGAACTTAAATTTGTTAGCGATAATATACTTATATTAATAACGCTGTTTTAAAATTCATTTATAAATAGTGTCAAATTGGCACAAGAGACGGATTCGGGTTAAACGTGGTTCTATGTATATATCCAATTTTAATCGATTTCCATTAGCTCAGATTCCAATTTTTATCATCTATGTATCTATTCTATTCATCTATTTCATCTATTCATCTATTCATCTATTTCATCTATTTCACATTTATTAGATTTTTTTTAAGTTTCACTTCCTCTAAATTCTCTCACCCAATATTTTACTTCTGTATGTAATTCAAGAAATCAATACCAATCAAATATTGGTTATATTGTTTACCTGAAGGCTTTAAGTACAAGTACCAAATTTATTTTTCCTAATGCGTTCACTACTAAAACCATATCGGTTACAAATTTTTGCAATACTTTTGCATGTGTGAACATGTCAATCTTATTTTTGAACACAATCTTTGTACTGAATCCATTCATCTACATCTCATGTTTCGTCTTCCTTATGTGTAACTACCAGATATCTATCTGGTTAAATCATATTGAATTTAATTTTAGTCCAATTTCCAATTTCTAAATTCTGTATCAGTTTACATATATTGAACTCACGTTTGCTTACTTCAGCGTACTCATTTCTATTCTTTGACACAATCTTTATAAGATATCTACTAACCTATGTGTCGAAACTTATCGTCTTAATGCTGATAGACCCCCCCCCCCCCCCCCCACTTATAACAGTTTTAAGTCAGTTTTCGTCAGACTTTCAAGCTTTCACCCAATATTTACTTTAAAAACATATAATTAATGCATAGCATCAAGTGTTTTATCATTCCATTCAAATTATAAAAGAATTCCATTAAAATTATGTGTCATGCCATGGTTTTCATTGAATCCTTGCTCTTTAATAGCCTCACGCAATGAATGACAGTTCTGTGCTATTGTTTTAATTATGTACAGAAATCACTTAATTAATGTTTTTAAAAGAACACATACTTATTTTAATACCCACGCAATTCTTTTATTTTTTTTTTTTTGGTTTTTTATTTTGTGAATCATCTTTAATAATATATTCTGCTTTTACTTGTTTGCTTGTCATCTTTAATAAAATGTTCAGCTTAAAACAATTTTTTTTTTATATATTGACTAAAGTTTTCCTGGAAGTGTGCAATAAAAGCAATTAAAAGGCTTTTAATAATTAATTACAATAAGTGTTATATACATATAAAAAAATTCAACTGACGCTTTTTTTTGCAAGTTGTAATTTAAACAGAACTTTAAGTATAGAACACAGTCTGTAATGTACATGCAAATTTATCTACTTGAACATATGTTTTTTATAAATATAATTTAAAAAAAACCCGCATGTAAAATATGATATTTATACGAATAATTTACTACATAGCTGTATAATAGTGACTTCCGTTTTGAACAAAATGCCGGAACAATAATAAATTCCATTCAATTGACGCCACCATTAGAGCGGATGCTATGTTAGGTAGCGTTCACGTTAGCGTGACTAGAGAAAAAGAATAACGCTGGTCGCGATATAACATTAAATTTACATAAATTGGTCGTAAATATTTTTGTTAAGGGGATGCAGGGACAAAAAAAAACAACAATTTTGATTTGTGGCTATTTGTGTGTTTAAAATATATACATAGAGAAGATTTATATACCTAAGATGCCAGCACAATCGTTTCGCTGCACAGTGCTTCAAGTAGGGAAGACAATGAAAAACTAAATATATAGGTGGCAGCCCTGGCGTACTGCTTAAAATGCGTAGCCCATATGCACAAGAACAGCGGTAGACGCGGTCTCCAATCTATTCTAACACAGATCAGTCGTCACCTCTCTTCAGGCAAGCTCTCTGCAATGGCAAACCTTGGAGAGTGAAAAATGCCATTTAAGACTTCTTGAGAACATGAACCATAGGTCCAGTTCTTGACCAATAGAAGATCAGTCAAGGCTCTTTTGAAGGCTGAAATGGCTCATTCATTTTATTTTTTTGCTAAAATAGGAATTAGTATGGGAGAGGCTTGCAGGTTGCTGCTATTTGCAGGTTTGCCAGTGCTTGCAGGTTGCCACCACGAACTGAAACTCCGACAAACAGCGACGTCCAAAGTGTAGTTGTCAATTTTAAACAACAGAGGTAATAACACAGTGTCTGCTTAAGAAAGTTAAAATATTAGATCTTAACAATTTAAAAATTAAGATTGTGTAATTGTTCTATACGTATGCTCATAAATTTATAATTTTATCGATAGCTTAAGGAAAATATTCATGATGTGTTGCTTTTTCATTATCCAAATAGAATTCGTAAGATAACATGAATTGGCAATTTTATATTATATTGATTCTAAAATGGATCAAAATACAGTTTGGCGCCTTTATTAGCTTGCAGGTTGCTACCTCTATTTTTGTTTTTTGTTTTGAATTATGTATCAAAAAACGTGTCATTAAGTGTTATGTGAAGTTTTATTTAATTTTATTCATACTTTTGTTGATTTCTCTACATTTTCGTTACATTTTTAGTATGGCAGCGCACATACGAAGATAAACCGACCATGGTTTTGAGGACTTTGACGCATTGCTCGACTCAACTAAAGCAATCAAAGTCAACAACAAAGCTAGGAAGAGCACTGCAAAATTCATATAAAATTCTACAAATATTTTGAAAATTTTCAAATAATTTATATTGGAGTTTCCTACACTTACAGCTATTTTTCTAGAGGCCGCAACCTGGAAGTCTCTCCTCTATGCAAACAAAAAGTTGTACTTGCAACAATACAAATGCATTCTAAACAACAAAAAGAAAGAAAAAATACTTCTTCGCCTGCCGTAGGAAGAAACGAACTTGGAACCCATCGATTCATAGTTCAACACTCTACCCACCGATCCAAACACCTTCGTTACGCATGGTCGTTGATTTCATATTAAAAACTGAAGCTATGTTGCAGCAGATTACAATGTTCTATTAATAGATGGAGGATGATGACCAGTATTGTCACTTAAAAATTTTAAATAGTGGTAGATTGGGTCAAAAATGAGAGGTAGATTTTAAATAAAGGTAGAAGATTTTTCATTTTCTTGAGAAAAAATTCGACAAAAGTACTACAGCAAAAAGAAAATAAAAAAAAAATATGAGAAGTCATACCATGAAGTCATTTTTTCACGCTTAATTAGTATTATTGCAAATAGTTCTCATAAAATGTTCTTAAAACAGTACTGTATCCACTTTTTATATAAAGGGCTAAAAAATAATAAATGCAAATAAATTTCTTATATTGCAATTATGCAAGTCTATTTGACTGAAATAAAAAAGTGTAAGATTTTTTAATAATGCAAATAGTGAGTGGTAAAAGTGTTTTACCAAAAAAGTAAAAAGTGGTAGTTTTGCCAGAATTGTGGTAAAGTGACAACAGTTGTAGCAATTGGTTTAGCAGCAAACCAAACAACAAAAATCTATTAATATATTATTGTGATCTGCTACAACATAGCTTTAGTAGTATTTAATATTGAATTAATGAATCCGAGTTATGAAGTTTTTTGAATTGGTGGGTAGTGTGTAGAACTATGAATCAATGGGGTGCGAGTTCGAATCCTACGGTGGGCTAAGAAATATTTTTAATACTTAATAGTACATTTTCTTGTTTTAATGGAAGCAAGCAAAAAAAAAACATTAATTCTAAGAAAAACAATGTCAAAATAAAGTGACGTGTTTGAGATTACACTCAAGCAAATCACAGAACGAGGCGTAAGAAGCTTCGCTTAGAGAAAAAAAAGAAAAAAAATAAAATGCAGTTTTAACACTACGTTCAAAAAGTCCATAGGATTACACATAGATGGCGTTAATAAATTTTTTTTTTCCATATGATTTTTATTTAGTACCAACCTTTAAACGATACGTATAAAAATTTGACAACATTCTGACTTGATTCGTGAGTTATAGCATTTTGTGTGCAACTATTATTATTGAAAAAAAAAGAAATGGAAAAAAGTGAATTTTGAGTTTTGATAAAGCATTGCTTTTTGATGAAAAAAATACAGTGGAAACCAAACAATGGCTTGATAAACATTATTCGCGCTCTGCTCCATCAAGACAATTGGTAGAAAAGTGGATTGCTAAATTTAAACGTGGTCGTACCAGCACAAATGATGCAAAGCGCAGTGGATGCCCAAATCAGACTGTTATTCCACAAAACATCGAAAAAATCCACAAATTGGTTATGAACGATCGCAAATTGAAGGTGCTCGAGCTAGCTGACATTGTAAAGATACCAGATGGTAGTGTTTTTACCATTTTACACGAACATTTGGGTATGCGAAAGCTCTGTGCAAAGTGGGTGCCGCGTGAGCTCACAGTCGACCAAAAACAACAATGAATTGATGCTTCAGAGGAGTGTTTGGCGCTGTTAAACCGCAGTAAAATCGAATTTTATCGTCGATATGTGATATTGAATGAAAGTTAGCTTCACTATTACATACCAGAATCCAAAAGACAGTCAGCTGAGTGGACAGCAGTGGACGAACCGAATCCAAAGCGAGCAAAGACCCAACAGTCGGCTTGTAAGGTGATGGCGTCTGTATTTTGGGATGCGAAAGAAATAATATTCATCGACTATCTCCAAAAAGGAACCACCATCAACAGCGAATATTACTGTGCACTTTTGGATCGATTGAAGGCTGAAATCACCAAGAAACGGCCACATTTGCAAAAGAAAAAAAGTGTTGCTTCATCAATACAATGCACAGTGTCACAAATCGATGGAAACGATGGCAAAATTGAATGAATTGGGCTTCGAATGGCTTACCCACCCACCGTATTCTCCAGATTTAGCCCTTAGCGACTTTTCCCTTTTTTCAGATCTCAAGAGAATGCTTGCTGGAAAGAAATTCAAGTCCAATGATGAAGAAATCGCTGAAACCGAGGCCTATTTTGACGAGAAAGAGAAATCGTACTATAAAAGTGGTATCGATAAGTTGGAAAATCGCTATACTCGTTGTATCGCTCTCGATGGCAACTATGTTGAATAAAATAATCGAGTTTTATCAAAATTTTGTTTTTTTCTTACTTATCCTACGGACTTATTGAATTTTTGTTGAAAATTCAGAAAAAAAAACGACTCTTAAATTTATGCGGTAAATTTAGACCGCACTTTGGATCAGAATGAATAAATTAAGATTATAAAACCATATAATCAACATATATTTGACTGCACCTTGAATGTCTCAGAAATAGGCAGAGGGTTTAAAAAACGGCTAAATCCCTTTAATTCAGCGTCCTCAAATGATATGCATCTGCTTATGAGAGTCCAAACAGTAACATTTTAGTTTTTTAATAAAGTCATTGGTTTGTTGAAATGTCTACGAGTTATTGAATTATAAAGTAGAGACGTGAAGGTTATTGATTAAGCATAATATCGCTGAAATTACCATCTTGCCTTGCCTGCATTAGTCCTTTTCATGCAATTTTCAAGTTCCTGCTAACGCCCAGTTCCTGATCATGATGACTAATCGACGTTGGCTATGGCTATGGCTATGTTTTCGTCCGAATGTACAAATTGGAGGTCGACCACTCCTTTACGCGTCTACAACAGAGCCTATTGACTCAAATTTTTTGATTAAATTAACCACAGTGTGGCAAGAGGGTGCATTATGATGAGCGAGAAGTGTGCAGATTTTGTGAACCGTCTCCGTAAAATTTCCACCATTTTTGTAGTGAATTTTCACAATTTGTACTTGTTGTTCGACCGTGAATTAATCCTAAGCCTCAAGGCTTATTGTTGATTGTTATTATAGATTTAGTACTCTACGCTTGTCACAAAAAAGGTTTACTTGAATCAAAGTGTCAGTGGCTTTTGGTACACCATTTATATATAGGTCCAGCTTGTTTTTTTAAAAAAGTGCCCAATTCATCTACAGTGCAATTATAAAACAAAAAATATAACATCATCACTTTGTTAAAAAATCGCTAAAAATTAATCGCCAAAAGAATTGCTTACTTAGCTATCACCTTAAAACGTAGTAGATCTACTACAAATAAAGTAACTGGGTAACCCTGCAGCTATAATAAACAAAACCACACATGAAGACTGTATTTGATTAATTGCTGTGGTGTCGCAGCTATTTTTGATATTGCTGTTGTTGTTGGTGCTGTTGTTGCCAACGTATTTAGTTGCCGTGGCTTGCCCTATTCAGGCTTTCCGGTGAGTTGTTGTAAATGCAGGCAACACAAAAACACACTCAAGCTCTGGCGGATAAATAAAATTTATTGAAATTCCAAAAACAAATAGCAGCAGCAGTCACACAACGGAGGTAGGAGAAAATAGTGAACAAAAAATCATATTCAAAAAGTAGTAAAAAGTAGCAAGTTAACATAAAAAGTAAAAAGCAGCCAAATAGCACAACAAAAATATGACTATCAAAAAAAAAAAAAAAAAAACGAAAAATCATATAAAAAATAAAAATGCTAACATAAAAATATGAAAATAACCAAACCCATGCCAACCATACAATTGATAAAATATATGTAAGCAATTTATGCAGCATGTATGCATGTATTATGTACGTGTTTTTTCTGTACCACTTAGTATCAGTGTTCATAGATATGGTATTTGCTATTTTTTCCTTTTTTCCACAGGACAAACACACACACATACACACTTTTCAAATAAAGAGCCGAGCAATACTACAGCGTAAAAAACTTCACACAACTTGTTTACCAGCAGAGAAGAAACATTCAAATTTTTGATGTGATTCTTTTAAAAATAAAACCCATAAAATGCAACAACAACTACGCCAGCGAAAAAAGTTTTTATATATATAGTCATGACTTAGGCTTCCATTTTAGCCAATAACTCAGAGCAAGCAAATTTCGACTGTGTGAAGAGCAACGCATCACATCACAGGCATGCATAAAGCAGAAAAAAATAAAATGGGATAAAAGATAAAATTGTGAAAATTTATCACAAACATTCTTTAGTACTCGATGTCAAAAGCCGAATAACTTAATCCAGTTGAAACCGTCGAAATAAATCACTGTGAAGTTTCCATTTCGATAACAATTGTTTTTGACAATTTGAATAATTTTTATATTTCAACTTTATTATTTTTATAGTTATTCTTTTGGAATATGAGCAAAAATTATCAAATTCCTCTGGAAAAGAATTGGAAAAAATTGTCAATTTCATTACAGGAATTGTAATTGTTAATTGAACGTTTCAATTCCTCAGGAGCGGAATTGAAAAAAAAACACAGTTCACAAAATTTGATAACTTTTAACTTCAAAAATTTAAAATAGCATTATATAAATTAAAATATATATTAAAGAATACACACATAACAAAATTTAACAAACATTTTAGATACCTTGACGATGTCAAGCATGCGTTAGTTAATTCCATATCAATTGATATCATTTATTTTTTTGACACTTAAAAGACGCACTTGTCAGCGCACTTGTCAGCGCACTTGTTTTTTTTTGCACAAGGTTTTGTTATTTTTTTTTTTTTTTTAAAGCTGCTAATATTTTCTTATATACATAGGATAGCCAATACACGATCCTCTATTTATTGAAAAATTATTGTGATCTCCTGCATCATTGGTTTATAGCAACATAGCAACAATTCTACTTAATCCTTCTATGCCTGAGAATGCCTCCTGGCACCTATGAAGATTTCAAAAAGCCGCAGCTCTCTTGACTTCTTAAAATGTGATGTATTGAATATAATGAAATTGGATACGATCGACACAGTGACGTAAAAATTTTCATGAAAATGGTTGGTTTGAAGTCATTTATGGCGGTTTTGCTTCATAAGGTACACAGGGACCTTTCATACAATATTTTATTTATTTTTTTATTTTTATTTGTAGTAATAAAGGTATTAGCATGCAAGATAAGCTCTTTTAAATGCAAAAATTTAATTACTTAATATATATATGAACTCACAATTGGTATAACAACAGATAAAAGTGATAATAAAAGCAAAATATTATAAAGTTTACAATAAATTATAGTAACACTGATAAAATATAATTGAACGAAATGAATTTAATTTAAGAAATGGGTAACCATTGTGATAGAGAAAAGTAAAGTTTGGATAGTTTGTTTCAGAAAAGCGAAAATTATAAGAAGAGTCAAGAGAAGTGTTCATAGATTAGATGCTTAAATTTCGCTATGTTACTAACGCGTTTCATGTTGTTTGGTAGGGAATTCCACAGTCTTATTGCGGTAATAAAAAACAGTCTACTAGATTCATTGTAACGAAAATGGGGAACTACGAGAGATAAATTTCTAGTTGATCTGCAGAATTGAAGTTTATCATACAAGTAGCTTGGTCATTTCAGAGTTACAAGCCTATTCAAAAAAATACAGTATGCGATTGCTGAATGATGAGATATGGTCAAATCTTCGGATACCGTACACATATCTTGCTACATTATTATAAGCCACTAAAAGCTTGTGGGATGACCTAGAATCCAGCTTGCTATAGACAACGTCAAAGAATGTAATAAGAGGTACAATTAATTGAATCACTAATTTACGCCTAGTTTCAGTGGGAACAAACGAAGCGGTTTTCCTAAGGTTGCGTAAGGTTTATGATCATGTTTTGGGTTTTTGTTGAGATTTTCTTGTTATTTATTTGTGTTTGTTTGCTATATGTGCTGGCATAGTGAAGCATATTAGCGCGAAGCCTTCCTATAACGCTAATTTAAGATATGGCTACCTCGAAAAATTTAAAAAACACAGTTACGTCGTTAGACACACTGGATAAGCGAAGCTTTCGCAACCGTTTTCTAGAAATATGGGAAAAAGTGTGGTGGATATGCGATTCGAAATAATATTTTCGATTGAAGGATGTGATTTATAGCGGAAAGCAGCCTTATAAAGAGCGTTAAGTGAATCAAGGGCCATGAGCTGTCCTAAATTTGGTACAGCAGTATGTGAGAAGTAGACTTAGAATTTATGCGGACATCGTTTTTACGACAACTTAGCATTAGTTTTAATGTCGAAAAGTATCGTACGTAATAACAAAACATTCTCGCCACCCCCTATTTTCTAAAACACAGATCACGAAAATAAACAGCACATTGTTTGGATTTTATCAGGGAGACGTTTTACTATGCTCCTACGCTCCAAAAAAGATCAAGGCTGTTTTGTTATTATCAACTGTGCACTGTACTACCAGAGTTCATGACCCAAATAAAAACCAGAAGCTGTTATCGACTACAATGCCAATACATGCGGTGTCCTATACCTATACATGAAAACATTCAACAAAACGATGATATTAAAATAAGTTTCGAATCAACTTGGTTAACCATTTTATAAATAAAATTTACTGCTATCATTTGCGAAAACTTAATTCTTCAGCTTCCAGCGCTAGAAACATTCACAAAATTTTTTTTTGTTTTTGCAATTGTTTTATTTACCGTATCCAAGAACTAGACGCAGATGATATAGTAAAACGGAAATAGATAAGGCTTTTGAAAAATTTTATGAATATAATTTTAAAAACAAAATTTACAATCAACAAAGTTTTGAATAGAAAAAATTCATTTTGAATCGGTAACAAATTTTACTTATTGGTTAAAGCTCATAACCTGTATAGTTCATAAATTGTTTTTTATTGTGATATAGTTTTAAGATCCTTCAAGTAATCAAAAGTGAGACACAAAAAAAAAAAAAGTCACATAAAATAAGAGCTTTGCTCTGAGCTGTCTCAGTTTTTGAGATATTAAACTGAAATTTCATGACTCTTCATTCTCTTACCACCACCTTTCATAATCGCTACCGCGTGCCAGAGCTGTAAAAGAATGCAATCATTTGTGATTTAAAATCATTCAAATCCCAATCAATGATTTGAAAAAATGAATGCAATAATTTTTTCAAATCCTTAATTGGGACTTGAAATTTCAAGTCACAATCAATGATTTGAAATAAATGAATGCAATCAATTTTTTTGAAATTTCAATCACAATCAATGATTTGAAAAAACGAATGCAATCATTTTTTCAAATCATTGATAGTGATTTGAAATTTCATGTCCCAATCAATGATTTGTAAATATGAATACATTCATTTTGAATATAAATCGCATGATTGCATACTTTTACAGCTCTGCCGCTTGCATGGTTAATAAACCCTTTTGGATTTTAGTACAAAATTTAATTTATCCACTTTAGATGTCACTATATCTCAGTTATTGTTGACCAATTTAGAAAAACTATACACTGAACTAAATCACATTTCATATCACTTCATATACATTTGGATTCGTGCTTAACTTAATAGAATCAATTGACGCTAACTGGATTTGGTGATGTTTTTATGGCTCTGGGGGGATCCAGACCTGTGGTCCTGGAAAAATTTTTAGTATTTTTAATATTATATTTTCTGTTATTATGAACGCAAGCAAAAAAGAAACACAAATTCTAAGAAAAAAATCTGTCGAAAAACAGTTTTGGTTTTGAGATTTGACTCAAGTAATTCACAGAACGAGGGGTAAAAAGATTTGTTCAAAAATCATCAATTTCATAGCAGGAATTGTAATTAATAGTTGAAAGTATGAATCCCTCTGGAATGAAATTGCAAAAATCATCAATTTCGTTACAGGGACTGTAAGTGGTAATTGAACGTTTCAATGCCTCAGGAATGGATTTGGAAAAAATTGTCAATTCCATTATAAGAACTGTAATTGGTAATTGAACCTTTTCATTCCTCAGTAATGGAATTGGAAAAAAATTGTCAATTCCATTACAGGAATTGTAATTGGTAATTGCATCTTTCAATTCCATTACAAGAATTGTAATTGGTAATTGAACATTTCAATTCCTCAGGAATGGAATTAGAAAAAAGTCGAAAATGCCATTACAAGAATTTTAATTGGTAATTGAACGTTTCAATTCCTCAGGAGTGTAATTGGAAAAAATCGTCAATTCCTTTACAGGAATGTTAAGTGGTAATTAAACATCTCAATTTCTTAGGAATGTCATTGGAAAAAATTTTCAATTCCATTATAGGAACTGTAATTGATGTTTTGAAGTAATCAAAAAGTTATTGAAGTTACTATCTCCAATTACAATTCCTGTAATAGAATTGACAATTTTTTCAATCCCATTCCTGAGCAATTAAGATATTCAATTACCAATTACAGTTCCTCTAATGGAATTGACAATTTTTTTACAATTTCTTTCCTGAGGAATTGAAACGCTTAATTATCAATTACAATTCCTGTAATAGAATTAATGATTTTATTTCAATTCCATTCCTGAGAAATTGAGATTTCCAATTACTAATTCCTAGTTCCAAGTAATTGGAATTATTATGAATACTTTTCAACCCAGCTCTACATACGCTTAATTTAGTTGGAGTAGTTTGCTACCTCAGGCTTTTTTAACCGACTTCATTGTCAATTCAACTTATTTAATTTTTCTTGCTTCCTTTTATTAAATTAAATACTTGAGGTTAGGATTAATGTATCATCAGAACTTGAAGGCATATATCAAAGAAAGTTCATGTATTTTGGTAAGTCAGACAATTCTATCACAAGTTTTGAGACCAATGGTTTGTCGTTGGGGTAAGAAGTTTAGTGTAGCCAGTGTGGCATAAATGCTACTGTTTTTAATGCAGTATTTTGGTGTAGAATTTTGAAAAAAATTGATTAATGTTTTTTTTGCATATTTTCGAAGAATATACCTTTAGGAATTTTAAAATATCAATTGTTTACGGAATTCAAGCTATTTTAGTGAAGCAGCCAGACTGGATGAAACTCGGATACGTCGCTCAAAAGTATGAATTTCTGATGCTTCCAAGGAAGCTAGAACTGATCGTTTAGCAGATAGAACTGCAGAAAATACTTACTTTGAAGAAGAAGAAGAAGGACCAGTGTATGGAGCATAAAGCGCTGATTAACGAAATGTAAGTGCACCTCCTGCTTATATGACTTTGACTGTCAGTAACTTTGCTCAAATTTTTAAACGAGCTTTTCTCGAAACTACACAGAGCAAAAAAGCACCAGAAGATCCCCTTATCAAGCTATTTTATGAGGTTTTCTTCTTAATAGTACCAAATAAGAAGAATTTTCCATAGAGAAATCTTCTTATTTCTATACAGAAAATATTATTATATATTATCAAACATTGCGTAATAAGATTTGTTATTGAATGAAGGAAATGATGTGGAAATATTTTAAATACTATTGTCATCTCACTCACTCATCTCACTTATGTTTAAGAAGAGATCACTTAAAACTAAAAAGAAAATCTAGGCATTTTTTATTATGTATACATGAATCCATGAAATAGAAATTTAAATGTTTTGTTGAAACATTCATATGTAAAAAAATTTTGTGAAATTTCTATTTATATTTCCCTATTTTCTATTTTTCCTATAAATAAATAAATAGATATATAAATAAGTTTTCCTATTTAAATATCAAGAAAATGACGTTTAAAACTAAAAATGAAATTATATATTTTTAAGATTTAAGTTTAAAAAAGTTTGCTTTTTCAAAACAAGAAGATTCTTCTTGAAACTATGTGGTTTTCATAATAAAGAACGACAGTGTTTTAAAAAGATTTTCTCTATGGTTTTAATAAGTCTTTCTGGATGAAAACCATAGAGAAATCTTCTTGATTTTGTGCGTTTTTATTAGGTTGTTTTGGCTCTGTGTACTTTTTCCAACTAGTATGACATGATTCTCAAGCTCCAAAGAATCGATTAACTTAAAATTTGTTTTTTTTATTACATTTTTTATACCTTTACCTTTTTATACTTTTTTTATACATATATGCTTCTATGACCCTATAACTAGAATGATGTCAAAATTTTGTTTATTAAAATTTTTTTTTCAAACGGTCGTTGTTTCGCGAAAAAAATTGTTTTGTCTTTTTCTAGTCCGATATATAGCGACATTCTTACTAGTCAAGAATCTTATCATTTTCAGACAACTAGAAGGGTTGAAATCGTGTCAAAATGGAGTCACCCTTTTCAAGCACTGCCCCACTCTACCAGCCTGCAATGATTTAAATTTTTAATTTTTTTTAATTTTTTTTTTTTTTTTTTAATTATCAGCTTGTAATTTTTTCAAGTAGTCATATTTTGAATTTTCTTTTTGTGTATTGTTGAAATATTAATGATCATATAATAGGAAACTGAATGGATACTAAACATATTTTTTGTGGTTTTTTATTGAATTTTAAAAAACGTCCAAAATTTTTTCCTCTAAACTAGAATACTGCCTCAAATAAATAAATAATAAAAATAGTTGAAATGCAAAATTTATCTATATAATACGATGTATGTATAATAAAATAAGGTATCAATAACTCAATAGAAAACAAAATTTCTTTGCTATCTGTATCATTTGGTATATAGCATAATTTTTTCAATAGTTCCTCTTAATTGTTTTCGAAAAACTTTGTCGGAAATATATGAAGCGTCCATTTTTTCATCAAAAACTAAACGATTCGTAGTAAGCCCAATAATTAAGCTCGTCATTAATCTTGTTTCCGACTTATTTCTCTAATCTTTTCCTTACACATATTCCTTGCTTCTAATGCCATCAATTAATATCTAATTCATTATAATACTTAAGTGACAACTTGCAAATGGCCATCAGTTTATTGAACAAGCAAAAGCATTTAAAAACCAACCATCGACATTTGAATGTCAATGTGCAAGCCATGATTCCATAAAATCACAAAACCAATACTTAACGTAGCGCTTATTTCCATCATATTATTTTATCATCATGACATGTATTAAAAGAATTTGAGCTTTCATTCATTTTGTTTTTTGTATAACTACTTTTATTGAACCAATAAATTGACACACAAACTGACTCTGCGTCTGATTCTGCCAGTTTTTTTCCTTTACTCACATTTTATTTCATATATTTTTGCTTGCACTGAATTAACACACATATATACAACCATCAGAAACATGTCATTTAACATGTTGATGTCTTTTAATATTTCCGATATATCAAATGAGCGATTTAATTTGATGTGATAATAATTTTTTTAGTTTGTGTCAAAGTTTATATGTTTTAAAGAAAATAAGAAAAATACCATTGAACAGCACAATAACATCTAAATTGTTGCTTAAGAGAACTAAATTTAGAAGATATAAAAACGAACATTTTACTTAACTAGCTGGTGACTCTGATGATTGATATTGTTTATAAATCAGAATTTTAAGCCCAGCATTAAATTGTATTTAACACACATCTGCCATTTCCAAAAAGTTTCGAAAGAGTCGCTTGTGTGTCAATTTGACACAATACCAAAAAATTCCAGAGCAACATGGAAAAAATGGAATTGGAAGATTTTTGTCTACTTTTTTATTTTTACTTGACACAATTTCAATATTAATAGCAAAAAGTATACAATGCATTGTTTTTATGCTGTTTTTTTTGCTTTTATTGATATAAAAAATGAGAAAAAACTTTAATTGAACTTCAGTGCAAAAAAGAGATTAGAACTACCATATAGGAACAAACAAACTTATTTTTAAAAACAACTAATTAAAAAACTAATATATGAAGTACTTTGAATTATATTAACCCTTAAATGCATGACCTCGGCGATTGCCTTCAAAAAAGTCACCTATATGTATGACGGGATTCTAAAAACGAATATGCTATTTCTTTTTCAATCAAACTTGTAACTTCGGTGTTAACTGCATTTTCCTGGTTGTGCCACATATGGCACACTATGCAGTATAGGTAATTCAAAGTTTCATATATTGAATTCAAAGAAAAGTTTTGAAAGTGTAAGAATCATTTAAATTATATGATAAAGTACTATTTTATTGTTATGAAAATCATAAAAACAATTGGTGGTTGCGTTCGGGCATAGGTGCGTGCCACATTTTGAGCAATATATAAATGATTTTTTCTCGCAAGATGGCAATTTGCATCGTTGACGCTTCGAATCGTACATTGGCCAATGACCGACAGCGTCCTTACGGATTTCTTTAGGTGGTATGCGTGCTGCATTCAGTTTTTTTGACCTTTGGTGCAGTTCTGTTTTTCAAAGTAGCTGATGGACGACCTTTTTTAGCTAAAAAATTTATAATCATAGCAAAAAAATTTTTAGCTGCCTACTATTTATGTAAGTAAAGTATTTCAATTGCCTGGTGGCTCACGCGCATTTTGAAAATCTCCACAAAGTACCTCTGCAACCTCTCTTCAAAACTCGCTAAGCTTTGAATAATTTAAGTGGATCTTTCCTTTTGTTATTCACTCGATTATAAAATACTACGTAATACATTTATTACGGCCATATCGAGAAGGTGGTAAAATATTCGGCTAGTCCATTTGCGACTTTTCATGTGGATTTTATTACGGCCCATGAACGAATCCTGCAAGCCAACACCGCCCATATCCTTGTTATATTCCTATGGGCCAAAGTTTAAACAGACGATCTGATCCTGGTGCCAAATGAGGAGCCTCAAAATTGTTGTTGAAATGGAGCAATGATCAAATTTTTTCGAAACAGTTGGCCGTCATTGTTTCTTTTATGATCTGAGAACCATCAGCTCCCCAATAATCACGAACGTTATTCATTTGATACAGTCCCATGTAGTAAAGATTACCAATGGATTTTTTTGAGGTCTGTGATATTAAGTGAAAAATTTGGTTTATTTTTTTGATTCGCGTACAAAAGTGTGTGACTGACAATGTGGTTCAAAATATCATCACTAAGCATAAAATTTGAAAACTGGTATGGTGTAGATAATTCATCAGATAAGTCAGATACATCGTCATTGTCGTGGAGCATTATTTGGAAGTTGTCTAGTATTAAATTTTTCTTTCGCCACCTTACATTTTTAAAATCCTTGGCATTCTTGTTTACTTCAACATCATTGAATAAGGAAGGAAATTTGGCCCAAGGATTGTTTATTCCAGTGCTCGTTGATGCAATTGGATCAATACTTGTAGATGCGACTGTATCAATGCTTGTTGATGCAACTGCACCAATATTTGTTAATGCGACTACATCAACACTTGTTGGTTCCAGATCAGTTGCCAAAGTATTGTTGCATATTACGACATGAGCCGCTCCGTCATCATCATCATCACCATCACTTGAATCTGTCTCGTTGTCATCAAACACTAACTGTGTACGCTTATTTTCGTCTAAATTCCAAGTAATATCATCATCATTAAAATTACCATCCTCGCTGTGCTCTAAATTTATAAGTTCCAAGATGTACTCCTCTATATCGGATGCCTTTCTGAATCTACGACCTCTACTCATATTTCAGTGTCTGTTAAAAATCATAGTACGAAAAAAAACCAAGAAGTAAAGCAAATAAAACAATAAAGCAAAGAAAAAGAAATAAGGCTGGAAAAACAAAGAAAACGATTTTATATAAAACAAACAAAAAAATCTCGTCCAAATGCCTTTTAGTACGAAGTGCGCCTAGTGCATAGGGTGCCATATAAGGCACAACCATACTTTTGTTCATAAGAGACACTAAAAAACATGAAACGCCGATCTAACAATAAATATGTGTAAATTATAGACTATGTTGCTTACTTGATTTTTTTTTTAGGCGAAATGTACACTTAACTATTTAATTTTATTTATTGAAATACTCTTCTGCTTTTTTTTTTTTAGTCAGCATTTATTCACTTTGGCGCTAAATAACTCAGTCAGCTGAGTTCTGTAAGTGTGGCCGTTGAAAAAAACGAAAGCTTTAAGCCAGTGTGACACAAAAAGTTTATTATTTTTCCCAAAACTACTCTCGTTCAGACAGGGAGAGAAATTCTTTGGTTGTGCCATGTATGGCACACTATGCATTTAAGGGTTAAGGCGGGATCCACTTCAATTCTAAATAGTTTTTATTGCATTATATATGAAGTAATTGAAATACTACTTAAAAACAAGTGGTTGATAAACTATTTTGAATTATATTAAGGCGGCAACTACTCTGATTTGGACATGTTTTAATTGCAAATGTTTATTAGATTACAAGTTTATAAATATTTGACCATGTTATTTCATCAAATATTATTAACTTTAGGCTTCACTAACATTTTGTTTCAAAAAGACATATTTTTTTATTTACGACATTGAGCTTCAAGACAGACGTGGTAAACACACTTTAAAACTAATAAACTGCATCTAAACCCAGTGAAACAATTATAAATTCTTTATTATTTAAGAAATTCAAATTACAAACTGGTACTTTTTAGCAAACATTGAACAATTTGGACTCGGTACGGAAATTGATGCATTGCTTAACCATTCAGCAAACACCTCACCACTTCAATAGTAAAGACGCACGCCTTCCCTACGTAGCGTCGAGTCTGCTCCATCACTTCATTGCGATTGCCACTTAAGAGAAGTACTAAGCAAAATATCGGTGTGTCCATCGAACATGATTGATGGTTACAAAGCGTGGAAAATCTCGCTGACACGCTTGTTTAGCTCATATTTTAAAATGAAATGAAGAAATTAATGAATCAAAATGCTGGCTCGTGTTAAATAACAGGCGCAGTATCCACACAATCAATTGGATCAATTCGATCGGCACCTTCGCTCATGTACGCAGGCGGTGGCGTGTCCGTTTTCGTAAACTGCTTCCGTGGTAGGCATGCTCACATATAAGCGCAGAGTTCCTCCAGCTTCTGGAACTATCACCTGTTGGAAGCAGAAATAGTCCAATGAAGAAAGGAATAATGAAATTATATCTACCATCGCAGCGTACTTCTGTTGCGCTCCTTGAATGTAATTACTAGTCCTTTTTTCAATTAACTGGCAATGAAGCTTGGCAATGAAGCACTTTTGAATTATTTTAACATCAATTAAAACCCCACACAGAACGACATTTCACAATTTACCATTAAAAAACTCTGATCACTTTTAACTTTGATTACATTTTGCTTTCAGATTTTATATTTCAGAATTTATTTGTGTCGACCAGGCATGATTTTTTTGGCATGATTTATGTTTTTTCCAAAACAGTCAAATAAATGATCTCTTTGATGTATAGAAATTTAAAATTTTTATGCTTTTAAATTCATCTTCAGTAAGTGGAATATTAAATTGTTTTCAATTGGTTGCTTTAAAGTAATTAAAAAAATAACACAAATTTAACTAGTTTAACAAGTAGTTGAAATTATATGAAGACGAAAGTCAATTGACTTATTAGGCGGACATCACCATACAAAATATGTTAGTTCGTTCTATAGAAAAAAGTCAGAATTTCAACTAGTTGTGGTTGACAAAAAACTACTTTACAACTACTTTTAAATTAGCTGATTTTCCTACAGGGTATATAAAAATATATATCGAAAGAGTTTATATACGGCATTCATTATGCTTCACATGTTTCGCATACAATGAAACGATGCTCCGGACAAACTTTCCGCGCTTGGGGGCATATGTGGCATCACGTGCACTTCTTTGACGGCGTATGATGCCGCGATGGTCCATTTCTTTGCGACACTAATGAAGGTAGTGGTGAAACGACACAAATTTCATTTACTACCGATAAGGCAGACGTACTTTTCGGTGTGCGCTCACTCTGCTCAACCTGTGGTACTACAAGCGAATGGCTAAGTTCCAGCAAAAACAGAAGTCTTCGAAAGTTATTTTTCGTATAATTTTTAAGTGGATTTCAGTTTAAAGAGCACATATGCATTCAACGCCGAGATGTCGAGCATGTTGCAAAAGACTGCAACGGGCCATCGATTTACTTTACGCTTTCAGTGATAGTCCCCCACCATCTCATCCCCTATATCCACACCACATTTTGTTGCATTGTAAAAGTTGATTTCTTTTTTGTTTCGTTTGAATGTCGTTCTCATTCACTTTCTTTTTCTTGCGCATAGTGATCATCAAAGTTAGAAAACGACGTCTTTTTGTGACATAAGAACCATAGTAGCACCAATACTGTGGTCGAATTCGAACTCCGAATAGTATAGTGGTTTCGTTTTTTTTTCGAGTAATAGCGTAAAATCCCATTGTATGCACGTTTCGTACGAATATCAATATTCTTAGTAGTTTCATATTTACTTGATCCGTATAAGTTGGTGATATCAACAACAATTTGCTCAAAGGCCTTGATGAACAAGAGAAAAGCTGACAAAGAGTCAATGCAGCGTGATGACGCAAACACAGTCAGACCTCAAACAATCACAAAACAAGAAAATTCTGTAACTATATATAACGAAAGTAAACGACGCAATATGCTACCTGAAGACATCAGAAATGAAGAGACTGTTTGGCGTATACAGTAAAGTTTTTCATAACAATATTTTATGATCTTGGTTTACGACAACAATGCAATATTCGGTTCTGCTACCATGTTTATCCTGGTTTGCTTTTTAATGAAGTCAACATCGCTCTCACTGTCATTTGCTTCATAATCAATATCTTCATCCAGGCCCGTGAGCACGTGGGGATTTTTGGGGTTCAACCTCCCCAGTAGGGTTTCAAACTATACTTTTAAAATCCACAGAACTGTCTGATTATGAAAAACTTCCATGAAACAAAGTTATATTTATTATAATTCTTCATCATTGAGGCTTCCCTTTTAAAGTTTAAATTAAACCTGGCAACTCTATTGAAAAGTAACTCAACTGATGTAACGTTATTTTAAACTTGCATACTTGTGTGTGTGCCTGAGAGAGCGGCAGCGCTACGCTTTCTTGCTTAATGAATGCTTAACGTCAACTGCTATGCTCTGCGTTTACAAAATTACTCTCCCATTTATAGTGTACGTTTGATAACATTGCTTTGGCAGCGAATTGTAGCCTATTGCCCTATACTGTTTCAACCCTAGATGAAGAAGCCTGTAAACAATTATTTGAGAAATACTCCACGATTTTGCAAGACGATTCTTTCGAAGTATGGATCAATGAAGTGAAATTTTGGCGAAAACAGATTTTTGATAACAATATCAACAGCCCCATCGCAGCTCTTGACATCTGCAACACAACTGCTTTTCCAAATGTCCACCAAATCTTGCTGGTAATGGCTGCGTTCTACTAAGAGCGAAAATCGGCTGAACGGATTGGCTTCACTTAATATTCATCGGGACGTTGAAGTTCATGTAGATGCAGTATTGGACGATTTGTTTTCTGTACCCCGACGAATTAATTTATTGAGGGAATAGTTTTGTATAGAGTAATTTTATTTTCTCTGAATACTAAAAAATAACTGAAATCGTATAGTTTTAAATCCAATATATAAAATTATCTGTGTATACATTTTTTGATAGTGTTCTTTGTACTTAGAATCCCTTATTTTTTAGGATCAAATCCTGCGCACGGGGCTGTCTTCATCATCACTTCCATCAAAGTCTTCATCGTAGAATCCATAATTTCTTTTTTTTATATTATGATATGTTTCGGAACAAATTTTTTTTTTTTGTCAAGATGACACTGAACTGCGAAAACAACTACTCATTTCAGCAAACGAAACACAATTGACGCGTTATGAAAGATATTTCGCGCACTTTCCCCATATGTGTAAAATTGACACACAAACGACTCTTTCGTTACTTTTTTTTGTTGCCAAGCCCCTAAGCATGTAAGCACATTGGGCATTTCATTTTTCAAAATTTAATCGAAAATTAGTCAGTGAACCGCAACCTCATTAACATTTTTGCAAAAACAAAAGCACAATAACATTTTCAATTCAAAAATTGTGTCAACTTGGTACAAACGACGGATGAGTGTTAAGACGTTTGTTTATTTCATAAAGTAAGGTCTATACTAATAAGCTCCGAGCAATTCCGGAGTTAAAATAGGAAATCTAACTGGCAATTGCGGCAAACTTCACCAGGTTAGTGACTAAGTTGCGTCTGCCTGTCCAAAGCCAGTATAAAGGAGGATGGTTGTGGGCTGGAACACATTTCGAACGAAACATGCTTGCATGTACCAGTCTTGTTCTACCCACGTAAAATAGGGTAGAATAGAGGGCTCACCAAGAGCTCGGAGTTGGCTTCCATCTTGGTAGCAGGTCAATGCGGGAATATCGCGTTGAAAAAAGACTGTGAAGGAATAGAAATTGTCCTATAAGAACTTGTTAGCATGGGGATAGTCAAACCTGCCATAATGTGGATGAGCGTATCTGTCCACGGCAAGGAGACCTTTTAATATAGGGTTTTATACGTGGATAGAGGCATATAATCCTTGATCCAGCTATGTAGGTGGAGTTGGTGATTGCAGCACCCCTCGTATCTGATAATGGACTTAACTTCCTCACACCTAAACTTGGTGGATGCCAGACAAGCCCAATTTCAGTTCACAAACTGGACACGGCCAGTTGCAAAAATGTATTCTTGAATGTTTAGTCTCATTGCTGGGATGCTGTAGAGCCTCATTTAGCAGAACCCAGTTGCCTAGGATGACTATCATACGAACGAACAACTATTTTCTATGCACGAACAAAATATTTGTTTTGTTTTTCTACAAACGAACAAAATATTTTTTTTTTTTCCACGAAAGATCGAACGAACGTTCTTGCAAGGTTCTGTACACACACATTCAATAAAATCAGAATGCAAAATTAAAAAATCAAAAAATGCTAAACATACACGACAACAACTCAACGGATTTTGCACACTACAATACACTTTCATACACAGCAAAGCTAAAAATTTTTCTTGAACGGATTAATTTTACGCTTGAACGTATTCTTTCCTCTGGGTCACGTTTAACTCTGAACTTTTGTGCACATATGAGTTTCGAAGGCATGCAAAGGCAATGTGTGAGTTTTTGAATTTGTGTGTTTCCATCTAATTTAATACAACAACATATTTATGTTTGTATATAACATGTATACATATATTTCAACGCTTTTGCCCCCGATGCAGTTCAATTCATAAATTCTTAAGTATGCAATACAAGCACAAGCACACGAGTGTGTTTGTTTGCTATCAATGTTTGTGCGCGCGTGTTTGAATGCTTTTGTTATAAATAATACAGTGTTGAAATTCATCAATTTATTACATAGGCTTTATTGTTGTTGTTGTTGATGGGCATGTTTGTGACGCCAGTGGCTGTTGTGCAGAAAAAGTGAAATGAACTGTTTAATCAGCTGGCAATGAGAGTTAAGTTATTTAAATTGTCATCAGGGAAGCCAACTCATTTTTTATGTTTCCCCGCATTTCTTAAAAAAATTCCCTAATTTGGTCCAAAAATCCCCGAAAATAAAAATATTAAATACAAAAAATTTAAATCCATTAATTATTGCTAGAGTGCACCAGTGGTCGAAATTCGACCTTCTCGCCATACCACTCCCGATTGACACCGGGTATTTCAGCTAGAATTCTTATCTAAAAACTTATCAGTGCATCTCCCTACTCTGATTCATTAAAAAAAAATTATCAAAATCGGTTGAGAGGCACAGGAGAAAATGTTACTGAACTGTTTGGCCTCCGCCTATTTATATATAGATAATCTAATTTAAAATAAAAATTCGTACTAATAATATAAAAATAAAACACATTTTTGATAAATATAAAAAATTTAAGGATAAGTCAAAAAAAAAAAAAATAAATTTAACAAGTTACTCAACGAAATATGTATCACATTATTTAATGATTTATGTTATACTTTTAATTGCATTGAATATTGTTTTTAAATTAATATAAAAATAATTTAATGAATAAAAAAAACAAATCATTTTCGTAAAAAAAGTTAAAAAATTAATTTTTTATTTTATATACAGAAATAACATATATATATGTCGCAAAGTTTAACTTCCTAAATGGATATGGATATTTATTTTATATTTTAATGTTCATGCATTTGCTGGTTAAACTTAGCTAACAAAGATTTTTCTATATCAAAAATAAAAGATCTGACATACCAGCAAACATTGAGGTTTGGGAATGATTCAGAATCAAACTTTTGCTATCGATTTGAGATTGACTTGAGAATGATAACATTCTCAACAAAAAGTGGACTTTATTCTCAAATTCAGAAATAGGTTTATTCTCAAATTGACATCATGCGTTGTTCTCAAACCTGTTGCAAATGTGATTTTCAAACTGTAATTATGAACTATGAATGTTTCTACGAATTTTTACTGAATTTATTACAATTTTATATATTTTTGCCAGGAGTAGCTTGTTTTCGCTCAACAGACAGGTGATAAATGTGTTAGTGATGAGCAAAAATGTACGAATACCTTATGTACGTTACTCTGACGTTACTGAAGTACAATAGGCTGGGTCGATTTGCAAACCTTTGTTGCCTGTGCGATTTTCGGATCGGGCATGAAAAGTTATTTAAAAAATCAAAAAAAGGGAACAATAGGGGTGTACTCTACCCTATCACATCTTGAATTTTCTGAATTCTCACTTTAGGAATTTTTTTAAAAAATTTTTGTGTATAAACGTGCACAGGTAGAGAAAAACTTATGCCATAAATGAAATCCTCGTACCCAATTCCGGTCTACACCCAATTCACCCAATGCAAGGTATAATATTTTTTAGAATTCGTGACATAAATTAATATTTTTGATATTGATAAGCCGAATTTAAACTAATTTTTTTTTTTTTTTTTTGGCTCCAAATTTTGCCAAATATATTCTTTTTATTAAAATATTATGTGGAGTGAATTTGAGGCAAATCGGTTTATACATATATTTTTTTTTTAAATCGAACACAGTGTCACCTAGCAGGATCTAAGAAAACAAAAAAATTTCGGAGGACCCCACAAACACATGTTGTGAATATAAGGTGAATAGCTTCAGTGATTCAGCCGCGATAGTCAAAAATACATACGCCCAACGTTAAGATTATACCTTGCATTTTGTGAACTTCTTTCTTTATGAATTTTTTACGATCAATTTTTGTATAAAATCGTATAAATGTAAGATTGGTTTCAGGTTGAATCGGGTACGAGAATTTCTGGCATCAGTTTTGTTCTAGCTGTGCGCGTTTATATACAAAAAGTTTTTGAAAAAAAATCCTAAAGAAAAAATTCACAAAATTTAAAATGTGATAGGGTAAAGTGCACCCCTATCCACCCTTTTTTTTTTGTATTTTTAATAACTTTTTATGCCCAATCCTAATATCACCCATACAACATCAGCTTTTTTCCTCCATACAAATCGATTTAGCCTAATGTACAATATTTCAAACATTCTTTTACATTTAAGAAAAACTTTTTTTTCTCATTTCAACCTTAATTCCAACTCAAATGTTAATATCAAACATTAATTCTTGCTTTGAAAATAATTTCAAAATCAGATTTCAAATCAAATTTGAGAAAATGAAATTTTAAAAGCTTTGACGTGAGTTTGCTGAGTATTGACTTTAGGTACGGCAAGTTCTGAACTTTAATAATTTCACAACATTTTAAAATGTTCACATACTGGCCTTGTTTTTATTTCATTTAAGGCTTCAACATAATAATGACAGGTGTCAATTTCTAAGCAATGTTCAAAATTTAGTACAGCTTTTTACTAACTAGATGAAAATCAGAATTTAAGACAATAGTGTTCACTTCGCGGCTCACTTGGCTCAATGGGCTCACTATAAATTTGGCAAAAAAACAATAATAGCTCTAGTCACACTCGACGATGAATCTGATTGACAATGAATCTCTATACCATTGCTCAGACACCAGAAAATTTTTGCAAGAATGTGCTTTTTGTATAAGCAATAAAGTTTACTCCTTATTTATATTCGTTACTTGCTTAGCGACTGGGTATGTTCCGAGAGTCTGGAGAGAGGCGAAAGTTGTCTTTCTCCCGAAACCCGGAAAAAAAGATTATGCGGAGGCGAAGTCGTTCAGACCGATCAGCCTTACGTCTTTCCTCTTGAAAACGATGGAAAGAGTGATGGTTGACTGTCTTGAGAGCACTTCACTGATGCATAATCCTCTGAGTAGATGCCAATATGCTTATAGAGCAGGCATGTCTACGGAGAGTGCTCTTCACAAATTAGTTAGAGTGGCTGAAAAAGAGTTATTTTCAGGAGGCATCGCGATGGCCACATTTATGGACATCGAGGGTGCTTTCGACAAAATATGCTTTGGAAGGCTGCGACAGGCTCTGACAGAACGCAATGTAAGCCCAATGATAACAAATTTGGTAGACAATATGCTCAACCACAGGGCTGGCAACATGCAGAACGGTAGAGTCAAGACTTGAGGTAGAGTAAGTAGAGGATGTCCTCAAGGAGGGGTGTTATCGCCAACCCTGTGGAACATCACTGTGGACTCACTTTTGGCTAGACTAGACGAGTCGGGTATACACACGATAGGGTATGCAGATGACATTGCGTTGGTGGTCTGTGGAAAGTTCATTGACACCATTTCTGACATCATGAAGGGAGCACTCCGAATGGTGGAGGAGTGGTGTCGAGAACAAGGCCTCACCGTGAACGCAGGAAAATCAGACAATATTCTCTTTACTAGAAAGAGGGTAGGCCTGAGGAGAGAACCACATAGACTTTTTGGAGCTGAAATCAACATGTCCACGAAAGTTAAATATCTAGGGGTAACTCTAGATAGTAAACTGAACTGGAACGAACATGTAGGAGACAGAATTCAAAGGGCCAATAGGGTTCTGTTTCAGTGTAGACGCGTTTGTGGTCTAAAATAGGGGCTAAACCCAGAGGCTATGAAATGGACTTACACTATGATGGTTAGACCTGTCATCACGTATGCTTCGGTGATCTGGTGGACAAAATTCAGTCAGAAAACCATTAAGAAGCGACTAAGGAGTGCGCACGTAAAATATGTAACATTGAAAAATAAAAAAATTAAGTAAACCATGAAAATATATTAAAAAATAAAAGCAATTTATTAAACTTCATTTCATGCTAATTGTTAATGTAAATACAAAAATTTCAAAAATCTTTATTAAAAGCAAAATTTTTCACTTTTACCGGAACGCCTTCCATCAAGGTCTTTATGGTACATTCAGGAATTTTTTTTGATGCTAAAGTCCACTTTCTTTTAAAATCTTTAAGGTCCTTAGACACTGCTTTTGTCTCCTTCATTCTCCTTTTTATGAGAGCCCAATATCTTTCTACTGGTCTAAGCTGTGGACAGTTTGGTGGATTTGCCTCTCTTGGTACAATATTTATGTTATTTTTTGAGTACCACTCTTGTGCTATTTTTCCATAATGGCATGACGCCAGATCTGGCCAAAAGTAGTTAGACACCTTGTGTTGATTTAGGAATGGTCGCAATCTTTTTTGCAAGCATTCTTTTATATAAATTTCCCCATTTATCGACCCGGATGTCACGAATGGCTGACTTCTTTTGCCACAACTACAAATTGTTTGCCACACAAGAAATTTTTTCGGAAACTTGGTTAGTTTTTGGGTCCTGTACGTCTCTGCTACATTTCCCCGGCGGTCTGCTACATAATAGTCCTGACCTGGAAGCTGTGAAAAGTCTGCCAAAACATATGTTTCGTCATCCATGATGCAACATTGAAATTTTTGAATAAAATTTGAATAAAGTTTTCTCGCTCGTTTTTTTGCCTCGGAATTTTTTTTTGCATTCCGATCGGGGACTTTTTGGACCTTATATGATCTTAATCCAGCGGTTGTTTTCACTTTTCGGACAAATGCTTCTGAACAATTCGCGATAAGAGCTGCTTTCCTTCCTGATGTGTTCGGAGCCTTGCTTAAGATTCCTAAGACTTTTTTGGCCTTTTTAACATCTCCAGATCCATATTTTCTGCCAGATCCAGGCTTTCGGTCAGCACTGATGGTTTGCTTAAAGTTTTTTAAGACGCGGGAAACAGTTTGTCGGGAGACTTTAGCTGTTTTTGCTATTTGTTTAAAATTCCAATTGGGATTTTCTTGTGATATTTTAAGTATGGTTTTTCTAACTTCTTTTTGACTATCCATTTTTCACTATTACTGTCACAAAAATGTAGAGAAATGATTTCAATTATAACTAACATTAAATACAATGGTATTGCCATATTTTAATTTTATTTCTCACGTTTGTAAAATAAGTAGTTAGCAAAAACGTATGTTACAATTTTAACGTGCGCACTCCTTAGACAGAGTCCAACGGCTGGCGTGTGTTGGAATAACAGGGGCAATACTCGTACGCACCACTCCAACCAGCGCAATGGAGGTTTTGTTAGGTATGCTACCGTTGGATTTAGAAATAAAGAAAACGGCAGCGCTAACAGCCCTCAGGATGTTGCGAAATGCTACGTGGCATGGAGCAACAGCCCTCCATGGTCATATGCGCATCCTGGACATGACACAGCGAAATGTCATTGAGACGTGTATGCCTATGGACGGAAGGCAGAGAGTGAGAATAACAGAAGAATGTTATAAAACTCTAATAACAGATGGATCCGTTTGTGGAGAAACCGCTGGTAGTGACATCAGTATATTCACAGACGGCTCTTTGATGAATGGCAGAGCCGGGTCTGATCAGAGGAGTTGAACCTATCCTGTGCACTGAGGCTGGGGAGGTTCGTGTCTGTATACCAGGCGGAAATGCTTGGTGTAGTGCATGCGCTGGACCACTTGATAGATGGACGGGTAAATGGCAAGAAAATTGTCATTGCCCTTGACAATCAGTCGGTGATTAGGTGCATGCAACGGACAGATATTACTTCTGGGTTGGCCATAGAATGTCTTACCAAACTCAATAGGTGCGCTCAGACAAATGAGCTCACACTTATGTGGGTGCGAGGACATTCTGGCATAGAACAGAATGCAAAGGCTGATTCTTTAGCAAGAGAAGGATCAGCAGAAGAATTCTGTGGACCCGAACCACGTATCGCAATAGGCGACAACATGGTGGCAGGCCTTATTAAGCAATGGACGGACTCGGAACACCGTACAAGGTGGGAAGAAGCTGGTAATTGCAGGCAATCAAAGGCGGCCGTGAAATGGTCAAGTAGTGAGGCAGCAAAAGTCACCCGATATAATCGGAAGACTTTAAACTGGCTTACTGCACTGGTCACAGGACACGGTCCCTACATGTACCATCTCAGGAAGATGACTCTGACCGAGGGCGATGCGTGTAGGTTATGCCTAGAAGAGCCGGAAACAGCAGCACACATTTTGTGCCAGTGTCCGGCGTTGGCAAGCATAATATTGACCATTCTGGGACGTCCATTTATTGACGAAGCCGAGATTGGTCAACTGACCTACAAGGACATGCTTGAGGTGACAAAGGGTGCCTATATAAGGAGCATGCTCACTTATGAGTGCTCCGAGCAGTAGCATCCTTCGTCAAATAGGGGACGAAAAGGGACCCACTGTGGTCTGATTCGGCCAATCCCCGACTTATTATATATATTACTCCTAATTTTATAATCAGAAAAGCGTAGGAAATATATACGAGTGAAAATCTAGTATGCTGCTAGGGAATTTGGTTAAGTGAATACAAGATCATGTCAAAATAAATTTATAAGCTTAATAAAGATCCTTAAATCAGTTCTTCAAATATTCTTCTTTCCTTTATATATGTAATATGAAGTAATTGAAATTCTTGAATATTTAAATTAAAAATTTTAAAGTTTAAAACAAAAAAAGAACTTCAACTTTCTATTAAAGATATTTCAAAAGTTCGAGAACAGCTTTGATATCAATTTCACTTTTATTGAGCTGTTTGTGCTTGAGATGCTTTTTATGATTACAATTCTGAGACAGCGAATATTCTTATAGCTCACTGCCTTAGCTTGATCTCGCAAAATTTACTATTTAAAAATTTTGTTTTTTTTCGAATATGAAATCTCCGTTATTAAGCAAAATAACTAATTCAAGAATTGAACTATCTCTTAATTATGGCAATATTTGCAATATTATGGCAGGATATTACTTAATTTTTTAGAAGCTTAAAATGATTCTTTTGGACAAATAGAGATTTTTTAATTATGATTTCATTGAAATAAAAATATGGAGCGATATGTTTTACTTAAAAAAAAGTCCTGAAGTAGCTGGAGTTGTGTTTTATTATAACATTTTATATGAGATTTTCATTAGATTCTTAGTAAAATTTACTCAATTCATTAGTTTAATTGTGTATATTTTGCGTCAATATATTTTTTATTATATGTTATATTATTTTTAACCGACTTCAAAAAGGAGGAGGTTCTCAAGTTCGTCGGTTTCTCTGTTTTTTTTTTTTTTTTTTTTTAAATGTATGTAAATTAGACATCTGCATGAATACATTTGTTTTGCCTGCAGCAAAGTGCACACTTTCGTACTGTACCACATTTTATAGTATCTTTCAAACTTGTGTACAGTACTTTCAAATCAAACACAGGCTGAAGCGAGTTGTGTACAACATCCGGTTGGTTCTTAACAGAGTGTGTACACAAATTTTTGCATAGCTATTTTTCAGGCAGACTACTTTGTCTTTTCAAAACATAGCAAGTACACCAAGTAGATTTTGCTGTACAGCTCGAAATAGATATGAAGATCATGTTAAAAAATCATGTCTAAACAGGTCAACTTAATTTTTAGTTTATTTTATTCACTTTCTTTTAAAAGTATTGAAGTTTAAAAAATTCAATTTTATTCTGTATAAGGTTTGTATGAATTGTTTTCACATTCTTTTATTTAATCTAACTTATATACATGTACTTGGTATACGAGCACAAGTACGCGAGGAAATTTCATATTGAAAACATTTCGGTTTTGAGTACAGTACTTGAATGTTTTACTTTTGTTTTGTAGTATACTCACTCGTAGTTGGTTGTTGACAATGATAGAGTGTATGTATACGTGTTTCAAGCAAATGTTTTGAAGAGGCGTTCGGATGTATTCGTGCACATGTCTAATGTACATCCATAACTCCTAAACCATATGCCTGATTGTCATAATTTTTGGGGAACAGATAGATATCATAAGCATGGAGGTGTCCGTAAAAAGTGGGTGGTATTCGAGAACTGGGCGTGGCAATACTAGATCTCGCAATACTAGATACTACTGTATCTCGAATAATATTGACATTAGGATACTGCAATTGAGTGTAGGGGTAGGCACAATTATTACAAATTATCGTCAAGAAAATGGGCGTTATTTGACAAATGGGTGTGGCAATATTAGAAAAAGGGTATATCTCATTACAAATTACTGTCAATAAAGTGGGCGGCATTCGACTACTGGGCGTGGCAATATTAGAAGAACAGTGTATCTCGAATAATATTGACACTAGGACACTGATATTTATTGTAGTACAGGGGTAGGCAGAATTATTTAAAATAACGGTCAATAAAGTAGGCGTCATTCAATAAATGGGCGTGGCAATACTAGATAAACACTATCTCAGTTAATATTGACGAAATATACTGAAATTAAGTACAGGGGTAGGCACAATTATTGGAAATAACGTTCAAGAAAGTGGCCGCTTATTTAACAAAGGGGCGTGGAAATATTGGAAAAACACTATATCTTGAATAATATTGACACTAGGGTAATAACACTCGTTCAAGAATGGGCATAATAATTTCAAAACACGTGACATCTAATTTAAATTTAAGAGACAGATATTTGCAATAACCAACAAACTTTCAGAATTTAATTGAACAAATTTTTTCAGAAGAATTGTATTTATCTTGTTTATACACTTTTTTCGAAAATTTATCATATTCTCTAAAATGGAAGAAATAAAAACTTTAAAAAAAAAACAACCGACTACAAAATCAAATTATTTAAACATATTATTATGTATGAAATCTTATTATTTTTATTTTTTTCTAATTTGTTTTATTATCATAAATATATTAATTTCTTCAAATTAATACAAATTCAGAGTTGGCGCTTCTGATTAAAAGTCTGATTATATTAGCGCCGACCTTAAAAGCTTTTGTAATCATAAAGAAATTAATGTATTTATGATAATAAAACAAATAAGGAAAAAAATAAAATAAGATTTCATACATAATAATATGTTTAAATAAATTATCAAATATGACCAAGAAATTAAAAGGAAAAGTATTTTTAAAATTATTTTTTACTTTGTAGTGATTTTGTAGTCGGTTGTTTTTTTTTTTAAAAAAAGTTTTTTTCTTTAATATGGCTCCTTCATTAATTTCTTAATTGCCGTAAAACTGATTTATTTTACAATTCTAATTAAATTTTCCAAACATCAATAGTCAATTTTGCTCTACCTTAAATTAAATGATATTGAATAATTTTCTTGAAACAAGATTTATTAAATAAAGGACTCTCCCACAGATCGCTGCTAAAATTCTATTTACAAAGCTTTGTTATGTTCTTAACCTGGCCTAGCATTAAAGAAGACTGTCATTTACCGAAGAAGTTACATAAATATTCATAGCAAATGCCCGTCATGGTAGGTAAAAGTCCCGACTGCGATGAACAGTATGTTGTCAGGACCTAAGGCTGATAATTTTATTCAAATCTTCCAAAGCAATCAAATTAGAAACAGTGACTGGAAAAATTTGAATCTTGATAAATTTTAAGAAGACAATTTTTCGTCAATGAATTAGATAATCATAGCAGCGCACAGTCAATGGAGCTGAAGCAAGTTGACGCTTGTGTCAGCTGGTGATATAGTTAAGAAGCCACCCACAAGTTTGCCAACCAACAGTCATTAGAGCAAAGTGTAAAATTTTATACATACTAAATCCCTTTATGTTGCTTCGGCAGTCTGTTGCCAGGAATGGCCTATATAATAAAAGTTGCAAAAAGCTTTTAAGCAGGGTGCAAAATTCATCCCCCTAGGTTGCTCCTATGTGCCTTTTTGGTTTCGGATGCGTTAAAGAAAATCAATTTTGCCTCAGCTGAAGTGTTTATAAAAATATTTCGATAAAACTTTCAACCCAGTCCAGACTAGTCAGTGTTTAATGCTGGCCTAGATGCCAAGGCCCAAAGCAGCCCAGCGTTATTACTTACCACGCCATCGCCTATATGATGTATGGTGCAGGGTATGTGCGCGGTGGCACCAATCTGCGTTGTCACCACCGTCGAGTTTTCGGTGCCGAAATACATTGGCGCCGCATACAATTCACCGCCCTCCGCACCTTCAGCTGATGTGTTTGTATCAATTAAAATATTCTCATTCAGACCACTGCCGCTTCCACCGACACCAACAACCTTGTGTAACGGTTGATGATGTTTTTGCAGATTTGTAGGCTGGTAATGTTGTTGCATAGTAGCTAATTGTCTGCCGTGGGACTGATGTTGTTGTTGTTGTTCTTGCTGTTGTTGTGTTAAAACATTTGCTGAATCGAAGCTTTTTATGCTGCTCCCACTCGTCTGATGATAAACCGACGATGATGCCGAAATGGATGACGATGAAGCCGAAAAGGATGACGTCGACAACGACGAAGACGACAACGATGTGCCAGGAAAATGTGCTGGATGGTGAAACACGCCATTAATGATGGCACCATCTGATGAGGACAACAAAGAGGAGGAGGTCGCGGCCACTGCGGAGGACGCACTCGATACAGATGAAGGCGACATAATTAAATTTTGATTTATATTCCGGTGTAGTTCGTCACTTAAGTGTTCCTTGGCAACGTACGAAGTTAGACCTATGGGGAAGAGAAAAATAAAGAAAGAGAAAGTGAGTGAGAGTGAGCATGTGAAGAACGCAGAGTATTAAAAATAATTGACAGAATGGGCAGTCAAGTTCAACAAAAACAAAAACTTTGATAGTGCACAGTGATTTGTTACATGGAAAATATTAAAAATTTTTGCATGTATTGAATACAAAAGCGTTCCTCCGATACCAAAAGACGTAACCAAGGCATTCTTAATCTGAATATTTAGGTCAAGTGTTAATTGATGATTTTTTAAGAGTTTTTTTAAGTGGGTTCCTTTGTAATATTCATTCAAAAAAATATTTTAAAATTCACTAGCAACTTTTAAAGTTCACAAAAAAAAAACAAATCTTCGCTTTTGTTGTCGTGCTGAAGAATCCCCCTCAAAAATAAAAGAGTAGAAATCAAAAACCGTCTCATAGAAAAAAAAAAAAATAATACTTTTAGTTCGCAGGTGTTAATATTAGACAAAATTTCTAAACAAACAAAAAAAAATACACACGCGTATTTTAGAAAAATAATTAAATGAATAATGGCATTTTTTCAACTAAAAGCTTACACCCGCTTTTAGAATAAAGTAAAATTGTCAAATTGCAGAAAACTTTAAGTTAATACGTTAAATCATTGTTTCTTAATTGCAGGTACCATTTTGTGAAATGACATTTTGAAAAAAAAAAAACACAGGTGCGTCGTTGGACACACGAGAGAAGCGAAGCTTTTTCGCAGTTACATAGATTTGATAGCTTAATTATTTTTTTTTTTTAATAAATTAACTTTTAAATTCAAAAATTTTAAATAACATAAAATAGATAACATATCTACAGAAAACATATTTACTGCTTATTTTTTTAATTGTTAAATGCCAAATTTCCACGCCAATTACATATACGGGCATATAATGCCAGCGACTCTCCATTTTAACTCTCCTCACATGGTTGTGGACTTGGCTGCACTGAACAAATTTTAAACCTACCGAAAAAAAAAACCTAGCGAAAAAATCTCTCTAAAATTTTTCAGATTTCACTCCAAGCAAATCACAGAACGAGGAGTAAAAGGTTTCGCTTCAAAAATATATATTAAAGAACGCACACGAAACAAAATTTAACAAACATTTTAGATACCTTGCCGATGTCTTGCGTGTTAATTCCATATTTATTGATATCATCTATTTTTTTGACACTTAAAAAAGCACTTGTGGGCGTTAATAATTTTCTTCGTACCAACAACACCACAAACGCATTCACAATACAAACACACCGATGCTGGAGACACCTTGTAGCAAATAAAAGCAAATTGTGTAGCATAGCAAATACACAATCCTCTATCTATTGATAGCCGGTGACGATCTACTGCAGCATAGCTTCTGTTATAATTAAGATTGAACTAACAACTGTTTCGAAGAAGTCTTCGTAGCCTGCTGGATAGTGTATTAGACTCCCATTCAAGAGGACGTTGGTTCGATCCCCACTTGCGGGCCAAAAAATATCTTTAGTATTTATATTAAAGTATTAAATATTGTTGTTGTAATAAGCACTAGCAACAAAGAAACCATAAAATTTCCAAGAAAAAATCTGTCGAAAATTTTTCTGATTTCGTTCTAATCAAATCACAGAACGAGGAGTAAAAAGCTTCGCTTCAAAAAATATTGTATAAATATTATGCATAACTTTTTAAAGAAGACGAACTTCACCAAAATATTTAAGTAGCGCAGTCTACACTAATTAAGAAGTATAAAAAAGTCAGAATAAAAAAGTCAGAAGTACAGAATAAGGCCTTAATAAGTTAAGTTCTCGTAAAATAATCCAAAATTTAATCTCATGAATTGATAGTTACACGTAGGCTTAGATTTTTTTTATAAAATTCTTATATTTCATATTGATATTGAAAAATGTGGCGTTCCAAGCAAAGTTACGTCACCAAAATAGTAAAACCTTCATAAAATCCAAAAAAATGACTCTATTGACTTAAAAATTAATGTTTATCGATTTATGAGTATAGCTTTAAGCAATAAAATAAACACAGAGAGTGAAACTGCAACCGTGGCATACTGGTTAAAGTGCTTGGCTGGTATGCAAAAGAACCCAGGTTTGAGTCCCATCTGACCGTTTTTCTATTTTTTATTTTGGAACGAAGTTCTTTAACGCTGCTTGCGGGTGGAGTGATTGGTGGAGCGGGAAATTGATACGTAACAATGTGAGATATGCTGTGTATGTAGCGTGAGATTATCGAGCAGACTACAAATAAGCAGGCGAGAGCGCTGCAGAGTGCGCAACTCTCTCTCTCCGTGTATCTTTTATATTAGATAACCTCGATACTGAATAGAGCCCTGCATGAATATATTCATCAAGTGAATATACCCTGATTCTCTGCTGTAGCAGGCACTGCAAGCTGCAACCAAATAAATATAAACAACAGGTCGTGTAGGCACAGGTCATGTAGCGCAAGTGATTAACTTTTTATTTGATCTATGTTCTCTTTTCATACACTCTTGCACTGTGGTGAGCTTGTGATCTACGCGTTGTTTCAGTTTTTTCTCTGAGCACTTAATAAACTACACGAATACACAGGTATCTGCTGCAATAACCTGAATAAGAGTTAATATGATTTTTGTTATTCTTAATGCACATTTGTGTTATTTTTTATTGCTTTATTCGATACCTTCCATACAAAAAACACAAACACTGTCGAAAATAGTTTATATCGGCCGTAGCTGAACTCCTAGAGGGGTCAAATATATCAATTGGTCCTATTATTTTTTATCCTTCAACATTTCTTCCGAACACACCTACCTCCTATCTGCCACCCTTCTTTGGGTTCCAATACAAAAAACATCTATTTTTTACGAACGAACGAATAAAAAAATATTCGCTAAATATTCAGGGTATGAACACTGATATTTTTGTTATTTTTTATTGCTTTATTTGACACCTGCTGGTGTTAGTAAAGCATCGTGCTCTTTCTTATTCTCTTCGTTTGTTATATCTGAATAAAACAAAGAGAGTGTATGAGCAGGTATAAGCAAAGCAGAAAAGGGATATAGGAAATTTTTTAACCTATAGCAAGAGAATATATTCAGGGAGGCGAAAAAGCATACTAAAGCAGGGCTCTAATACTCAATTATACCGACACGTAGAAAATTCGTTACAGGGCTATAGGGAAATCACATGTTCAGCGTTCAAAAGAGAATTGAACGCGCAAAAAAAAAAGAGTTGAAAAACATCAGAGTGCTTGTATATTATTTTCAATAAATAAATAGTTTTGTTCAAGGTTGATTTATAAGGTTGTCGCAAGGGAGAGAGCGAGTACCCATAATTGTCAAATCGATGTTGACAGCTCATAGAAAATCTACAAGTGCTCTCTATTATCATCCGTTCTTCTTTCGTAGTCATTCGCAAAATTGACTGGTTTTGACAATTATGGGTACTGAGAAGAGAGTGCGATCAGCCCTGCGACAACCTTATAAATCAACCTTGGTTTTGTTTTTAAATTTAAATGAAACATTTTGATTCGGAGTTGAAGAAAAAGCGTAAGAAACTACGTTCTTGACCGAAGACCCTCGACCGCAATTAAATCAAAGAAAGCTTTCGTCTTCCGGTTTTCCTGTTTCCTGTTAACCATTCAGAAATTCATTGAATCAACCTGAAGAATAGAGTCTTTAGTGAAGACAGTTACAGTATGGTATTTCGGTGCTGCGTGCATATATAAGATGCTACAAATATTTACTGAATAAAGCAAACAAATTGGAATTACAGAAATGGAAGCAAAAGTGATGGTGCAAAAAACTAGTAAAGGAAAAAGCGTCAAATAACGACTGATTTAAATGAAAAAAATGCCAAAACAAGGTGAAGGCAATAGCAATAACGATAAGACAGCACATAGTCCTTCGTTCGTTTCAGAAATTCGACTGGAATCGATAAAATTTTAATGTAACGATTTGCAAATATACTTTCAATAATTTTTTGTGAACACTACTTCAAGGAAGAAATATTAAAAAATTATTGCTTTGAAACAGGAGAAATGGCAAACCTTAAGTTGGTATAAAATGAGTGCCACCATGTTATTCATAAACTCTTAATACATGGCACTGAAATTATAAACCATTACCAGTAGGCCAATGGTCAGAAGATGTACTTAAAACAAATCATAAAGATTAACAAATAACGCAATATCACAGAAAAACTTCAAGAGCATACACCAACACTGACATATTTAAATGAATGCTTGTTTTTTCTTATCCTAAAAAAGAGCACAATATGATCAAAGTGTATAAAACATGCTTACAGTGCTCACTTTCTGTGGTAAGTAAGGTTAGGTTAGAATGGTTGAGGCAGCTACCCGTCTCTAGACCAATATAGGCCCATTATGATACCATGTAATCTCATTTAACTTGGTGTTAAAAGAGTCTTGTTTCTATAGATTTAATTTGGATCTATCTTAGGGATGGGAAGCGAAGAAGTAAAGGAATGGTCGACCAATGGGACAAAGTCTGCTTCTAGTTATTACAGGGCAGAAGAGCCTCTACAACAGTGGTCTTCTACAACAGAGACCGTTCAGCACCGCTACTAGAACATAAAAGTTGACCTTCTAAGTCCCAGTAGGGAAGAGTCACGTTTATTGTCGTTGGAAGACCAGGTGAATTTGACCATGGTGCAGGTAACCAGGTTATCCCAGCGCTTGTTGGCCTGACGTAGTGTGGTTTGCCTGCATAGGAGTTTTAAGGGGGCTCAGTGTATATGATACCAGTGGTCATACCCCTTCTAGCCAGTTTGTCAGCTTTGCGATTGCGTTCTATGTCACTATGGGCACCCACATGAGGTGGATCCTGAATTGCTCGGCCATCTTGTTGAGAGTTTTGCGGCATGCAGCAAGAGATCTAGACTTTTGGGTGTAGGAGCATAATGCTTTTAGCGTCGCTGGAATGTCTGACAGATGTCTCCGCTTGGGTATTCGAAAAGAAGTCTCAAGCCCCAGGTCCAGGGAAAAGATTCACCCATCTACTCCCCCTTCGAGCTTAGAGCTCTAAGTACATATTGACCCCTTTGCTCGAAATTATCATATGTGCCAAAATCCATTACAGGAAAGCGTTTTTTCTACTTTTTATAAACTTTAATATTGTTTTATCTGTAAGTATTGGTAAAGCCAATAGAGGCATGGTACGAAAGGGCTACATAAAAGTGAGCAATCCCCTTCGCATTTTACTTCTAATTTAAGAAAGAAATACTAAATATAGAAACAACAACTATGTTAAAAAAATTTTTGTATGGCACATACGATAATTTCACCCACAAGAAAAAAAATCAATTGTAACATATGATAAAATATACAGTCAGTTTTTGACGTAACTATAGGGATTTCAGTTACAATATTTTACCATCGCTTTCATCACGTAACTTTCAAAACGATCATCGTTCAAACGATACTCTTCGACGATATTGGTTTTCTTCATATAAATACATCACTGTCGTCTCGTGTATTGTTCTAAGGTTTGAATGTTTGCTAAGGTTTGAAAGTCACTACAAAACATATGTTCTCTATCAAAAGTGACATTTTCTTAATCTTTTTTTTTTTTTTTTGTTTGTTGTACTTCAACGTGATATTTGTAGCAAAAATGTAAGTATTGTTGACTTTTCAACCAAATACTATCGTATTAATGTGTTCAAAATAATAATTTAAAGAAAAAATTATTTGCTCCTAAGCTAATTAAAATATGAATCAATTTCGTTGATGAACACCTGCAGCTGGCCAACAATTAGGTCGCAAGCTAAATTTATTGAAAATAAATTATTAGCACTACGTACACTGAACTATTGTAAGCACAACACATCAAGGATTCAAGGATGAAGACATCAAGGTTTCGACTTATCCCGAATGATCGTACTTTGTCGCAAAACCTCAATTTGTTCTCTTCCTCATCGGCAAACAAAAAAGTAATTTAATTCCGGCTCCAAAACATTTAAATTTTATAAATTTAATGAATTATTATCAAGTAAAAAGCGTACACGATGACGATAGTGAAATTTTTAGGTTACGTGACGGTAAAGTATCGTCAAAACGATATCTTCAAACGATTTTCGTCAGATGTGATGAGAGCAAAGGTGATGCGTTGTTATATGTAGAACAAATTTGGATGAAAAAGTCAATATCGAAAATATACGATAATTTCGCTCAAACGGGTCGATATGTTAATGGCCCCCTCCCCCCATATAGTAAGGCCATTTTTCTATTGCTGTCAAAGACACAAACTGCTTTAAAAAAGTAAGTTAAAGAAAAAAAACCATTTGAAAATGTATAAAGTTCGCTGATTATGAAACTGCCAAGTTGCAGCCAAGATCCGCATGCGATTATGCAATGCAAAGAACATACGAACAGGAATGCAACGAAAGCTAGATGTCGCTAAGCTGCAATTACAACGGACTGCCGAAGCCTACTCCGCTCAACTCTCGGTTAAGCTCAACCAACCAACCTCTGGACTCGACGACGCCGGTGGACTTTGAGCGCATATATCCCACTCCATGCGCGCTGTCGCTGAAGAAGTCATTGGTTTCCGGCGCCCGCAACCTCGGAACCAATGGTACGATCAGGAGTGTCGCATCGCGACTGCAGTAAAAAACGCCGCATACAGAAAAACGCTGCAGTCAGCTGCAACGCGAGCAGTGCGAGAAAACTACCGCGAAAAGAGGAAGGAAGAAATGCGCCTTTTCAGACGCAAGAAAAGAGAGCAGGAAAAGCGTGAGCGTGAGGAACTAGAGGTATACCAGGGCAAGAAGGATGCACGAAAATTCTATCAACAGGTTAAGCGTCTAACCCAAGGCTTCAAGCCCGGAGCATCCACTTGCAGAGACGAAAATGGAGATCTGAATACGGATACACAGTGTGTGCTTAGATTGTGGAGCACTTCTCCAATTTACTTACTTTCGACGATTCCACCAATGCCGCCCATCGAGAGCGCAGTGCAGTGCCACCAATCGACGATGACGGAGTGGAAGTATCACCACCTAGCCATGAAGAGGTTCGAGTTGCTATCCAACGACTCAAAAACAATAAAGCAGCGGGTGCTGACGGCCTGTCAGCTGAATTGTTTAAAACCGGCGGCGATGAATTGATAAGGCGCATGCATCAGCTCATCAGCAAAATATGGCTAGCAGAAGCATGCCCGACGATTGGAACCTCAGTGTACTGTGCCCTATACTTAAGAAAGGAGACCCTACAATCTGCGCTAGTTATAGAGGTATCAGTCTTATTTCCATCGCATATAAGGTTCTCTCAAGCGTACTGTGTGAAAGATTAAAGCCGATTACAAAAACACTGATTGGACCTTATCAGTGTGGCTTTCGACCTGGTAAGTCCACCATAGACCAGATTTTCACGCTACGACAAATCCTGGAGAAAACCCACGAAAATCAAATTGACACACACCATCTCTTTGTCGATTTTAAAGCTGCGTTCGATAGCCCGAGAAGGGATTGCCTATACGCAACAATGACGTTGAGCAACACACGCAGCTCCGTCAAGGTAGGCAATGACCTCTCCGCTACCTTCAATACCGAAAGAGGTTTCAGGCAAGGCGATCCACTGTCTTGCGATCTCTTCAACATCATCATGGAGGGGATCGTACGAAAGGCCGGTGTGCATCGTAATGGCACCATTTTCTATAAAGGTGTCCAGCTCCTTGCGTACGCTGATGATATTGATATTGTTGGCAGAACCAAGAGAGATGTTACCGCTGCTTTCGCCGCTATCGAAAAGGAATCAGCCAAAGTGGGTTTGGCGATAAATGAGGGTAAAACAAAGTATATGCTGTCTACAAACAAGGGAGCGCGGCGTTTAGACTCCCATGTTTTATCCGGCAGCTATAACTTTGAAGTAGTCAAGGAGTTCGTTTACCTTGGCACCGCCATTAACACTAACAACGAAATCAGCCTGGAGATAAAGCGAAGAACAATAATTGCTAATAGGTGCTACTACGGGCTCAGTAAGCAACTAAGTTCCAGAGCCCTCCCTTGATCGACAAAATTAGCACTCTACAAGACGCTCGTTCTACCTGTGCTGCTTTATGGCGCTGAGGCATGGGTAGTTTCGCAAACTGACGCAGCCGCTCTGGGGGTGTTCGAGAGAAAAGTTCTTCGCAAAATGTTCGGTCCTGTTCGAGTCGGCGATGACTATCGCATCCGAATGAACCACGAGCTGTATGAGCTCTACGAAGACATTGACGTAGTTCGGCGTATAACTGTGCAGCGACTACGCTGGCTGGGTCATGTCCATCGTATGGACGACGAAGCTCCAGCGAAAAAGGTGCTCGAAGCGAGGGTCGCTGGTCAACGACGACGAGGGAGACCATGCCTCCGATGGATGGACCAGGCTGAGGAAGCCCTAACCGCGCTTGGTGTATCCGATTGGAGAAGGCGCGCGCAAAGCAGAGGCGTCTGGCGAGAGCTGATGAGGTCAGTCGAAATCCGGACACGGGTTGTCACGGCCATCTAAGTAAGTAAGTAAGATTATGAAACTTAGAACTACGCAGAAAACCAACGTACGCAAAATATACTCTGTCTTAAGGACTAAAAAACGTAAGGAGTAAAATAGTGAAAGTAGTTTAGCATTCAAAGGCTAAATACACGAGTTCTTTATAAAATACAAGGTTTACAAGAGCTAATTTTTGAGTTAAAAAAATATTCTTACGTTTTTAATGCACCAAATTTTATTGATATATGAGAACATCTTTTTTTTTATTCATCTCTCATATGAAGATGACTCACTGTAAAACAAATTAAATGGAACGAAAACTTTTATATTAACGTTTTAATATAGGCGTGCGCTTTAGTCACTTTACTTTAGTGGAGAAATTCGCGTTCTTAAGGCGAAATGGTAATTGTTTTGGCCATTGTTTTTTTCTTTTTCTTTTTCCATTTCCATTAAGTAATTCCTATAATGTTTTGTTCAGCTAATTAAAGCGTGTTCTTCCCTTAGTTTATAACTGGGAAGTTTCTTAATTAATGGATGTTAGTGCAAATTATGTTATGTTGACGACACCTGAGAAACATAAATTAAAATGATTTCTGGATTAAGATTTACGTAAATTGTTTAGATATTATTATTAATGGTGCAAATGTTGCAAACAGTGGGGGATCCCAAGATATTCCAAGGTGGTGAAGATAATTAATATTTAATTAAAAAGTGGCATTATGTTGAATGCTTAATAAAAAATGAACGACAATTCTTACAAACTTAATTTATGCTCGTTTGGGCTAATTTTATTTAAAATTCTCATCGAACTCTGTCGAACAATTGATTTTGAAATAAGTTTTATTTATATTTCGTGAAACACGTTTTTTATCACAACATTTATATTCAGTTTATTGTTCATTTTAAGGCAATAACAAAAGCTTATTCTTTTTATTCTCCATAAGGCCATTAACAATTTAAGTCCTTTTCTATCGTTTTGCTGAGGAAATGCATTAATTTATATTGAATTTTTTGAATTATCCGTTATTAAATGATAATTAAAAATTGAAAGGTCACTTCAATTATCCTTTTCAGCACATGACTTATACTCTGCGTCAATTCGTTATAGTTTTCAATTTACAATAATAAGGATTTAATCAGAATTATCTGAATTATAAATATAAATGTAAACCATTGCATTGCCATAAAAATTGTATTATAAAAAATTTAATAGAGTTGAATGGAAATCCTCACATTAATGCTGTGAGAATATTTTTAATCCTTAAAGTTATTATGCGCTTAATTTTCATATTGTACAAAATTATCCGTTGAAGCGTTTCTGTATATAATACTACTTGAATACTTTTGCTGAAACGATTTATTCTTTGTATATTTTTTTTTTTATATTTTATATCTTAATTGTTTGGTAACTTTTACTGAGGCAGAAATATAATAAGTTAAAATAAGTTCGCAGAATTCACTCAAGCTTAACATCTTCAAAGATCTTACTTTTGAACAGTTATTTTTAACAGCTTAACCTTAAAAACACTTACGGCTGTCTGGCAGGCAATGATGTAATGTTCGCTTAAAATGTAATTGACAATATTGAGCTATAAGAATATTTTGTTTTAAAGTCCTACACTTATATAACATTAAAAATTAATATGGAATTCAAAACTGTCTATATTATTTATTATCGACTAAATCTGTACAAGAGGAGTGTTTGCTGAGAAGTTGTCTGGGATTTATGAAAACTTAAAGCTATTAAGAGCTATATTAGATATGAATGATAATCATTAAAAAATAATACAAATTATCGAGAATATTAATTAATAAAAATAAAAAGTGTAACGAACCTATAGGAATTTTTATAAGAAAATCGTATTGGGACACAAAGGTGTAAAGAAAAGTTCGTAAGGTGTTCCTAAGTTCGTTATCATTAAACAAAAAAAAAAAAAAGTGCACATACCATAAAGAATAAAAAAAGTGACAATCTTAATATCGCAGATATATATAGAATAGAAGAATAATAAGCAAGAAAGAGGATATATAGAAAGTAAAAGAATTGAACAGAATTGAAAAATTTTAAAAATCAAAAAATAAAAAAAAATATTCATTTCATTTGGGGGGTTGGTGGCTGAAAGTATTGCCAGCTATAACCGACTTGACTTAAGCTTATATAAAAAGTATCCAAAATAATAAAAATGAGGATAAGCTCCATTTTGCACCACAATACGGTGGCTTGCTGTTACTGACGGGCTATAAATTAAATAATGAAACAATTACATATATTTTTTTTAAGTTAAATAAGTGACTATTCATTTTTATTAAAATGTAACTTTCATCGCAAAATAAGAATATTTCCTTAACAAACAAAAATGGTTATAATTATTAATGCTTAGCAAATAAAAAATACATAAAAATATTACAAGCATGCCATTTTTTCAGTGTTCCTTTTGAGTAATTATAAAGTGTGTTTCATATATATAACGCCACTTCGAAATTTTCAATATTTTTGTAACGGCCAGTTTAAACAAAAGAGAATGTTTTGCGAATTTGGTCATCTATGCACAACAATATTGAGCAAGACCGAAGTCTATTCTAATAACGGTACATTGTTTATTGCTTAATATTACTTTTAATGCGTTTCATATTTATAACGCCACTTGCAATTATTCCTTCTGCTGCGTTTGAAGTGTAGAGATTAATAAAATTGAGTTTTCAAGACCTTAACAATAGAAAAAAATTTAGGCCGGAATACCTCGTGCAACCCAACATAGTTGCAAACAAATGGGAAAAAATAAAAATTCTTAAAGAAGAAGGCTATGAAATTGAAGAACTCGGGCGTAGAATTAAACACAGAAATAGCGTGATTCAACATTTTATTAACAATCCTCAAAATTACGGCAAAACAAAATGTTCGGGCCAAAAAAAATCCTCTTACCGCGATAAGCGGAAAATAATCCGAGCTGCGAGCAACACTACACACAGTTTAAAAGAGTTGCTTAGTGTTGTTGCTGAAGAAGTTTTCTGAACACCGGTATGGAGAGTGCTACATTAGTGTAAGCATATCCGTAGTGAACTTATGAAGTGTGTTCCTGCTCTTGCTAGCAAACATAAGAGAACGAGCTTGGAATTTGCAAGAAGGAACATATGAACAAATTGACCACCAGTCAGCTTATCAATAATGTTTTAAAAAAGGGTTCCACAAGGAAGTTTAATTTTGACATGCCATTTTTTCCGATGAGAAAAAATGTAATCTTGATGGCCAGGATGGATTTTAGCATTGTTAACCCTCCGATGAGTGACAGTTCTGAACTTCACGGCCGTGTGAAAAGGTCCCTACGGACCTTTTTTGAAAATCATGTTTTTTTCATATAAAAATTTTTTTTTTTTTTTAATTTTTTTTTGTTTTTATTGTTTATAACTAAATTCTACATACAAAAATAATTTTTTCAATTTTTTTAATTTTTTTTTTGCTTGAATTTTCTTAAGACTATTATAAAAAAGTTTAAAGATTATTGTTGTTGAGCGTGTACTTCTTGTCCCCCGCCCTGTGCGCAAGTGTTGCAGCGATGTAAAAGTGTGCTATGTTCTCCGCAAACAGCGTTGCCGCAGCCGAAGCAGTGTGCCCGCGTTTTCCGCTGCCGCCCGTACTCAGAACGGCAAAGGCGACATGACGGTCTACTTGACCTAACCGCAAACGACGGTGCATTGCCTTCCATCGGTCTTGGTAATACCTGAAATGAAAAGAAAAATAAAAAACAAATAAATATATATTCTATTCTTGAATTTGAAGATGTTTTTCTTACCCTGACATCGAATGCTTCCATCGCATTGCGTATCCTTGGATATGAGGTTATATGGTTGTTCAGGGCACGTTCTTCGATATTTGGTGTGGCCAATTGTTTCGTTAGCAGTAACAAGAACGACCGCCGTCTGTCACTCCTTTTTATAGGCTTCATTTCGTTGTAAATCGTAAAAGCAGCAAATGCAGCGACGTCCAGCATATTATAAAACATGGCCAACGGCCATCGTTGTGTTGCTCTTTTGCAGCTGTAAGTGCCTAGCATTTTATCCATGGTATCAACGCCGCATTTGTTGGCGTGGAGAGCACGTTCACCACTTAATTTTTTTTCGGCACGTATGAGCATAACGCTATATCCCCTTCGTTGAACCCAAATAATGTACTATTGATGGTGCGCTTCGGGTTCTTCTTGAACTCCTGTGGAATGAATGTTTTGTTGTAGCGCACTGTACCAACATATGCGGTCAAGAGTCAAGAGTCAAGTCAAGAGTGGTCAAGTCAATCTACTATCAGCTGCACGCCTTTCATCCGCAGTCATTTGCTGGTAACGTGTACTACGGCGTACAACAATTTCAGCAACGTCCAAATTACTTGCATCTGCCATATTTATATTTTTGTTTCTATCACACACGATTTTACTCTTCGCTGTCTAAACTTTGACTGATTTGGTTTACGAAACTACAACTTCTTTTATACTCTTTCGTACGTCTACCTAAACTCAAAGACATTAGGGATGATGATAAAAACAAAAAATTCTAAGAACAAAAATACTAAGAACAAAAAATACTAAGAACAAAATACTAAGAACAAAAAATTCTAAGAACTGGTTTATTGCTAGTAGTATAAAATTAGAATATTGTGCCTTTCCTTGAAAGCAATAAAGTTCATGTCTTCGAATTTTTCTTCGAATTTTTTGTTTTTACCATCATCCCTAATGTCTTTAAGATTAGGTCTTTGTGTTCAGAACAAGTAAATTATGTGTTGAAACAATGAAAAAATTATAATGATGCCCAAAAACATGCATTTATTAGTGAAATTCAGTACAAGGTCCATACGGACCTATTCACACGTCCGCGTACTATTCTCCCTAAAACCTCAATAACTCCTAAAGTAATGATCTGATCGGCTTGATATTTTTCCAAAAGATGCGCAACAAAATACTCTTGGAATACAGAGTAACTTTGGGGGGGGGGGGGGATTGTAGTGGCCGAAGTAGGAGTAATTTCAGTTTGAAAAGGCAAAAAGGTCCCTAGGGACCTTCTCACTCATCGGAGGGTTAATACGACATACGCCGCGAACCACTTCCGTTTTCAAAAAGAAGTTTTGGTGGAGATAATGTCATGGTGTGGGGTGCTTTCTCTAAAATTGAAAGTTCAAGCATGAAGAGCACTGACTACACTCGTGTGCTGGAGTTAGATTCCACTTTTGGAAAAAAACGGACAGGCACAACTAGTTTTCCAGCAAGATAATGCGGCAATCTACGTAAATCGAGATGGTTTCAGGCCAATAACATTGATTTATTGGAGTGCCGGCGTACTCTTCAGATTGTAATCCCATCGAGAATTTGAGGGGAGTTCTTGTACGCCAGGTGTATAAAAATAACAGACAATTTGGCAACGTGAAAGCACGGAAATCAGTTATTCTCGAAGAATGGAGCAAACTTGATTCAAATACATTAAAAAAATGAATAGCAGTATGCCAAATCGCATTTACAATATTATTGGAGCCAATGGAATTTCATAATTTTTTTTTAATTTCAATAAAAATCGTTTTTATTAGTAATTTTGAAATGGTGTTATAAATATGAGACAGCATCAAAAGTGATATTAAGCAATAAACAATGTACCGTTATCAGAAAAGACTTCACTTTTGCTCACTATTGTTGTTGTGTAAAGATGCCCAAATTCGCAAAACATTATCTATTTAAGCTGGCCGTTACAAAAATATTTCAAATTTCGCAGTGGAGTTATATATATGAAATATACCTTATGCGCATACTTACATTATGTAAAATTATACTTCTGAAATATTAACCATTTTTGAAGCGAAGCTTTTTACTCCTCGTTCTGTGATTTGCTTAGAGTGAAATCTGAAAAATTTTCGACAGATTTTTTCTTGGAATTTTGATGGTTTCTTTGTTGCTAGAGCTTATTGCAACAAGAAAATTTAATACTTTAAATATTAAAAATACGTTTTGGTTCCCGTGGAGATCGAACCCGTGTATTCTTAACTGATAGCCCAGCACACTACCCACTAGGCCACAAAGAGTTGTGGAAAACAGTTGTTAATTTAATCTTACTTATAACAGAAGCTATGCTGCAGTAGATCGTCACCATCTATCAATAGATAGAGGATTGTGTATTTGCTATGCTACAAAAATTTGCTTTTATTTGCCACAAGGTGTCTCTAGCATCGATGTGTTTGTATTGTGAATGCGTTTGTGGTGTTGTTGGCATAGAGTAAAAATTATTACTAGAGATTGCATCAACTCTGCTAAATCTCTGGCATGTGTTAACAGAGGTTAACAGAGTTTTTTTCTTCATGTTTTTAAGTGATATAACTCTGTTAACACTGTTAGCAGAGTTGATGCAATCTCTAGATAGTTTACACTCTATGTTTTAAGTGTCAAAAAAATAGATGATATTAATAAGTATTTAATTAACAAACGCATGCATGAAATCGGCAAGGTATACGTATCTAAAATGTTTGTTAAATTTTGTTTCGTGTGCGTTCTTTAATAAACATTTTAATACATTTTTGAAGTTTTTTACTCCTCGTTCTGTGATTTGCTTGAGTGAAATCTCAAAAACGATACTTTTTTTCGACAGCGTTTTTCTTAAAAATTGACGTTTCTTTGTTACTTGAGTCTATTATAACAAGAAAATGTGATTTCAATTTTTAAAAAATATTTCACTAATCCATGCACTAATCCAAAAGCATCTGTTAAGCAAAGTTGTTGATTTAACATCAGGTAGAAAAATGCAATGCCCCGAAAGATCTCAAATTTTGGGGTGAGCAAGATATCTTCGACTTAGTAAAGAGTTGTTGGGAGTTTAACCATCGGAGTAACGATGGTTAACGCCAATAAGGAGGCTTTTAATAATAATATATATTTTTGATCAGCATCACCTCCTGAGTTAAATTCCGTGTGTCCGCCTGTCTGTCCGTCTGTCTGTATGCTTGATTGTCGACACGATTACAGCCGTAATTTTAAAGTTATCGTGATGAAATTCAAAATATAAGCTTCTTTTAAAAATGTTTTTTTAAAGTTCGAAAATGAGCCAAATTGCATAAAAACCACGCCTACCCCCCATAAAGAGTGACTTCATTTTTATAGTAAAATCTTTTAAAAATCCGCAAACATTAAGGGGTTACATGACATTGGCAGTTTTTTTAAATATTCTTAAGATTCTAAGAAAAAAAATTTCATGGGAAAATTCCTACGGGGTTCAAAAGTTACAGCTGGATTAGTGAGTGCGCATTTTTAATTTTTGCGGTACCTACGTACGGCAGCTGGTATATACTTGTTTTACTTGCTACCTGACTTTTGGTGGTTGTTATTTCGTACCTACTTGAAGGGTGAATTGTGAAGCCCAAATTGCTAAACGATTGCAAAAACTATAAGAAACAGCACAACACAAGATAACGAAGGCTTACAGTACGAAGCAGGCATGACAGATTGAAGGTAACCTTTTTTTTCTTTGTTCACAAACTTTGAACGCGTTTATCTCGAAAACATGTTTTTCGTACTGGTTGCGGCACTAGCGGGTTCATCGTATGACACGAGCTTTTTTTTAAATTTTTCCGATTTTTTATGAATTTTTAAAGTCAATATTTTTTTCGAAAAAACACTTTCAAATTTGTAACATCAACAAAAATTGAAAAAAAGTTTAAAAAAAAGCTCGTGTCATACGATAACCAATTTTGTAAAGATTTAAAACAAAATAATTTTTTTTCCATATCGGACAATTTTTGCAACTCCCAGCGCTGCAACCACGAGGCCCCGTTTTTTTCTCTGCCGCCAGCTTGGAGCTCTATAAAACCATGTTGGAGTGAAAAATATATTTATTTTGGTTTTTTTTTTTCTTGTAGTTGTTCAATTCTCTACAATAATAAAAAAATAAAAATAAAATTTTGGAAAAATGTTTGTTTTTGACTGAGTTATGAATTTTTAAAAAAGGTCTGTTTTCTCTGCCGCGAATGTCATGTCATCAATTCAAAAAATGTTTTAAATTTTTGCACGTAAGCAACTATGCAGCTACTATGCAGGAGGCGTTTCACTTTATTTTTAATATATTTCCATCAACGCCGTTTCTCCGATTTCAACCAAATTTTGCATTATATGTTCTTTAGTATAAAGAAAGAGAGAAAAGCTTAAAAAAGTGGGTATGATTGTACAAGGGACGTGTCAGTTTTAATTCTAATCGAATACCTTCTAAACCGTTTTTCTGATTTCAAACAAATTTTGCAAACATATTCTTTGGAATAATGACCACTGAGTAATCTAAAAATTTGGGTGGAATTAGACAGGGGTGTGCCACTTTTATATAAATCAAACTCCTTCTATAGCCTTTTGTCCAACTTCTTCCAAAGTTTCCATATTCTTTGCAATAATGAGCAGTCAGTAGTGTAGAAAATTGGCTCGAATTGAATGGGCTGTGGCACTATAATTTTAAACGAAATTGTTTAAAAGCGTTGGTATGAATTTCCACATATTAATCAAATTTTGCACATATATTCTTTAGCATAATGAGCAGTCTACAAATTACTCTATGTGGCAGCAAAGGGCAAAATAAAATTAAGCGTATAACACAAATATGTTTGCAGATAATATATAAATATTTTTTAGACGGCTTAAGACTTCAAATATACCTCAATACGGCCACGGGGGGTATTCACCGCAGGGTGCCGAAGCTCCATTCCTTACTAGTTCAAAAATGATTTTGCACTTAATTCCAGGCAAGGTAGACGATAGAGATGTTGCAAATTTGACCTAAGGGTACCTTTTTTAAAAGAATACTACAAAAAAATGGTCAGAGATATTGATGTTTTTATTGATTTCAACAATTACTAAAGTACATAAAAAAAATTGATTTTTTTTTTATGTCATTTGCGTGTACGTGACGTTATCATGAAGGTATGCGAGAAGAGTAGGACCATTTTGCTTGCAAAATAACATGATCTATAATAATCTAAAAAAAAATTATTTGTAAGGTAAACACTTACGCCGAAATAGTGACTTTGAGTTTTTTAAAAAATATTTCTTTGTAAGAAAAAAACGCATCTTTCAAGTTGATTGTTTAAAAATGGGTGTAAATTTGAAAGCATAACGAGCTGTAAATTTATTTAATACCACAGAAATTACTTTTGTGTGCAATGACGTAACAAACAAAAAAAAAAACAATTTTTTTTGTATGTCACGCATTTCGTGTTGCGTGCGGGGACATTTTTCAGTACCTTAACGTATGTTTTGGAGCATTTTAAGGATAAAACAAATTTAAATTTTCCTTTCTTAAATTCAGATTTCTTCAGTATTTGTGTATCTTTGAATTAAAATTTGGTTTAATCGATTTATTAAAACATTAACCAAAATATAAATTATCCACTAGGTTGCGCACGGAGGACACCAAAAAAACCGCATTTTTAGTGAATTTTATTTGTATGAGCATTTTAATATATTTGTTTTATTTTATTATTTTATTTCAATATTTTATGTCAAAAAAATGTAAAATTATATACAGAAATTATATTTAATTTTTATTTCATTTGCGTACGATGTCCCCAATAGTTGCGTATTTTGACATGTACGAAAAAAAATAGATTCAAAATTGTTAACATTGTTAATCAAACAAAGCAATTTTTTTTTTTATGTATTCAAAATCTTTTGTAGGTGTTGACAATATTTGCCATCACTCAATACGTCAAAGTGGTGGTGATTTTGTGGCTTAAAATATATTTTCGTTAGATATTTTTTACAAAATACCACGGCACTTTTTTAGGTCAGAACCCGATAAAAATTTTTATTTTACTGATCGGCTAATATCAGTACTGCAACTTACGTGGTTCTAATAAACAAAAAAAAAAAATTTAAACAATTAGAGATTAGTTTTTTACTTAATTTTCAATCAATATCTCTTACGATTTTTTTGTAGCCTTCAAAATCACTTTTATTAAATTAAGGTACCCTTAAATAAATTTTGAAAAAATTGAAATTATTTTATATATCAAACAATTACTATCCTACTGTATGAGCAGTCTAATTACGGTAGAAAACATTAACTACTGTGTTGTTAACATCCCTGCCTTGCATGTCGATAGAAGGAACTTAACATATTAGAAATATTTGCATATTTATTTTTGTATTTTTGTTTTTTATTTCTCTTTTTTTTTGTGGAATATAAAAAACAAAATTAAAATTTGCTATTCTGATATGTAGCAAAACAACCATATCATCAAAAGCCTTTGTCCTACAAAAGAAAATGTTGAGAACATATATTAGAGACCTTGATTGATCTTCTTTGTTGTGTAGTTTTTTAAACTTTCGTGAAAGTTTTTTTTTTTTGCGTAATAAAAATTTCATTCACATTTTTCAAGGTCGGCACTAATTTTTTTTTTTGGCGTTTTTGAAACATTGTCGTATTGAGCATTCATTCTCTAAATGCGTTCTCAAAATTGTGCGTTGCAGAATTAATTTTTACTATTTTTAAACAAATTTTTCAAAAACTTCCTACACAATTTTTACATATAAAACACTTTCATTTTGAATTAAAAATGGGTTTTTTAGTATTTTTTGTACTTCTTAATAATGACGAATCTTAGTTTTTTTTTTATTTTTTAACTGTGCATTAGAGTGACCGCAACTTATATGGGGCAAAAAAAATGTCGGAATCTTGTTCGTCTTAACCCCACAAAACGAATCCCCTTTCCAGATATTGGGATAGCCAAAATTTCAGCCCGATTAAACGACGGTAACACGTGCCGCTCGGCGCTCAAAATTTGAAAAAAACGTATTTTTTGGCCAAAAAGTTGACGTATTGAACCATAACTCGAGAACGGTAAATAATAAAAACACGCACGATATCGCAAAAGATAGCTTATTTTGTTCTTCAAAATTTATGTTATGAACAAAATTGTTGTAACTCTGAGTCAAACCGAGTTACGGCAGCCTTTAGCTCCGAAAACGTGACCTGGTGGCACCAGGAGCATACTTCATTTATTATGTTATTATGTAATAAATTTTTAATTTTAATTAATTTATTTAATTTTTATTTTATTTTTATTTTTAATTAATTTATTTAATTTTTACTTTATTTTTATTTTTATTTAAATATATAGAAATCAATTAACCTAGACTCTGAAATGGCATCCACATCAAGTGTACAAAGCCGGACCAAGGATAAAATATTTCTTGTTGGCTTTCCCATTCACCAGATCACAGGTTGTTAACTACCCTCAAATCGACAAGTTTTGTGTGCTTTATTTTATAATTTACGTACTGTAAAATTAACTCTAAGAGAATCAGCAAAACTTACTATACGAGAGGTGTTAATTTTTTGGCAGAAAGCTCGAATCCCGACTAAAGATGAGCAAAATGCAATAACAAAGCTTGAAAAACTTCACGTCGAGTGGAGAATTCTTCAAAAAGACAGGAAAAAAACATCGGAAACGATCAAAAACAAATTTAAACAGTTTGTTGAAAAGTTAGACGATCTTTTTGATATTGCTCATCAAGATCCCTTGACTCTGATGAAATCGGAAGTAGATAAGGCTTTTCTCGTGAAACAGAGGCAGAAGAGAGCTGAAGAAATCAAGGCGCAAAAGGAACTTGAAAGAATTAACCGACAAATCCAAGAAGAATATTTTGATATTGGTGAATTTTTTATATTATTATTCCAATTTATTATTATTATTTTCTTAATGCTTCTTAGGGACGGATGATGAGTACAATTTCGGAGAAGAAGAAGACACTCAAGAGGACATCATCTACCAGGAGCTTGAAAACTTGGAGGCAATGGACATCCCGGAAGAAGCTGCAGAAGATCTAGGTCCATCTGATGGAAAAAGGATGAAAGTTTCATATGCAATTTTATGCAATTTTGTTAGATCGGTGTAAGGTATCCGACAGAAATGCCACGAGAATTTTAATAGCTACACTAGAGGCACTTAACCTTGACCCTCTTAAGTACAAAGTCTCCAAAACTTTCTTACATACTAGAAGGAAAATGTTCAGAGAACAGTATACTAAAAATATTTCAGATAAAGTAAACATTCCAGAAAAAGAGGCCGTGGTTGTCCATTGGGACGGTAAACTTTTACCGGGCGTTTTAAAAAATGACCAATGTGAGCGAATAGCTATTGCTAATTCATACGGCGGTAAGGAACAACTGCTGGGAGTTCCTGTAACAGAAAACAGCTGAGGAGAGGAGCAAGCAGTTGCCGTATATGAATGCCTACAGCAATGGGGTCTTCCCAACATCGTCAAGGCGATGTGCTTTGATACTACAGCATCCAACACTGGAAGATTTAAAGGAGCATGCGTCATATTGCAGCAAATGTTAGGAAGAGAATTACTGCACCTAGCTTGCCGTCACCATATCTTGGAAATTATGTTAAGAGGCGTATTCGACACAAAAATGGGTTCAACCACGGGACCTCATCCAGACATTTTCAAAAGATTTCTCCTTGCGTGGCCCAAGATAGACAAACAAAAATATGACACAGGTATTAGTGACAATCTAATACAAAAGCAGCTATCTCCAGAATTAATTGAACATGTTACTGCTGAATTCAAAAAGAAATTAACTGAGAACCATCCAAGAGATGACTACAAGGAGCTGTTGCAGTTGGTTCTCGTATTTGTAGGATCACTAGACGGCAATGTTGTGGGTTTTAGAACTCCAGGCGCCATTCATCACGCCAGATGGATGGCAAAGGCTATTTACTGCTTTAAAATATTTATTTTTCGGCGCCAATTTAAGATGTCTAGAGGAGAAGAAAGTTCTGTAAGTGCTATTGCTGTTTTTCTAGTTAAAATTTACTGTAAAGCTTGGTTCAATGCTCCAAAAGCTCATCTAGCGCCAAAGCAAGATTTAGACATTTTGCGTAGTCTATTAGACTATAAAGAATGTGACAACGACATCGCAGAAATAGCACTCACTAAATTTTCGAATCATTTGTGGTATTTGAATACAGAGTTGGTTGGATTGTCGTTCTTTGATCCCACCATTACAGATGATGAAAAGTTATTAATGGCTAATAAATTGCTCAGTAGCACAGATGAACCATCAGAGCAAGCTAGGGTTGTAAATCCAAAAGTTAGGAAAGAAAAGTTGCAAGAGTTGGTTGATGGAGGATTAATTAATTTACTTTCCAAAGAAACGTTTAATTTTTTTGACCGATTTATTATAAAAATAGATTTTCTTAGACAAAATCCAAACACCTGGCCTCAAAATAATAACTTCCAAGAAGGATTGAAAATTGCCAAAACATTGAAAGTAGTAAATGATATGGCTGAGCGTGGTATTAAATTAATAACAGACTTCAACGACCTTCTGACAAAAGATGAAGAACAAAAGCAATATGTCCTGCAAGTTGTAAGCAAATGCCGAGCATTGTATCCCGACGTTTCAAAAAGTACTTTAACAAAACCTCTATAATAAATTGGATAACTATGTAATATTATCGAATATATCTCTGATTTTTATATATTAAAATAAAAATGTTCTTGAATTTAACTGTATTACTTGTGTTTTTTATTACATTTCTACTTTAAACTCAAAAATATACCAAAAAAATTAAAAATTTATCACATAATAACATAATATATGAAGTATGCTCCTGGTGGCACCAGGTCACGTTTTCGGAGCTAAAGGCTGCCGTAACTCGGTTTAACTCAGAGTTACAACAATTTTGTTCATAACATAAATTTTGAAGAACAAAATAAGCTTTCTTTTGGAATATCGTGCGAGTTTTTATTATTTACCGTTCTCGAGTTATGGCTCAATACGTCAACTTTTTGGCCAAAAAATTCCTTTTTTTTCAAATTTTGAGCGACGAGCGGCACATGTTACCGTCGTTTAATCGGCCTCAACTTTTGGCTATCCCAATATCTGGAAAGGGGATTCGTTTTGTGGGGTTAAGACGAACAAGATTCCGACATTGATTTTTTGCTTTCACTCTACTGTGCATATTTCAAATATTTCCACTGTGAGCAAATGTTTCTATTTTCTTAAGTACTATCAACGTCGGAATCGCCAAAATCAATTTTTCGACAAAAGTGTCCAATTTGAAATGGAATCATCGATATTGATGTAGATCGATGCAGATAGAATCTGCATCTCAATGTAAAAAAATCAAAATCAAAATAAAAATAAAACAGACTTAAAATTCAAACAAAAAAATTTGATAACAAAAATGTTTGAAAAAACAAAAATGTGCCACTTGTAGAATACCTGTAATGAGTCTCTATTTAGAAGTCGTCTCAAAAGGGCTTTTAAGATTTATTTTTAATCTTACTTTGAATTTTGAAATTTGTCTAAGGAACACAACGACACAGACAGATTAAACCAGACGCGCAAATGCCAAATTTCAGAATACCAGGTTGTAAAATAAAAGACATAACTCTGAACTCTCTGAAAATGTTATTGTCATAATTTTAATTAAAATCTTAAAAAATTTACAACTTTTGTATAATTTTGCGCATAACTTTGCATTGTTGTGGGCGTAGGTATGCATTTGACTGTGCATGTGTGTGTTTGTGTTGGTGTTTGTTGTTGCTGCTGACAATGGCATTACAAGAACATAAACACTAATCACATTGTAAATTCTTGGTAAGCACATAAAAACGCACATATAGTTAAAAACACACACACAGCAGCGAGCTGTGAAACACAACAACACAATCACAAAATCACAAAAGCGAGCAGCACATCGACAACAACAAAACAGTGCATTAAAATAATAAATTATGGTAGTGCGTTGTTAAAACACACACACACACTCACGCACACGAAAAAATTCAAACAAAAAAAATCACAATAAGTGTGTCACACTAATGCAAGCACACACAAACACAACAGTATGTTAGACGCTGATCCGCTCTAAGCTTGAACATAAAAATAATGAGCTTACACAGCATCAAATTAATTTTAATATTTTATTAAAACCATTTGTGTGAGCGAGTGTATATATGTGAATGCTGCTAAGTGCGTATGGTTGAGTGAGTAACAGAATGTATTTGAGTATTAGAATGTGGGTGTAAATGTAAATTAATGTGTGCTATAATTTTTTAATTCAAACGCTCAAGTAATGCCACACACACAAACTGCAACACAAACAATAACATACACAATTACATACAATTAAGAGTATTTATAAAGTTTAACCTATCCATGTATCTACATGACTCTTTCTTAAATAGCTTGAATACAATTAAGCTAATCATTTTGCACCAAAAAAAAAAGTGTTACAAACTTTTTTATTTCGGAATTGTGCAAAAATTTTATTAATATTATTAATTCTATTAAGTTTTATTGATTTAAGTTCTATTTTAGAGAAGTTTCAAAGAATATATCAAAAGTATCTGAAAATTATCAAAATTGTTTCAAATATATAAAAAAAATTATAAAGTTAATAACAAAAACAAAGATTTACCTAAATCGTTTACCTTTGCAGCATTCAACAAATGTAAAACAGTTTTTGAATTGAAAACTTTTTAAGGCGCGTTGAGCACTTTCTGATAAAGAGCATAACTATAGATTCATGATATCATCACGCTGTTAGTAATATCATCACGCTGTTAGCGTAACAGAAATTATTACTGTTCACCATTTCTTTTTAGGGATTACTTAGCATCGACCAAGCAAAAGGCCGAAGCGATTACCGTATCGATTACCAGGCCTTTTACCAAAGCGATTACCAACTGATTACCAAACCAATTACTGATTACCGAGGCGATTACCAACCGATTACCGAACCAATTACCAAAGCGATTACCAACCAATTATCGAATCGATTACCAACATATTACCGAACTAATTACCGACTACCCAAGCAATAATAAACCGGTTACCGAAGCAATTGCCGATTACTGAAGCTATTACCAACTGATTACCGATTACGGAAGCAATTACCAACCGATTACTGAAGCGAAAACCAACCGATTACCGATTTCCAACCCATTACCGTTAACCGAAACGATTACCAACTACCGCAGCGATTACCTACCGATTACCAAAGCGATTATCAACTGATTACCGATTATCGAAGCGATAACCAACCGATTACAGAAGCGATAACCAATAGATTTCTAATTACCGAAGCGATTACCAAGCAATTACCGAGCCAATTACTGATTACCTTACCAAAGTAATTTTGCTACAAATATATTATATATAAACATTAAAAACAGCAGTTTATACATTCAATAACGCATAAATTGATAAAAAAAAATAAAAAAGTAGAACTCGTCTGATTTGCCGACTCAAGCTACTTCCGAAATTCATAACAACTATGTTATTTCATAACTTTAAGTTTTTACTTCGGTCGGCAGTACTCTCCCACTGTCTACTTTTTTTTCTCTACTTTTGTAAAGTAAGTTTTGGGGCACGCGGGTAGCTCGATATACCCGAGCCATATCACTGCACCCGGATAGTTTAAAATAAAAAGAAAAGTTTCGGAATTTCAACACAACACTAGTAGCACCGAAATACCCAGTTCGTACTAGGGCACAAGGGTATTTTCGATTATTTTCAGATACTTTAAGCTAGCCGTGCCATACCCGAGTATCCAGGTTTTTCGGTATTTAGAGCTATCCGGGTAATTTTGATGTTTCCGGGTACTTCGAACGTACATTTCAGGATTCGTAAACATTTTAAGAAAATAAATTAGCTCCCCCCGGGTTGCCCCTAGAGGTGTGAAATGTATCACTGGGCCTATTTTTTTAGATCCAAAATTTCTTTCCAGTATATCTGCCACCATCTGAAACTCTTCTGGGGGTGCCACTACAAACTCATAAAAAATAAAATTGTTGAAAATAGTTCATATCTTTCTCGAATTGAACCAGAGCGTATGGAAATTAACTAGCTGATTACATTTTTTCCCCCTCAAGATTTTTTCTGAACACACCCAACCCTATCTGCCACCTTTTTGGGGCTCCACCACAAAAAAAAAAAAAAAATAAAACTGAATATAATTGCCACTACTACTTCATTTCTCTCGCAAATTGACCCCTAGAGGACAAATATATGAACTAGTTCTATTATTTCCTTCCGACTCAACACTTCTTTTGAACGCAGCCGCCTCTATCTGTCACCCTTGGGGGAGTCCCCCTAAAAAAATCAGAAAAACTGAAGAAAATATCGCTTTTAGTTCACATCTCTCCCGAATCGACCTCTAGATTGGTGAAATCTTTGAACTAGTCCTATTATTTTTCTCTACTATTATTTTACAGGGCATAGATTGCCAAATTACCTGGATAATGACCTAATACCCGGGCCTTCGAGCTAACCGGGCTTTTTTCGGGTTTCGAGTGCCCGAATACCCGGTAGAAAGCTTGAAAAAATTCAAGAGTTCTAGTTGTTATTATATCAATTTGAAATTCATTCAATTTGCATATTAAAGGCACACTCACGTTCTGTCAGAATGATATCTATTTTTTATTTTTTTTTTATTTTAGTTGCTTTCAGTTTGTTGAGCTGTTTCTAATTCGCATTAATTAGCTTTATGTTTGCTTTTAATGCATCCCGGATTTATTTAATTGCCAGCGATGTGCACGCTTTTTAATGAAAACTCATTTGCATTAATAGCTAGTTATAGCTTTGCACTTTGGTTTTTTTTCGTCCTTGAATTAATTATTAGTTGGTGGTAAATACAGCCTCAAGTTAATATTAAAGCAATCACTGTATGCATTTAAAATTTAAAGTGGATTCCTTTTTATGTTGGACTTGTAGGTGCATAAATAAACAAACGCAATACACAGAGTAAATAGAGTATTTCAAACTACAACTAATTGCAAACCCACAGGTGTTGGACGATATATCTATTTATATAAAAATCAATTGCTGTGCGTTAGTCCCGCTAAAACTCAAAAATGACTCAACCGATTTGGCTGGAATTGTTTTTATTTTGTTGATAATTATTCAGGGAGGCTTTAAAAAAAAGAGAGGAAATGGAAATTGTTGATGGAAAATTTGGTAAATCGCGTAAGCCAAAATAGGCGCTTTGTATGGAAATTTTGTATTTTGAATGGAAAATGTCATACATCTCTGGAAGTTCTTCATGGATTTCATTGAATTGACAGAGAGGTAACCTATCACTGAGGTCAGGTTTAAAGATATATTTTATTTTCAACCCCCATTCACACTGCCTATTAAAAGTGTTGCAGCAGTTTCACTACATGGAGAAAAATGTATTTGAGTTTATAATTCAGAACTATAACTCAAAGACGACTGGGACGATTGAGCTCAAACTTTGGCAGTAAATATGTTTTGTATACAAAATAGTTTAAAAATAATGAAAGATAGCATTACATTATCTACTAAGAACTCCTAAATCTCATCATCCGATTAGCATAAAAATTTGCACGTAGTGGTTTTAGGATACGGGAGTTTTATGGCGCTACTTCTTTAACTTAACCTTGAATATCAGAGGGCGCTGTTCAAATATTTCAAAAAAACCTCGAAAACTAATAAGCTGCTCATTCGAATTGCATACAAATTTGTATATGTTGCTTTTCTGATATGGTGAGATCAGCAGAGGGTTCTGTAGCACAAATTTCTTAAGAAATTGTCCAAAACCAGAAGAAACGTCAACACCGCTCATTCTAGTTGAATTTGAATTGGTTGCAATTTTCGAGTACGGCAAGTGTTTTGGCGCTCTTTTGCACTATCTCGAAAGCCAGAGGGCGCTGTTGTACAAATTAGGCCCGTAACCAGGATTTACCTGACGGGGGTTTTCATAAAATTATATCGATATTTTTTGATATCGATGAATCATAGGAATTTAGTATAAAACTTTAATGAATTTTTACTAAAACTTACTTTTATTTATTTTTATACGTTTGTATTAGTCTTCCCTTTTTTTTTTGCCAATTCTGAGAAGACATCATCCTCTGTGCCGTTGCTATCCCTATGTACCCTTAGGGATGCACAACCTTTTAAGCGGTATGCGCCCATAGGTCTTCTAGAAATATATTTCAAATGTCAATTGCACTTCTTCACCTATCCGCTGCTGAATTCTGATTAAATTTATTCGTATAGTAGTCTTACCAGAGCAAGGTAAAATTCTAGCATATTGTTTAATTAAAAATGTTGATCGTTCCTCGTTTTTGGATGTCATCAAAATCAAGTTGAACGATAACAAACGCCAGTTGTGCTTTGTAAGTAGTACTCCCATGTTATAAACTGTTGCACCAAGGAAAAGTATATAAACAGTAATTTTGTAAACATTTTCCAAACCATTAGAAATGTGACCTACAATTCAAATTCCTTTCAAACGATATTTTCTAGAAACTAGTAGAAAAATTACCAAGATAAGAAGACTAACATTTTCTTATAAGTAAATCCGTAACCAACTCCTAAACTTTAACAGATCACTTAGCAAAATTTTTTAATTTAATTGACTTTTCGACAATATTCAAAAGGTTTGAACATTTTGTTTTTAAACATTTTTTTTGTCCCAAGAGATTGAGATCCCGCGTCAGAGCTAAAAACAACGCAAAACTTGCAATAAGCTCCGTTTTTCAGAATTCAAAATCCGTCGGCAGAATTATAAGGTAGGGCCGACTCGGAGAGAAATGAAGCAGAAAGCAGAATAAGGCGAGCTAGGTGTCAAAATCATCTGTTCATCTTGAGTTTCTTTGTGTTCATGTTTTGCAGTTGATTTTAAGTTAAAATTTTTACAAGTTTTTTTTTTGCCAATTTAAGACTTCTTTCACATTTTATAGTTGTTACACTGTTTTAATAATATTTTCAATCAAATTATCACAAGTTTAACACAAGCATAAAAAACATAAAATATTTTATTCATTTGCAATTCCTAAGAAATTCGTCGTTTTGACAACTATCCAACCTTTTCATTATCCACTATTCGTTGACGCATGAATACACCTTATAATTCTGCCATGCGTGCGACCGAGTGAGCTGACTGCGTGCTAAGTGCGCAAGATGAGAGCGGTTTCCATTTAATGGGTAAAAGAGAAAAAATTGAGCGCAGAAGCAACTCTCTCACATGCCCTGAAGGAAATGTCGGAGCAATAGCAGAATTACAGAGTAAGGACCGTACGTATAATCGAGTATCTGATTAAAATTTTTTCACACCTAACATATATGATTAATAACGTTCTTGATTAATCGAATAATCACTCAAATATTTAATCATACTTCCTATTAATCGACTAACCAGTGGCTTGATTAATCAGAAAAACTGGTTAATTGATTAATCAGCTAATTTTGAATCTGATTTATCAAAAAATGAATCATTTAATTAATCGCACGGCCCAAGTAACAACGCAATATATTTACAAATTTTTTTCTATTGTCATTACACTAAGAGAATTGTTGATGACTATTTTTAAGAGTAATTAACTCATACAATTTCCTAACTCTCTACCACAAAAGTTTTTGCAGTGTTTCAGAATTTTTTTCTGATAAAAAAAGATCGTCTGAAGCACTGAACCAGCATGCAATATCACTTTAATGTAAGTACTTTTTTCTAATGGGCTATTGAACAATACGAGCCTGTTTTTCTCTTCAATACCGGAGAGTGATAATTAACTATGCTTTAATGAAGACAAAAGTGAGCTCACGGCGGAATAGTTTCAATCGTATAAATATAAATAATGCTGAGTGTGGTAAAGGTGTTGCTAAATAATTTTAAAAACATTTGCATGTATAAGCATAAAATGCTATGCACTGCACAGATTACACCAGTACTTATAGTACTATAAATATAATTGCTCTTTATAGGCTTCAAAATATTGCAGTAATTGATTAAATATTTTGCAGTTGGCAAGGGGTACATAGAAAAGATTTGCACGCGAAGCTGCGAATGTGCACCGCTGCTGCCCGTTCCTTTATTAGAAGATTATACAATAATCCTTAAGCGAGGTAGTAATTCTGAATGGCTACACTCTTTTAACGCAGGTTCGAGTGTGCGACCATTCTTGTTCGTCAGTCAACAGTCAAGCATAAAAATATTTGCGGTTAAGTGACAGTCAGCGGCGATCTTTGTTGAATTTTTGAGTGTCACTCATGATCGGCAATGTGTACCCACTTTTAAGGAGAATTTGATGATTTTTTCAGCAAAGTTTTCTTAACTTTGAGGTTTTTATAATTATTATTTATTTCACTTCGATTATCCGTAGTCTAAGCTAGGTTTGTGTCATAGATCCAAAACCTTTTACACAAACTTGAAGGCAGAAAAAGTGTTAGATCGCCAAAATGAAACAAAAAATGAAGAAAACAATTTTCTGGGTTTTTCTGTTTCTATGAAATACCTCATAAATGCTTGCTCATCATGATTCATAACTTAAAACAGAACTGAATTGGTTAAAAAGTATTTTTATTCTTATCGATCATTGTACTTTTGATTTTAATAAAGTGTAAGATTTCATTACAAGGTTCTTAATATTGATGAGTTGGTATAGCGACCAACGGAACAGCTGTCTAGTCTGCTGATGATGTGTTCTGTAAACAACTTTGTTGTTGTAACGATCTGTTACTACATAAATATTTTGTTATAAAGCACATAAATGTAATTAAAATATTTTTTTTTTAAAAATTAAAAAAAATAAATATTATATACATGGTTTTCATTGTTTTTATAACCTTTTGTAACCTTTTTATAACCTTTTTATTATTAATAACCCATTTTGTTTTAAACTAATATTTTTGTATAAATGAAATTTTGTGAAGCAAGTGTTTATATATTTAATGTTAATTTTTGCATTTAAGGCTTTTTATATAATTTTTGTAATTCTTAAATTCGATGACTACTTAAAACATTATTGCGAAAGAGAAAAAATTTTGTTTTCAAAATTAATTCAATAAAAAACATGCAATATTCTGTGGTAAGTTCTTTTTTGGTTATTTAAAAGAAGCATATTCAAGAATAATTTTAAAAGTAAACGAATTTGCTTGAAAAGGTTGCAATATAAAAAATATTTTTTTATTTTTACTGGTGCTTATAGTTTTTTTTTTTTTTATAAAAACTCCCATGGTAAATTTTGTCTACATGTCTGCGTAAAACTTACAATTATTTAAACTTACTCTACTTTCGTTTCATTAAACTTAAACCTCAGATTCTATTTAAACCAATTTTGAACTTTATTTTGTCTGAACTTTATTTGCATTTATCTTAAATTCTCATTCGTCATCACACTTCGTGCAGTTTTGGGGCTTTTGAAATATTTCATAGCTTAAAAAAAAAAAAATTAAACAAAAAATGCATTTCTATTCAGTGCAGCTTTATTCACAGTTGAACTATATTTTGAAGGGTAGTAAAACCCAGAGCTTGCCATTCTTTGGTCTCATGACCTAGAATCATGATTTATTTTCTTATTTCTCTTTTTTCTTTTTCTTCCTTTGTGTAACGTGCTTCTATTGTTTTGTTATGCTGACTTTATTTTGCTTTTGACATGACAATTTTTCACATTCATTCACCTTGTTTTGTGAGTTGGTGTGTTTTCTGTTTTAGTTTTATTTTTTCTTTTTTTAGTATGTATCGAGTAAATATTGCTGTTCTTGTCAAACTGTGCTTGTATTGTGGTTGATGTTTTTAATAAATAAAAATAAACGAGCGTAGAAAAAAAGCAAAAGAAAAATACAGTTGAAGCTGTAGTTATTGTATGTGAGTGTGTATGAGCTTTGAATGAAATGAAAGAGTTGTCGAAACAAGGTGCTTGACCCTAAAAACCACATCAGCTACAATAAACCATATAGCAGCATACTTTTATTGTTTTTATTATAGTTTACTGTTGTTCTAATATTCTCTTTTCGAGTAAAAGTATGCATAACACACAGAAATATTTCCACTATTTTGCACTGTATACAGTTGCCCAAAAGTATGCAATACGCTTGTTTTTCGAGTGGTTCAATGGAAGGGGGTATTGGGTATAAAATAATAATAACATTTGATCTTATTAGTAGTTTTCTGCATGGCAATGGATAAATAAAACATGGTGACCGCGAAAATGTCTCTTTTAAGAAGTGTTATAAAATGTTTGCATCAATAGAATATGTTGTACCTATAGTTTTTTTTTTAAAGATTTGTCATTGTTTTATTTATAATTTTTGCTAAATATTTTTGTCGTTTGGTATTGCTTTTGTTAATCTTCAGCAAAATTAATAAAAACAAAAAAAAAAAAACAAAATAATTCTAACAGGTCACTCAAAAAGTCCGCAGGATAAGTAGGAAAAAAACCAAATTTTGATAAAACTCGATTATATTGCCTTCAATTCAATTTTGCCATCGTTTTCATTGATTTGCGACACGGTGCATTTTCTTGGTGCACCACTTTTTTTTCTTTTGCAAATGTGGCCGTTTCTTGGCGATTTCAGCCTTCAATCGATCCAAAAGTGCACAGTAATAGTCACTGTTGATGGTGGTTACTTTTTGGAGATAGTCGATGAATATTATTCCTTTCGCATCCCAAAATACAGACGCCATCACCTTACAAGCCGACTGTTGGGTCTTTGCTCGCTTTGGATTCAGTGCGTCCATTGCTGTCCACTCAGTTGACTGTCTTTTGGATTCTGGTGCGTAATAGTGAAGCCATGTTTCATCCATTGTCACATATCGACGATATAATTCGGCTTTATTGCGGCTTACCAGCGCCAAACACTCCTCTGAAGCATCAAGTCGTTGTTTTTTTTTTGGTCGACTGTGAGCTCACGCGGCACCCACTTTGCACAGAGCTTTCGCATACACCCAAATGTTCATGTAAAATGGTAAAACCACTACCATCTGATATCTTTGCAATATCAGCTAGCTCGTGCACCTTTAATTTGCGATCGTTCATAACAAATTTGTGGACTTTTTTGATGTTTTGTGGAATAACAGTCTGATTTGGGCGTCCACTGTGCTCTGCATCATTTATGCTGGTACGACCACGTTTAAATTCAGCAATCCACTTTTCTACCATTTGTCTCTATAGAGCAGAGTGCAGATAATGTTTATCAAGCCATTGTTTGGTTTCCACTGTATTTTTTTCATCAAAAAGCAATGTTTTATCAAATCTCAAAATTCACTTTTTTCAATTTTTTTTTTTTAATAATAATATATGCACACGAAATGCTATAACTCACGAATCAATTGTCAGATTGTTGTCAAATTTTTACACGTATCGTTTGAAGGTTGGTACTAAATAAATATCATATGGAAAAACTTAGTAACGCCATCTATGTGTCATCCTATGAACTTTTTAAACGTACTGTTATTACTACTATGCAGGTTTACATATGCGGTTACTGTGCATGGTAGTTATGCTATGAAAACTCCATTTATTTGTAAAATATCATAATAAATGCGAATTATGTATTGAAAATTTTTTAAACATATTTCATATTAAAAATATATTTTGTTTGTTCAAATTTAAATGTTCATTTTAATTAAGAATATATATAAGTTCTTTACTGCAGGAAAAATAATAATTTCATATTGTTCCGAAATATTTATTTCCATTTATTCGAATCCATCACCAAATATATCAAACCAAAAATTCTTGTATATGTATATATGTCTTTTGTTTTGTCACTACAAAATTTTTTATTTTAACTTATTGAAATCTAATTATTTCATTTCTATTTAAAAAAAGGCTTATTATTCGTAAAACTTAAAAAGTTGACTAGATAACCATCCCTATACATAAATAAATAAATTGACGACGATGATTATTGTGACATACTCAGTTGTTTCATATCATATTTGTTTAAAAGCTCAAGTTAAAAGGCCGTAATAATTATTTATATTAAATATTACTCAATTTTGGAGACACATTTTAAATTGATTTTCTTCGAATTTTTTCATATTAAAGTGTTTTTAAAATAACACTTTCTCACTATTTATCTTATATTAAGGAAAATTTTCTAGCAATGGTATTATACTAAAAATAACGGAAGTGATGGTAAATACCTGAGCACGCCATCCAGTGACATATTAAGACTAGATGCCGTCCCTGGGTAAGGAAAAATATGACACCCCAAATTTTTTATGAATTTATTATAAAGCCAGTAAAATTAGCTTAAAAAAGGGTCATGCTCGAAAATAATTAGCGGAAAGCTGGAAATCGTTCTGGAATCACGTCAGATGAGTTCAATAACTCCAATAATAACCGAGGTTTAACAGGAAATATTCCGTAAGAACTTAGAAATTTTCAGACTTTTTTTATATTTTTTTCGCAAATAACTCAAAAATCGGTTTTTTACTCTCGCTTCTGATGAAAGTCGCTCTGATCGCTTCATTAAATCTTAAATTAAGGTATTTGATGTTTATCGCATTCGATCTTGTGAGCTTCAATGCAACGCCCACTTTGATGTTTATTTTCGTTTGTTCCGCTTTTTAGTTTTTAGAGTGATTATTTCTCCATGACCGTAACAAATTTACCCTACAGTAGTCGCGAAAATAAATGTGACATGATTTGTCGCGAGGTCTACAGTTGTATGCCATTTTTCAACTAAAAAGAGGCAAACATTTATTGCATTTGACAAGTTAACGTGTAACTCTCAGTTAAATTGATGTATGCAACTGGCCGTTAAACAATTAACCACGAAGCTTTTCTTGATATTATTGGAGAGATTTTAAACATTAAAATTACAACTCAAAACTTTGTTTATAAAAGATGTAGAAATATGTGGAGCAGTGGCGTAGAAAGCTTTTGATTCTGGGGGATAGGACAGGGGGAGGGTCCGTAAAAAAACAATAATTTTACAAAAATTTTTCTTTTAAATACCTTATTGCCTGTGTGTTTTGTAACACCAAATGCCATGTTCAACATCCTAACTGTGTTTAAACGTCGAAAAACTACGAAAAAGGGCATGTCAAATATATATTTACATCTAGCATATTTATTTATTCAATTTCAGATGCTAAGTTAAGCATATTAGGTAATGTATGGATACAACGCCTGTTTTCGGCTTTGTTCATATTTTGTTCGCTTCAAAACTAAAGACGCAGTGGTGAGATGGTAGCATGTTAAACTGATAGCCGTATGGCTTGCGGTTCATTGCGAGTACGGAGTGGGAATAGGCAATTGGTTCCTGAAAGGTTTTAAAACAATTTTTTCTTTTAAATATTTGTAAATAAAAATTACAAATAACACAATAAAAAAAAAAAAAACGTGAGCGTGTCAGCTGCGACGCGCGACTGGAGCTTACTTCTCTAGATCGATTACCTTGGAATTTGAGATGCATATAAAAGGTAAAGGGGGTGAACAAAGGCATCTCTTATATTACTAAAAAGATTGCATACTTTTTAAATTTTAAAATAAAGGTTGGTAAATTTTAAGGGCTGATGTTGATTTTGAATTAAGCACAAATTATTTAGGAAATTATTGTCATTTCTTTTTATTGTGATAATATTGGTATAGTTCAATTATGCAAGGAACAAAATGTCGGCCAAATGACCGCCGCGACCTCGGCTGCACACCTCCATCCGGTGGTCCAAATTTTCTATGACTCTGAGGCATAAGTGAGGTTCTATGTCGTTAATGTGCCGAATTATCTCATCCTTTAGCTCTTGAATTGTTGCTGGCTTATCGATGTACACCTTTTCTTTCAAATAACCCCAAAGAAATAACGGTGTCAAATCACATGATCTTGGCGGCCAATTGACATCGCCACCACGTGAGATAACACGGCCATTGAATTTGTCGCGAAAAAGAGCCATTGTTTCGTTAGCTGTGTGGCAAGTGTCACCGTCCTGTTCAAACCACATATTGTCTACATTCATATCTTCCAATTCGGGTCATAAAAAGTTCGTTATCATCTCACGATAGCGAACACCAGAGGTGCAATTGTTGGGCACGACAACGAGTTGAAGTGGACGGCTCTTCAGCCACACTATCGCGATCAGCAGCAATATTTTTTGCAGTAAGAGCTGTACGAGCATGCACTGGTGTTTTCACATTTCGTACAGACCCGGTTTGCTCAAACTTTTGCACGATTTTTCCGATTGTACGCACATTTGGACGATTAAATTGACCGAAAAAATCACGAAGTGCACGATATGCATTTTGAGTTGAACGCCCATTTTCATAATAAGCCTGAATAACTTTGACGCGTTGCTCGATTGTGTATCTTTCCATGGTTCAAATTGAGTTAGTCTGAAATTGAGAAATGTCAAATGAAATGCTGCAAAAAATTTGACATTTAGGTGTGGTTCACATTCAACATCGGCCCTTACACCACCCTTTATAATTATTACATATAATTCAAACTTCTGTGCTGTAAAGAAAGAAGTGTAGAGAACAACATGGAGTTTATTGAAACTCTCGCAAACACAAGCTGGTGAAAATAAAACGACCAAGCAATGCGTGGCATTGGGAATGATTCCATACAAAGCATTACATTTTAATTAAACATACTAACTGTTAAAATTTCGAAAGGAAAATGTACCATAGCATAAATATAAAAATTTAAAATTTATTTCATAAAAATCGGTCCAGTACTTTTGGATTTTTACAAAAATTTGCAATTCAAGTATATATAATAGCAGATTGCTGCTATCTATATTTTGTTGGTATTTCTTTGTTGTTGGTATTTTGCTGCACATAGTCGCACTAATGAGAGCCGAGCAACACAACTGTCACTTGACGAATGAAAGAAAACGTAACGCTTGAGTTTTTGTTCAATACTTGATTTCACTCGCTATATAAAATGGATTCTAAAGGAGTAAATTCCAAAAACTTAAACCAAAACAAGCAATTAAATAAAATAAAATAAAAGTCAACAAGATATTAAAGTATGTGCAAAAGCGACATAGAAATACAACTATGTGTAAAACACTAACAATAACAACAAAAAAGCTCACCAAACATGTTTGCCTAGCATACCCATGGCATTAAGCTAAAACGTTTATATAAACTTCGCTTTACAATATATTTTAAATTTTCTTCATATAACTTTTAATAAAATAATAATATATGTTTTCATTTTAAATAATATGCACAAATAAATCTAATTTAAACATAAGTTTCTTCTTTAAGCTCACAACAACTGAAATAATTTCGTGTGTGTTGTTGTAGCTTAAAGCATAGCTCCGTCTGCGCAGCGCTCTGCGATTCACCTTGTTAAGGCCCTTATAGACGAGCAACTAATCGCAAAACTGATTGAAAAACAGGTCGATGGTTTAATCTATAGACGCATGAACCAATTCAATTCAATTTCAATTCCAGTACAAAAAGTTTTTCTTCTTGAAAATATCGCGTATATTATATGAATCTGACGATTAGTTGTTGATTTTGCTACAAACACATCACCAGTTGAAGCACTGGTTGATGTGAAATCGCAAAAATCAAAATTTTTTAATTTTTGCCAACTGATTGATAAACTGGTTGAAAAACTGAAAATAACACCTCAGCTCATCTACACACGATTTGCTTTCAACAACCAGCAACCAGTTTATCAACCAGTTTTGCGATTAGTTGCTCGTCTATAGGGCCCTTTAAAGGATTGCCTGTTATTTTTTTTTTTGTGGTGTGCTAGCTGAGCATAAAAAGAGAAGAGTAGAAAGCAACAACGAGTTTATTTTTGCTGTGCAAGGCTGACTGCGTAACGCTTGATTTTTTAGATAACGCTTAATTTCACTCGCTATAAATTTTCGTACCGCGGGCATTATATGAAATCGATTCTAAAGGAGTAAACTCCAAACAACAAACAAAAAAACAGCGCGGTTAGTCGTCTTTGTCCTGAGTAATCGTAATGAGTCAAATCAAATCATCAAATGAAAATAATGAAACCTCTTAATCAGTGTTGGCACTTTACCACAGTTCTGGTAAATCTACCACTTTTGTCGACGTTTTTGGCTTCTACCACTTTTACCACCCACTATTTGCATTTTTCCAAAATCTACTACTTTTTTATTTAAGTCTTAATTTAGTGCTTTTTATATAAGAATAACTGCATATTAATTCCAATGTTAGAAATTTTATTACAATTATATTTTAATCCTTTTTATACTCGTATATAAAGACTGGATGCAGTGTTGTTTTAATATGAGAATTATTTGCATAAAACTAAATAAGCGTGACAAAATGACATTTCGGTAAACTTCTTATCAATTTTTTTATGTATTTCTGCAGGTCTTGAGTCAAATTTTTGTAAGGACACAAAATCTACCATAAATTTTTCTAAATCTTCCACTCATTTTAGTCTTAATCTACCACTATTTACAAATTTTAAGTGACTTAAGGGGTTACATGACATTGGCAGTTTTTTTAAATCGAAAAAATTTAATGGAAAAATTCTTACGGGTTCAAAAGTTACAGCCGGATTAGTGAGAGCGCATTTTTAATTTTTGCGCTACCTATGTACGGCAGCTGGTATATACTTGTTTTACTTGCTACCTGACTTTTGGTGGTTGTTATTTCGTACCTACTTGAAGGGTGAAGGGTGAAGCCCGAATTGCTAAATGATTGCAAAAAACTATAAGAAACAGCACAACACAAGATAACGAAGGCATACAGTACGAAGCAGGCATGGCAGATTGAAGGTAACCTTTTTTTTTCTTTGTTCACAAACTTTGAACGCGTTTATCTCGAAACCATGTTTTTCGTACTGGTTGCGGCACTAGCGGGTTCATTTTTTGACGAAATTTGTTCTTTTTTTATTTTTTTAAACTTGATTCGCTATAGTATGACACAAGCTTATTTTTTTTTTTTAATTTTTTTCGATTTTTTATGAATTTTTAAAGTCATTTTTTGCGAAAAAACACACTTTCAAATTTGGAACATCACCAAAAATTGAAAAAAAATATGAAAAAAAACTCGTGTCATACAATAACCAATTTTGTTAAGATTTAAAAAAGTAATTTTTTTTCCAGATCGGACAATTTTTGCAACTCCCAGCGCTGCAACCATCAGTTTGGAGCTCTATAAAACCATGTTGGAGTGAAAAATATATATTTTTGAATTTTTTTCTTGTACTTTGTTCAATTCTCTACAATAATAAAAAATTTTTTGGAAAAATGTTTGTGTTTGACTGAGTTATGAATTTGTAAAAAAGGCCTGTTTTCTCTGCAGCGAATGTCATGTCCCGCCTTAATAAACAACTGACCACGAAGCTAAAAAAAATGTTGCGATCTAGTTCTAGTATTGCCATGTTAAAAATACCAGTTAGCTTTATGAATAAAAAGACAGGTCTTAAACTAGTTCTGGCATGTAGGCAGACTGCTTTAAAATATTTTGTTGCACTGCAGGAAAGAATGTTAATAAAATAAATTAGTTATTCTCCCCGAAATTCCATTTTTTTGCTAAAAATTTCACTTCTACTTTGTGTGGTAGCCACACACATACTTTGTTTTAAGTCAACTTTACTTTAGAATTGTTTATAATAAGCGTCGAATTTCAAAAAAGTGGTGACTGTAGTTTCAAAATACAACACTAAACATCATATTTTTTTCAATTTTACCAACATTCAGGGGATGCCCCTTATAAATGCAAAAGCATTGTATTGATTCGGAAGGTTAGTGACAGTTAGTTTGAGGTTAGAAAGATGGAGAAGTGTCGGTTAATGAAATATATAAGGGTTTAAGTATATTTTATGTTGATAATTAAAAATAAAAAAAAAAAATATCAATCGGATGAGTTTTAAATAAAAAAATTCAGTTTGAAACAGAAAAATGTTGTAATTATTGGTAATAATTTATAAACTTTTTTTATTGTATTATATATTAGCTTAGCTCTTAATATTGCTTTTTGTTGTTGAATGGTAAGGTAAAAGTTTTTGTTGCAAGGAAATAGGGCACCAAGTTTATATAAAACCAAATTTAGAATCATTTAAATAATTGAACATGAGACTCTAAAAAAACCCACAAACTATTTTTGCCTTGATCTGTTTCAGTTTTTGAAATTTTAAACTGAAATTTCGTGAAGCTACATTCTCTTACCATCACCCTTCATAATTTTATGCGCTTGCATGAATCAGAAACGCTTTTGGATTTTAGTAAAAAATTTAACTTATCTACAATACTATGCATGTCAATATCTATATTTCTATTTATAGTTGACAAATATAGAAAAACTAAACACTGAACTAAATCATATTGTTAGAACTTTCTTATAATACATTTACATTTGGATTCGTGCTTAATTTAGTAGAATCAATTGGCAATAGCTTGAGATATTTTTTAATGTCTTCATGGTTCTGGGAGGGGGTGTGGACCTGCGGATCTTTCCATATCTCTCCATATGTACGCGCCTGATGTAGAGAGATGTGGAGAGAGAGAGATATGTAAAAATATATGAAAAACTCAGATGGCACTAAAACTTTGTCTTATTTGAATCAAATTTTTGCTGACTGTGTTGAAATTTGGCTGGAAACAAAATAGTTACAGAGGATTTACATTCGGTTTTGCCTTGTGTTAGGCGTGGAGTGGTGGTGATCCCAAAAAAATTTAAGAAATAGAAACATCAACTCAAAAACACAACTGTTTATTACTCAGTTCTATTTCTCTTTCAAAAATTAAACACAAAAATAATTAAACAACACTTTACATGTTCAAATTAAGCTTTAAATTCAGAATTGTTACACAGTAAATTAAGCATTTTAACAACAAAGTTGCCAACAATTGTTGCAAAGATGTTGCTGATGTCGCTTAATGTGTATTTTTTTTTTTTATCAATAACTCCTCATTTTAATATTCTTGTTGCATAATACATATATCAATATTTGACATACTTTGTTGGCTTTTAATATAACAAAGAAATATAATATATGCCACAATACTTAAACTGAAAACAACATATTTATTTTTTAAACCTCCTCTATTCCCTTTCGCTGTGCTCTTTGTTTGTTTTGTTGTGCTTCTACTTTTATGACAACGATATATATATATATCATTTATCAAGTGTTATAATATACTGCACATGCATATGTGTAAATGTGTGTGTGGCTGAGCGCTTATATGAACATTTGTATTTGTTTTGTTTAATTATGATGGCGCTTTTCTTTGTCGTTATGTTGAATATGGATATCGTGTTACCAACTTCAATAGCACAAAAACAAACATACGCAAATCTGTTGACATTATGGCTTGTATGAGTTGGGTTGGTATATCAACGCAAATGATTAACATGTCCATTATTTACATCAAATGATTTTATATATATATTCATTTATTTAATCTTTTGATTGCATAAATGAATCAGTGTTTCATTAATTTGTTTCGTCACAATTTCCATGTCAACAGCAGAATTCATCAATCTTATACGCTTTAAACCATAAATCCATTTATATTGGTTATGAATTCAAAATCTTTAAATTGTTAACCCATATTAACGCACTAATTATGTGTGTGTGTTAACTTTTGCATACATTTCCAATTTAATTTAATGAAAGCATATTAAAAACGCTGCTTACACCATCTAGTGGTCGAGACTGTAAGCTTGATATATAGCATGAATGATGCCTTAATTAGTGCAGCTGTTCCACATCAAGTGTAGACAATTTTGATTAATTGCATTTTCAGCGATGTGTGATGTATTGGTTTAATCGATAAGTATTACTTTAAATGCAATTATCGCTAACTAACCATTCATACTTATCGTACGAAGCATTCAATATGTACTCCAATTATGTATGAATTGATTTAAAGATACATTGAATATAGGTATTAGAGAAACCTATAGTGGAAGCCGATGCCAGGCTTTAATGATACAATTTTAAAAAGATGTTGGTTTTTTTTTTGATATTAACTTAAAAAATAATTACGAAAATTAATTTAATTTTTAATTAATCAAATAAGTTTGTTTTAATGCATATTTAAAATTAAGTTTTAACCCTCTAGTTCCCAAGACCGCCTCTAGGCGGTCTAAGTTCAGTACACGGTCAATCATGGTTCTAATTAGGTTTTGCTTTTTTTTTTCGTTTCATCTGTTTTGGGGAATCCCAAATTTTCATATTGGTGCTTTTGCAGCTTGCGCTAGTACGAAAGTCAGTTGTCAATGTCATTTGAATGCAGAAGTTTGTGAAAATCACCAAAAATAATTATTTTGCGCGGAGTGCGAAAATCAAATAATCAAAATAAAAATTATTAATAAACGTAGGTAAAAAAAAAAATTATCTGTGTGTTGCTGCATATCTTTATTTAACAAAAAGTCATTTAATTATAAAAGGAACGTGTTTGTGAGCTTTTTAGCTGTGTGCATAGGTAACCCGCCTACAGGCGGTATTGGGATAGCTTGTCAAAAAAAATATTTCAAAGTAAGTTTCAAAAGTGAGTTATTATATATGAATCGTTTTATGTTTAAAGACCTTTCCTTAGCCATGGATCGTAAACAAACTCTTAAATTATCATCGTTATCTGATGATGACATCAGAAAAGTTTTAAATATGATAGATTTTGATGGCGACACGGATAATGAAGAAGAAAATGAAGACGATTTAGATGAAGATCCTTGTGAGTATAATGAAATCGATATGGGGATGAACGAGGTTGTAGGTATGTCGGAATCAGAACTTTAGTCAGCGATTTGCTTAGATGACAGTACGGCTTCGATGTTATCACCATCAACTTCGAACACTTCAAAAAATTCTCCGATACCGAAACGTAAACGCCGTCCGCTTGCTATCATTGAGCCTAAAAATATAAGTCATGCCACTGATAATGAGCCTACAGAAAACAACGTAAATGATGCTGGTGCATTTGTAGGATCAGTTCTGGATATAAATCCGAAATCAGAGGCGTTCAAAAAGATATTATGATGTCAAAAAAATCTTGTGCTAAATAAATCGGCTATCTCATTTTGTGATCCCGATCTGAAGGAATTTAAAAGTTTCGACACACCATATAAATGCTTTGAATATTTTCTAAATGACGAAATAATAACTCACATCGTTCAGCAGACCAACATTTATGCCGCCCAAAAAAACATTGGGACTACATTTACTACAAACAACTTGGAAATGCGTCAATTTATTGGCATTCTGATTTTTATGTCAGTATTTAACTATCCAAGTATCCGTTCTTATTGGAGCAATTATGCATTTCAAATCATCCAAGACACAATGTCGAGAAATCGTTTTGACCAAATTCGAAGCAATATACATTTTAATGACAATAGCAAATTGCCTGCCAAAAACTCTTCGGACATCGATCCTTTGTACAAAATCCGTCCGATTACCAAACATTTTAATGAAAACTTCCAGTCTGTGCCAATGCCTCAGTATCTGTGTGTAGACGAACAAATGTGCGCAACAAAAATGAAGTCCTTTCTTCGGCAGTACATGCCAGATAAGCCACATAAATGGGGAGTGAAACTATTCGTCTTGTGCGATTCGTCCGGTTTCTGTTACAACTTTGAAGTATATGGTGGTGCAGGCGACAATGTCATTCAACCTGGTGCACCAGATCTTGGAGCGTCGTCAAACGTAGTCGTTCGATTGTCACGTATTGTGCCAGCATTCAAAAACCATATTATAATTTTCGACAACTTTTATACATCGCTTCCACTGCTTGTGTTCCTCCGATCACGTGGAATTTATTCTTTGGGGACAATTCGCTCAAACCGAATCCCCAATTGCAAACTCCCAACAGATAATGATCTCAAGAAGCATCCACGTGGATACTCGACTGAATTCTGTGGCTCTGCAGCAAATATTGATATTTCATTAACGGTTTGGAAAGACAATAAAGCTGTCCGACTCGCTTCAACATACGTTGGCGTCAAACCATTTCAGAATGAAGCATCTGCAAAAACAACTGTCTCGCGTTTTGTACGCTCGGAAAAAAAGTTTGTTGATATCGAATGTCCTAATGCAATAAATGAATACAACAGCCATATGGGCGGCGTCGACCATATAGATGGACTTATTGGTCGATACAAAATTACTTGGAAAACTGAAAAGTACACCAATCGCATATTTACACATTTAATTGATGTTGCAATGGTGAATTCTTACATTTTGTTTCATAGAATAAACAATCCGGACCCCAATGATAAGCAATATCAACTGCCGAATTTCCGAGCACAGGTTGCACAAGTGCTTTGTACGTTAAAAAACGTTACCAAAGGTGCTGGACGTCCACGCGCAGCTCCTCAAAACAAAGGTCATGGTAAAAAGACTTTTTTACCGCCTGTAGAGATTCGCTTTGATGGAGTTGAACATTTTCCAGAATTTTTGCCACGAAATGGGGGGAAAAAGACTTGTAAAAATCCAGGATGCGCTTCTGAAACGCAAGTTATGTGCCGAAAATGCAAAATAAATCTTTGTTTTTCCCAGCAAAAAGATTGTTTCTTTGATTTTCATCACAAATTAACTTTTCTTCATCAATTTCTTATATTATTTTATGTTGAAACTATTGGAATAGTCCCTTTTTGTTCACCGAATATGTACTTTTTTGTTCAGTTTTAGAATTATTTTTTAAGAAAATTAAAAATGTATGAATTTTACCCACTTTTTTATGTTAATAAACAAAAAAATAAAAAAAAAAAAATTTTATGTATCGTAAATTTTTTTGGCTTTGTTTCCCAAGACCGCCTGTAGGCGGGGTAAGTATTTGACGCTATAAGTCCTAATTCTCTAAGAATATAAAATTTTTCCAGAACAAACATTTCATTTTGAGGCGAAACCAATACAAAAATAATTTTTTTTTTTGAAAAAAAAATTTGGGAACTAGAGGGTTAAATTTTACTTCCGGTTACTTTTTTATACTTCCGTTTGTGCCCATTATATGCAAGGTACTATGAACTCATTTAATCTACTTTTGTGCCATATTTTATAATTGTAGCTTCAATGTGTACCGAATTATAGTCTATATTTGAAATTAAAATTTTATTTTTCTTTTACTGTTACTTTGGTTTCCTTACGGGTACGCCTATTTTGTTCAAAGTGTAAGAGAATAGCCAAATGTACTTCTGTGCCAAATTATAGTATAAATGTGCACCAAAATGCAGTTCTTTCCGTTAGCTAAATTTTTAAAATTTTTTGTCTATTACATTAAATTAAAAAAAAAAAACTTAGAAAAAGTTCGGCAGAGTACACGAAGCTAAAATACCCCCCCCCCCCCTCCCCACGCGGCCGTATTGAAGTATATTCGAAGTCTTTAACCATCAATAAAATGTTTATGTACCTATAATTTGCAAAGGCTTAAGACTACTTTAATGAACCCACTGAATTTAAAGGGGTTGCTTGGCCAACGGGGGGATTGTGGCCTTTTTTATTAATACCATTATAAGCTACGAAAAAAATGGTACCTTGTACGAATGATACAATTATAATTCAGCCATTTTTTTCTACCAAACAACTTTCTGAAATTTAAGCTTATTCATTCATTAATCTAGATTTGTTCCTTTACAAAAATATTTGTGTCATATCCCAGCAGTTCGGCTTACCAGTGACGAATGTGGGAGCTCACTAGCTATCGGCAACACATTGTGGTTGTATTTCACTCATGAATTTAACACAGAGATGTAATTGCCGGTAATGATTCCCCTTCTCTCTGCATTACCTTTCACTAGCTATTTCATAAGTTACTGCTCACGTTACGTGAAAAATAAAACTAATCATTACCTACTGCACTACCTCGGGTACTAGAATTCACTAGCTACCAATCACATAGGAAATCATAACCGTTAAAAGTCTTATTATGATTGCCAGTACGAGAAGGTAATGTATTTGCATTACCTGCTGCACTACCTCGGGTACTAGAATTCACTAGCTACTACTCATGTAGAAAATCACGACCGTACTGGAGGGAAGCTTAATTTAGTTTTACTTTTAGCTGCCACATAGAGTAGTTTGTAAACTGTTTTATAATTATGCTAAAGAATATATTTGCAAATTTTGGTTAGAAAGTGCAAATTCATACCAAAGGAGTAAAATAATTTCGTTTGAAATTAAAGTGCAACGTCCCCCCTTCCCCCTGTCAATCACGTCCAATTTACTAGACAACTAACTGCTTATTATTCCAAAGAATATGGAAATTTGAAAGAAGTCGGTCAAAGACTATAAAAGGAGTTCGATTAAATTTAAAGTGGAACGCCTTTGTCTAATTCCGCAGGAAATTTTAGACTAATCTAGACATTATTTCAAAAAATATATATGCAAAATTAGGTTAAAGTTAGAAAAACAATGTAGGAGTTCCATTAAAATTAAAGTGTCACACCCCGTGTCTATTTCTGCCGACTTTTATAAACTACGGACTGCTTCTTATGGTAAAGAAGATATTTGCAAAATTTGGTGGGTGGATGTTCCGAAATTTTTTTTTTCGATTTTGCATATAAATATATATATCCGCACAGAGCTATTTTGAAATCGGTACAATATGAAGGAAAATATGGCATTGGAAATTTTATTGATGTATGGGTGGTAGGCGCGTTTGTGAGCGAACTTGAATTTTTTTTTTTTTTGCTCTGTGTGCTTATATTATATCTGTACGTCTATTATTTCTATTTATTTATTGACATATTGTGTATGGAGGCAGTCAAATGAGCAAATATTTAGATTTATGGCAGAATTTAAAAATCTGAAAAAAATAAAGAGTAGTTTTTTCGGCATTTGGAGTCAGTCAACAATCATCCATTATTGAAATTTGAAAAGACGAAGTTTGAAGGGTTGTATCTCTCAAATGAAGCAAATATCATTCTTAAAATGTTAACTGCAATATAATACCGTTATGTACTTTATTATGAATAAATTTAAAATTTTTAGACTGATGCCCACCGGGGATATTTGACCCCAAAATCAGCAAAATTCAGCAATTTTCTCAAAATTAAAATTTTTAAGAAGCTGTAAACAAAAAAGTTGATGAATTAGAATGTTAAAGAAATTTATGTTTAAGCAATAAGTTAAAATGTACTCAAGAAAAGAAATTTATGACTGCAATTCACTGCTTTCTATATATAAAAAAAATCCTTTGAGCTCCAAAATATCAGTTTTTGAACAAAAAAATGCAATAATTATTTTTACTTTGAATAAATTATTTCAAAAGCATTTTTTATGTTTCAAATTAAAGACCAACGTGTGTTCATATTATGATTTTTAAAACATCATTCTATGTATAACAAGAGCTGAGTAATAAAGGGTCCGCCAAATAACTTTTTTTTTTTTAAATGCAATAAAAAAAAACTACTGAATATTTTCTCAAATTTCTTTTTTTATTTGAATGTACAATCCTTCCGGTTAATAATGGAAAATAATTTCATTCAAATGGCTGCCTCCGCTGGCCATGCAGTAGCCTACACGATCGGTCCAATTTTTAAGCACATTATCGATTGTGTGCAGCTGTATTTCACCAATGGCTTCACGAATATTGTCCTTTAAAGCGTCAATTGTCTCTGGCTTGTCGGCGTAACACTTATCTTTGAGGGCACCCCACAAATAATAGTCTAACGGTGTCAAATCGCAGCTCCGAGGTGGCCAAACGACATCAGCTCTGCGGCTGATAATGCGATCTTCAAAAACAGGGCGCAAAACATCGAGTGTAGCTTCGGTTGTGTGGCACGTAGCGCCGTCCTGTTGAAACCAAATGTTGCCAATATCCTCCTCTTCAATTTTTGTGAACAAAAATTCGTTCAACATGGCCCGATAACAATGGCCATTGACTGTAACGGCCACTCCTTGCTCATTTTCGAAGAAAAATGGCCCAATTATGCCTCTGGACCAAAATCCGCACCAAACAGTGACTCATTTTGGGTGCATCGGCTTTTCAATGTATGCGTGCGTGTTTTCTGTGCCCCAAATGCGACAATTTTGCTTGTTTACATACCCGCCAAGATCAAAATGAGCTTCATCTGAAAAGATGATTTTTTTGGCAAAATGAGCATCTTCTGTAAGTCGATCGCAGGCAATATTTCCCATCGTTGTTCAAGCGTATACACAACCATATTCGTTCAGCGAAAGGGTAAAACTAATTATCTGTCAAATCAGACATGTGCTAAGTGTTACCATTCACGAAATAAGAACTAGTTGAAAAAAAAACGTAAGATAGCGGACCCTTTATAAGTTACCGCAAACGCCTATATCGCTATAGCTAGCAAAGAAAATATGGCCGCGATTTTGAAAGTAGAACAAAAAAAAAAATTTTGAAAGCAATTCTGAGATGCAAATTTTTTTGAAAAGCAAAAATTTTACAGCTTTTAATAATAATATCAACATTTTTAAAAATGTTAGAGCAACCAATTTTCGTTTTTTTTTAACACTTTATATGGACTGACTCTATAGTTAAAATAACTAAACAAAAATAATTGAAATCTTCCACTATTTAAATTTTTTTAGCAATAACACCAAAACTTTTCAGCAATTCTGACGGCAAACATTTTGACAAGCGTTCTGCAAACCAAGCTTAAGAAAAGCTTGGATGAATAAGGTTATTAAGCGTTGTAAACCAAGCTTATATAAAGCTATCATGAATAAGGCATTCGTAGGCGTTGTAAGAAAACATCCGCCGACATTTAAAAAATAGTTGGCATTGTAATTGTTGTGCAAATGTCGCTTTCCCTTTGCTTGGCAATGCAATGGTTTTCTAAATTTTGGCGGCGACTGATCGAAATTCCAGTTATCTTTCAGAGAAAACAAGCATCAAATTTGTATAAATCATTGTAGTGCTTATTGCTGAAAAGTTAACTACTGAAAAAATTTCTTTAAAAATCGTCAAGAAGTAAGCGTGTTCTTAAACTTATAATTTTAAAATATATTTAATGTCGGCTGCAAAAAAATTCAGAACTAAAGAAGCAACGAAATTTTCCAACATTTATGGAACAGCGATGCACCAAGTTCCGTAGGAAAGGAGAAAAATTCCAGAACAGGAGATTGTGTCGGAAGCCGAAAATAATTTTGATGCTTGTAGATATATTTCTTTCTGGTAAGAATTAAAATTGACCAGTATTTCTATGATTTAAATTTTAAATTTTGTTTCAATTTTTAGAAAGCAGATCTTAAACGATCAAGTTCAAAAAAATTTGTTACGAAGTCGTGGCAAAAGCTCATGGATGAGACAGTTGCCGAAAGCTTTTCGCGGAGAGGTACTGCGGAAAAGAAGTGCATTTGAGCCTTCACTGTCACTACTGCCATTCGTCGTAAGTAACAATCATTATAATTAATTGATGCCTTCGTTCCCTTTATGATAAATTATTTATATCCATATGTATTCAAATACTATTGCAAAAAGATTCACTTGTGAAAATGGAGGGAAGGGAGAAGACTTTACGTTTGCCTCGAAACATGTTTTCCAATACGCGAAAAATCGCAGTAAAGTTAAGATAACCAAAAAAGTACAACTTAATTTAACAATTGTTAAATATTGTATAAGTTAAGTTAATTTTTTGTTCTTATAAATTTAAGCTTAAGGCATGAAGTTATTAAATTATATTTTTAGTAAGCAAAAATTGGAAAAACGCTTATATAATTTTATTTTACATTCTGCTTATTATTACTAATAAAAAAACATACGCAGCACTCAAAAACTTAATGTTTAAACGCTTACTTATTTCATTCAAAACATGTGTTTTGTAACCGTATTTACAAAGCTTATGGAAAGTGTATAAAAACGAATTATAAAACATTTTTTTAACATATTTTCAAAACGCGAAATCATGTGTGTTAAATAACATGTTTTGCAATCGTATTTTTAAACCTTATAACGATGGGTGCATTTCGATTATAAAATGCTTAAATTGACGCGATTTATAAATGTCGTAGCAGCGTTTTCTAAGCTTTTTTGCTTACATTTGAACGCTTACAAAACGTGTATTTTTATATATAATTGTTTGCTGTGGACAGTCAGTTGCTCGTTTTTAAACAGACAACCAATTCGGTAAATCGGTTACTGTTGCTCATAAAATCGACTCCAAATCAATTTTGAAAATTAAACCGGTTTTAAAATCGATATTCGGTTTCAATAATACCAAAACGAAATCTGTTTCACATCTGTTTTTCAAATCTGATTCTGACAGTTATCAGTTTTCGTAACACTAATATAATTTCTTCATTACTCTGCATTTGAAGTTTCTAGTCTGGACACATCCAAAGGCATACTTATAATTGTTCATTTAGGCAAATTTAAATATGAAAGATTCGGAAAAGGCACAAAACACACAATTAATAATTAATTTTCAAATAAATTAATTCAGTCAGGTGCAGACATTTCGTGAAATGTCAAAAATCAATTGAATTCATTTACTCTGTTCATGAGTGAGAAAATTTTCCATTTGCACTACAGCTTAATTGCCTGTGGCAACAATAACAACTATACCAAAAACAACAACAAACAAACAACAATAACTGTAAAGTGATCAATGCCAGAGTGTTGGGGCTTAAAGCAACACACAGTGGGGAGTATTTTACATGAAAGCAGAGGCAACACTGACGCAAAGTAATAAATTGCAATATTCAGCAAAATTTTGTTGTTGCTTGAGTTTTCAACAATGTGAAGTTATAAAAGCGTTTGAAAAGAAGTAATGGAAAAAAGTGTTGAAACATAAATGATTGAAAAGTTTTGTACATTGTTGTTTATGCTGCTGTTATTATTATTATTATTATTATTATTATTATTATTATTTATTTTGTTTTTGCGGTAAAAAAAACATTACAGCAGATTAAAGCGTCAGAGCTGTGAGGCTAATGAAGATGATTACATTGTTAAAGCTTAGGAAAAATACTTTTGTGCAGATAATATAGAACTTTTTATAAAAAAAAATATTAAAAAACTTCTTTCCTAATAAAGAAATTAGAAAATGAAGGCATTTATTTAATTGTTATAAAATATTTTAAATGCGACAAAAAAAAAGTTTAATAAAAGCTGTTAGTTATTCGTTTTGGGAGCTTTTTTATGGGCGTTCGTTCAAATACTTTTTATACTTGACTTTTCCCAAAAGAATTTCCAGCTTTTTAGATTCGCTAATGACTGTCGTTTGGCAAGTGGAGAGTAGAGAACCAGTAACATATAAATAAAAAAACTGAAAGAGAAGTAATGAAATAACATAGCTTTCTAGAACAACAAAAACAACAACTAGAACCACAATAAGCTGAAGTAGTAATTGTTTGGAATTTCCTTATTAACATAACAAAGGATGAAAAATAAAAGAAACTGCTAAATAAAATGCTGCAAAATGAGAAATTAAAATGACGCAGAATAATAGAAAAGTAAAAAAGTGCACTAACGAGCTGCTGAAATGTCTGTCAAATGAAGATAATGAGAAGACAGAACCAGCGTGTTTGACACAAAGCACTCGCATTAAGCTTTTTAATTATAGCTTCATAACGGTTAAGAAAATAAGGTTAAGAAAGTCATAAGTAAGATTTTAAAACACATTTTTTTTATTCATTCGCAGATTTTTGAAAACGGTTTTGTTGAATAAGCTTAAGATTTTGATGAAGTTAGCTAAGCTATTTTTTTTTTTTATATAATCAAGGCAAATATTTGCTGGAAAGTTACCAATGTGTGCTATCATGTGACACATAGAAAACAGATAAGACACATTTTACAGGTAAGAATTTATAAGATGGTACTTTTTTATGCTAAGTTAGCTCCGCCATCTGGGAACAGTGACATTTAATGGTAAGGTAAATTCCAAGTAATTAAAACTTAAGGAATGAAAACATAGAAATTCACATACTGTGCTGTGATATTCTTATATAATGAACCCGTCAAATAACCACTTTAATTTGCATATTTGCAAATTTTGAGAGTGAGACAGGCCCGTAGACAAGGGTGGATTTAGGTGTTCAAACCCCCTCCCCCCTTTAGGGTCCAGAAAGTACAGGGTTGCCCATATTCTTATTGCGCCCATTTTATTTTTAAATAAATCAAAGAAACCACAATTTTTTGTCTGTTCGTCATGAATATCATTTAATTGGGTTCAAGTAGATTTGCTTACATCATTTTTTGAATATGATATCTCGTAAATGGTCGCCATTGGCCTCTACGACATATTGTGCCCGTTTTGCAGCATTTTCCATGGTTTTCTTCAACATTTCGATGGGAATGGCGGTTATTTCTTGACGGATGTTGGTTTTCAGCTCTTCTAGGGTCTTTGGCTTGTTGACGTAAACCTTTGATTTCAAATAACCCTACAAAAAGAAGTCTGGAGGCGTTAAATCTGGTGATCTTGGCGGCCAATCGAAACCACCATTTTTTGACATCAAACGGCCAGGGAACAATTGCTTCAAAAAATCGATTGTAGTGCGGCTTGTGTGTGGTGGCGCGCCATCTTGTTGAAACCAGTAGTGCCTGATACGCTTTCGACGAACGATTGGCATGAAAAAATTGTTCATTTTATTTTAAATTTTCATTTTAAATTGTTCGTTATCATATCGCGATAACGCTCCTGATTGACAGTAACTCTGTGGCCATTATCATCTTCGAAAAAGAACGGCCCAATGAGCATTTTAGCACAAACGCCGCACCAAACAGTGACTTTTGCATCGTGAAGAGGTACCTCTTGAATCTCTTGTGGATTTTCAGTGGCATAAATGCGGCAATTTTGTTTGTTTACCGTTCCGTTCAACTGAAAATGAGCTTCATCGCTCATGATCATTTTATGCCAAAATTGCTCGTCTTCTTCAGCCATTTCGATGACTCTTTGGGCCCATTCCAATCGACGTGGCTTATCGGTAGGCAACAATTTGTTTACTAATTGAATTTTGTACGGAAACAAATTCAAATAAACACGTAAAATGCGTTGTAAAGTGGATCGGGGAATGCCGAGCTGCTGAGAACGGCGATTTTGGGATGTTGTTGGTGACTGCTCAATACTGGCTCGTACGGCTGCAATATTCTCATCTGATCGCCTTGGTCGCTTTTTATTTGGCCTCTTTGGGTTACCAAGAGTATTACCAGATGTAAATCTTTCATACAAACTATAAATTGTTTTCTTGGAAGGCGCACTTTTCACTTTATTTATTTTTTTGAAAGCACGTTGAGTTTTCACTATTGACTTGTTTTGTTGAATGTAAATTTCAACAATTTTAGAGCGTTTGCGTGGCGTGTACTGTTCCATTGTAAACATTTGCTTGGAATGGCGCTTCAAACGCGGTATGTCATTAGTCGATTTGGCATCACTGCGGAAAGTTACAGTGTCGCCAGATGGGCGCTTCGAATAAGGGCTACCCTGTATAAAGAATTAACACAAATGAGACTATTTAATTCAAAATGTAATTTTTTTTAGATAAACTGTGATAATGATGTTAATTTTTTCGAAAACTTCACTTTATTATTGAAAATTTTTTTTGGTCAAGTGAAAGATTAATTTTGCTTATAAAAGCCATAATCATTATATGGGAATTCATCTCCAAGGAGTTGGTATATGAAAAATCAGTTGCAATGCTCAAAAAGTCCCTGATATCCAGTAAAATATATATATGAAAGTTATACCTAGAACGAATATAATTTTGTAAATTGAAGAAAATTAGTTTGACATTTTTTATGCCATATCTACCCAGCAAACCAGAGTTGACGACTATGTCGAAATTCCGACTAAGTCGTCACTATTTTGAGGTGTCTTAAAGAAATCATTACAATTTCGTTACGCAAATATCGGAACAGTATCACATTTTATACGCTTTTATATAAAATTTTGTTATGCGACAGCTTGTACGACATATTAAAATGCTAACAGAGTAAAATTTCCTTTCTTTAGAACTGTCTGAACGAAATCGGTACTTTTTCGGAATATTTTCGATAGGACTCGTTACGAAACCATTACGATACTTCGATACGAAGTCGTGTCAAACCCTTCTTACGATTTTCCTTACGATTTCGCAACGAAATCGGATTTCGAAATCGGAAAGATTTCGAAATATTCTTAACGAAATCGTAACAAACATTTCACAATCTTTCCGATTTCGGAATCCGATTTTGTTACAAAATCATAAAGAATATCGTATGAAGCGGTTGACACGACTTCGTAACGATTTCGTAACGAGTCTTAACGAAAATGTTACGAAAAAGTTACGATTTCGTTCAGCCAGTTCGAAAGAAAGGAAAGTTTACTCTGTTTGCATTTCAATATGTTTTACAAACAAACGCATAACGAATCTCTTTATAAATATATTTATAAAGATATTTGCGTAACGAAATTAAAACGATTTCTTTAAGACAGCTCGAAATAGTTATGAATTCGTCAGAATTTCGACAAAGTCGTCAACTATGGTTTGCTGGGTAAGCTTACTAGACCCAAAACTTTTGAAAAAGCATTCAAAAGGGTTTTTTTTTCATATTTATAAGTGTTAAAAATATCTGAGCAACGAAATTTAACACATTATGGGGTATTCCACGTAAAGCGAATGACTAAAAATTTTGACATCTAAAATTTCCAACTTGGCACAAAAATTTAGCCCTGTCGAAGCCTTTTCCAAATAACAGGTTTCGGATAATCACCATAAATCTAAATATGAAAAAATTTTTGTAAAACATTTTATACAGTCCAATTTTATAGTGATTTGATGATTTTTTAATCATGTTACCAAATTTTCATAAAAAAATTAATAATTAAAGTTTTTTAAGCTTCAGCATTTTTAAAATGTTTATTTTTATTATATTAAAAAATTAAAAAACAATTTAGAAGTTCAAAAATATTTTGTTTTTAGTGTTTTTAATATGCAAATAATTTAAATATAAATCCACATCCGATTAAATTCTTAAATACTCGTACTCAAAAAAAAGATCATGTTTTTTTTTATAAAAATTTATAAAAAAACGGTTTTTAAAAAATTGTCTGAAATTAAAATGTGACTTTATCGGAGTGGATTCCTCTAATCAAAAATTTTTAATAAAAAAAAATATATATTGTAATTGTTCTTGGAATTGAATCATGAGAAAATGAAACTGTTAAATTTTTAAAGATCTTCAAATATTTTCTTTTGAATTTATTTGAATTGTCGAAATCGTTTTCGAGAACCATAAATATTTTAGCCCTTAACGATAACTCGAACTAGGGTTCACACAGGTTCAAATAGTTGTACACAAGCTGGGGATCACCAAAAGCCTAAGATAGCCAAAAGAAACCAAATCTAAAGACTAATTTTTTTTTTTCTTACGTTTATATGGAATGTCCATAAAAGTTGTGAATACAGCTTCACCAGCTGAACTTATTAAGAAAATTTTGCATTTTTCTAGCTGATTTTAATTTTGATTTTAATAAACTGCAAGAAATCTAACCTATTTTTACCGTTCACACTAATATTGTTGAATTAGTAAAATTTTGTCACAGACATTTTTACTGTATGTGCTAATTTTCGGAATAATACTTTTTAGAAGAAATTAAAAATTCTCAATTTGGACCATTTTTCAACAAACTATAGACAAAAATCACAACAACAATCAAAGTACTCAAAATTGATTTGTAAAAAAAAATTAAATAAACTCTTCTCATCTATCTTATAGTCATTTAAAAACAGGCATATTCTCAAATAATCTTAAAAGAAAACGGATTTGCTTAAAAATGTTCATATCCTTTCTTTCAGTTATTACTGGATTACAGATTTTTTATCAAAACCCCCCCCTAAGGTAAATCCTGGCTAAGATAAAACGGGCCTGGAGTGAGACCATAAACATTTTGATATTGTGCCGTGAAATACTCGAAATGTGCCAGAATGATCAGCTAAATTTGATTATTTCAAAATTTTAAGATTGAAAACATCAACACTTTGATTTTGTGCTGTGATGTGCTTAGGATTGACAGATCCTGATAGGCTGTTGTAGGGACAAGTCAAGAAAATTACGGGATTTCTTATAAGCCGTCGCAGAGTGGTCTAGAGTCGCAATTTAGCACGAAAAATGTTAAATAAATTTAATTATTATATTAATATAGTGTAATTAAAGTTAAATTAAACTCTTGGTAATCTATAAAAATTTTGACAAACTGGGAATGAATTTTTATCCTTTTATATGAGAGTTAAAATACCTTTATTGCATTATTTACATCATTGCGTAACCTACATACAAATATACACCTGTACATTTTTGACAAAAGAACTTATATCGAAAAAAGTAATTTTACAGAAGAGGGAAAAAACACATTAAAACCTTATTAAAACTATTCGTGTTATGATGTGATATGTAAGCCTTATATCGAGATAAGTTTTTTTTTTGTCAAAAGTCCACAGATATATATACAGATACATATACACAAAAGTTCCTTAAACTCCCCAATTTTTCTTGCTTACAGGCTCCATCTTACCGATTAATGTAATACAAATGACTAGCATGCATCGATTCCAAATATCACAAAAATATCCCCTCTCTAATAAGCCCAAACAGTTTTTCAATTAGAAAGTATCTTTGGTGAGAAACTATCCTGTAAAGATATTAGACAAGTTGTGGTTTATTGTCTCAAATACGAATAACAACCAAGCTAATATATAATCTACAACTTGCATCGGCCTTCATTCAAATTAAGACTTTGGAAACATAGGCTCTGACACGTATTTTAGTTGCTGTCCTTGGCGATGTAACCAAAACGTAACTAGCAAACATGCTCCATGGAACTTTACTTCACTTTTCTTCAGTTCAAGAAAGGAGTAACTGTGAAGAATAATTCTTCTGTGAAGCCACTAATCTAGTTCGGCTTAAAACTCTGGCTTTGATACATACATTCCCTTGACTCATTTTGCATTAAGAGTTTTGTTTATATATTTATTTAAATATTTACATAAGCTTAAATTTTTATTAAAATAATTATTAAAATCCTAAATGAGTCAATACAGGAAAAAATTAAAAATAAATTGGCGGCGCACGTAAGGGCACTTTTTTTGTTATCTTGTATTAAGACCCTAAATTAAACTACAGAAAAAAGGTAATTTCAAAACCTGCAAATGCCTGCACAACTTCTAAGCCCTCATATCTCGAGAATGACTTGCAATTTTTTATTATTGCTCGTTATGATATTTCTACACTATAATAATACACAAACTTACCATCATTGGTATCGGACATGATAAGGATAAGCCACTGATCACAATATAACCAAAAAAACAGATGTCAACTGATACAAACAACAAAATAACGTGCAAGAAATGAACTACTACGTTTTAACATAAAATAGCAAGCATCGATGTGAGTCAACTTTAATTGATTGTCGGGTCTAAATATTAACAGATTTGTTATTTAGTTATTTAGTTGCTTTCCTTGAAGATATAACCAAAACGGAACTATGAAGAAATTATCCAACAATTTGTCAAATTTTGACCCTTCGACGTCAAAATTTCAAACTTTGTTGTGCGTTATCAGAGTACAGACAATCAATTTCAAAGAGGGGAAAAACAATTATTTTACACATACCTGCATTAAAGAATCTTTATTATACAATCAAATGCACCATAACATAACTTGAATGATACTCCTTAATACTCCTTAATACAGACTCGATCGTTTATAGAGTCCGACAAGCAGTCAATCACTACCCAAGCTATTAAATCCAAAAATCACCACACAAAATCCATAATGGCGAAGCTCCAACAATAAAAAACACTACACTAATGTAAAAGTTATTATAAAATTTAACAAATGGTGAAAGATCAAATTTTGGTGCTAAATGAATTGTTTATACCTTTAAATGGGCTTTTTGATCAATTGTTATAATGCAATTAAACAGTTAATTCATTATTTTGTACCGATGTTTCGTTGATTTTTTTGTCAACATTCTCTGGGTACCATTTTATTGAATCTGAGAAAAAATAATAACATTCACAAACTATAGATTTGATGACACTTAATTTTATAAAATGTTATTATAAAATGTTATTATAAATGTTATCATAAAATGTTAACAAAAAGCTTTATTAATTTAAAGAAAACAGAATTTTCACAATTGCCTGTAATTTTGGTACACCCAGTGCCGGACGGGTGAAATTTCACCACCTTTAAGTAAATCGTTTATAAAACACAGATGAATACTCCGACTGATACCAAAATTTCACAAAATATAGACTGCTTAACAAATTACATGTTCCGGAGAAACTACTGCAAATTCAAACATTTTCTATTTTTTTAGAATTTTAAAATATTGGTGAATACTCAAAAAAAAAAAAAATTCGATGAATTTATACCATGGGTAAGAGCAACTAAATGCGAATATTTTACAATATGGTTCAAGAAAAAATTAAAGTCCCATTCATTATCTCTCACTCCACATAATTTGAAACAAAAAGCATCGGCCATTTAGTCTTGAACGCTTAAAGAAAAAAATACTTATGAAGGGGTGAAATTTCACCCCATCAGGCTGGAATGGGCTAAGTGCGCTTTTTAAATGATCATTTCCCAATGCCTTTTTGACAGAATGTATTGTCGCATGACTCGACCAAATTACAGCACAATTCTTAATTACGAAAATTTCAGATTATCTTTGAATACTTTGTTCTATGCAGCACATGAAAGCACACATCCGACACATTACAGCACATTTATATTTCTTAGTAATAAATCAATAATAGCTAGCTACAGTTTAAGTTATCTTCTCTTTATTATTAATCACTCATATGCCATGTTATACGCCATTTTCGTAAAGTCGATATAGTTCTGATAGCAGTTAAATAATTACTTTTGATATGTCATTTTTTAATTTATTAACTAGCTGGTAAAGTTGATCGTTTTCGCATGCGTCGCAATTGATTGTGTGTTTATTAGCCAAGTATAGTTTCGGGTAGCTAAAAGCTTTGTTCGATTTAATTTTTTTTTTTTTTTTCTTTGTCTGCTCCATAGCAGTGGTCGTAGAATGGTCATTCATAATACAACGCTTGTAAGCAATTAGTCATCATTTTGGCACATGCCAGGCAGCAGCAGAACAGCTGACTTATAAGATTGCCATAGTTTGACCTTTTTTGACAGCTGCTTCTTACTGGCATAATCAATGGACCCAAATAATTTCATTAGGTCAAAATTTTGTAAATACAAACTGGTTGCATATGTGAGCGTGTGTGTGCGTCCGTGTGAGAATATGCCTGACTTGACCCAGAAATGTGTTTAACACATGTATAGCACACGTTTATGCTATGACCCTCAAACCAAGCAATTTTGCAATCATGAGACAAAATCACATAATTAATTGTTAACTTAGACTTAACATAGCATTAACAATACCAGCAGCAATAACGGACGCAATTTAATACGTAATTTGCTACAAAGTTATAAAAAGAAAAACGTAAAGAAATGAATAAAAACAATATCCTGATTATATTAATAATCTTCCTGCATCAGCTGGTTTTCTATGAACAGGAAATTGTTTTTTTTATAATATCAAAGCCCATGCATAGCGGCGTCCCTGTGTGTATGTGTGTCTGTGTGTGTCAGTTTGTCCGTAGTCTTGTATGTGTTAATAAACATTATGATTTATGAAGACCGGCCATTCTTGGCTTCATGAAGTATATAATTTATGATTTTGGCAACATTTTGCTGCAGCTTCCACTGTCGAATAAAACAAAAGCATGTTTGGGCACCCTAGGGTACCCAACCAAATTCAAGCATGACTTATGACTTTATGGCCAGTCATGATTAGCCTCTTAAAAAAACTTCTTAACAAGTGCGAAATACTTATTTTTCATTATTTAAGTATTTAATAATGATGCTCAAATTAACCCTTGTTAGTTAAATATCAGAATTTGAAATATGTTAATTTTTTTTTTTTTTTTTTTTTCATAAAAAAACACCTGAAAAATTTTCGGAATGTAGAACCAGGCATGCCAATTTTTAGAAAGGTTTTTCTTTTGACATCATTGACATAGCTTTAAACTGGAAAAAATTACCTTTGGTAAAACGAACGGCAATAAAACAAAACTCATCACCTATACGATTACAAATTTAGTAATAAATAGTAACAAATGGGCTCACATAAATTTCACATGAAAAATTGTCTTAAATTTCAATACTTGGCGAATATTTAATTTAAATTTCAATAAAAATTTGTTCTTAAATTAAATGCTCATTTCAATAATGATTTTGCTTTATGTTTAACTTTTCATCGACTTTATTTGCATGTTTTTGAAGTATAACTATATGCAAATACGTCCTTAAAACTTCAAGTCGACTTAAGCAAAATTGATGAAAATGTTTGTAAAGCTTTACATTTATTCTCTTGGCCGAACCAATGATGCTTTTAAGTTGATATTTACATTTGCGTTAAGGCTACTTTAGTACTTACTACTTATTTTTTTCAAAGAAATTTGCTTGAAATTTTGAAGGATATTGAAGAATCATCTTTCGAAAAGATAAATTGAAGAAATAATTTTTTTCTCAAAACAAAGAGTGTGTTCCTTCATTTGCTACACAATATTATCAGATTTTAATAATTTTTTGTAAATGATAAATATTTTTATATAATAAATATGTCTGAAAGTTCGAATTCATTAAAAGAAACCTCCGGATGTTCTAGAAAAAATAGGACCATGTGTTATGCAGTCTTATTATTCTCGAGCGCTACTGCCTGTGGTTTATAAAAAAATCTAATATTTGTGGAAAGGTGTTACAATACAATAAAAGGTGTTACAAAAAAAAAAAAAATTATAGTAATTAACTTCTGATTCCAGAATCAGTAAAAAATAAGTTTTAGGTTTAATTTTAAGCATTATTAATATTAAAAATTAACAAATGGAGGAAAAAATTCCATTCTGTTTTAAGTTTATAAATATTAAATGTAAAATTGTTTTCAAAGCGGAAATCAATTATAATTTCAAATATTGTAAGCACAAATATTTCAAACTCATGCTTATTTAACGGCGCTAAATTGACATATCATATAAATATCATTTAAGAACATACTCACATATATTGTGGATTTAACGGTTTAATGAATCTAGTAAATTTCGAAAATTTTTGTTTAATAATAAATCAGTCATACCTGCAAATAAAGAGATAAAAAATCAGGTTTAATAAAAGGCATTTAAAAAAGTTAAATATATGTGCTCAATATAAATTAATTGATTATAAATCAATAAATCTTGACTAAAGTCAAGCTAAAAAAAAGTCAAGAAAATCGACAGAAATTCTCACACACACATACTCTTGAAAGCAATTTAAATTTTCCACTTAGTAGCTTACACTTATGTGTCAAACAAAATAAAAGTTTCTCTCGAAATTACGCTTCAATTGGTAGCATTAAGGAACATTCGCATGGCTTGAGAGCTTTTTCGCCATTTTAAGCGTTGCTCTCGTCAAAACTTAATTAAAATCGCGCAATCAACTTCGTCGTCGTGCCTTCAATTGGTTTTGAGTGCTGTTGATAATGCTAGTGCAGATTTTGTTGGCTTTAATATAAAAACTTTAAAAAGCTCTGCATATAAGTTAAGTTTGCAGCTTTAATGAAGTTATGTATTTACAAATTTTTTAAAGCAATATTTTGAAATTTTTACACATTGTTGATTTCAAATTTTTAAATACTTGGAATTGAAGATATGCCCGAATAACAATGAATATAAGCAGGTGTTCAGATAACAAGTAAAACGCATATTTTTTCTGAATATTCCTTCAATTCAATAAAATCTTATTTTCAGAATTTTTTATATGAACTTTTTACTCAATTAAATTCTAAGTGCGTACTTTAGTTTTTGTAACAATATTTTGCTTTTACTCAAGGACATTTAGTACAACATGACAAAAGCTGGAGGAAAAGTGAAACCACAAAAACACGATGACAATTCAATTATAGTATACTGAACATGACTTTGTACAAGCATAACTTAAACGAAAAGCATAACCTTGAAGTTTCTTGGACCACTTAGAAGATGTAAACAAGTTTTCAACATTTTATATCAATACTCGTTGAATTAAGAACTTAGTTAAAAGTATTTCAAGAACTCAGTCCGAATGTGTTTGTTGGCGTAAGTTTTTTTAGATACGATATATAAATAAAAAGCAGAAAAACTCCTTAAGAACAATCTTCACATACAATTCCAAAAGTCAAACCTATTTTAAAATAACAAAGTTATGAAACATTTACGTGAATAGGAGATACAGAGAGCCAGAAAAAGGGACGGAACGGCAGAATAGGTAAATTTAAAGTAAGATGGTTGCAAAACGTAAGTACGAGTACAATAGTTACTAGAGATTTTTGTGTATTTAGTTTTTGTTACTGCAACATTTTTTTGGCTTAATCGACTTGTTCCCACATTATTTCTATTTTGACAGGCAATAAATATTGTTTTTTTTTTGCCTTGAGTGCACGTCAAAAGCTTTGTTTATTTAATAATTTGGCTTTGGGTGTGGGACATTTCAAAATAATCAAGTAGTCGTTGATATAACTATATTTCTCTGTTTTGTCGTATCGTAAAGTTGTTGGTGTCGTCACACTAAGGGAAATAACGAATATAAAATTATCCACGACCGTGCATAAATTGTATTTAAATATTTATGTCGATAAATGAAATATTTTCCTTACAACACTTTTTTTTGTGCGTATTTAAATTTTTTTAAGCAAAATTTGATTTGATTTTATCAAACTTGCTCTAACTTTTTATTAACCCTCTAGTTCCCAAATTTTTTTTTCAAAAAAAAAAATTATTTTTGTATTGGTTTCGCCTCAAAATGAAATGTTTGTTCTGGAAAAATTTTATATTCTTAGAGAATTAGGACTTATAGCGTCAAATACTTACCCCGCCTACAGGCGGTCTTGGGAAACAAAGCCAAAAAAATTTACGATACATAAAATTTATTTTTTTTTTATTTTTTTGTTTATTAACATAAAAAAGTGGGTAAAATTCATACATTTTTAATTTTCTTAAAAAATAATTCTAAAACTGAACAAAAAAGTACATATTCGGTGAACAAAAAGGGACTATTCCAATAGTTTCAACATAATATAATATAAGAAATTGAAAAAATCAAAGAAACAATCTTTTTGCTGGGAAAATCAAAGATATATTTTGCATTTTCGGCACATAACTTGCGTTTCAGAAGCGCATCCTTGGATTTTCAACTCCATCAAAGCGAATCTCTACAGGCGGTAAAAAAGTCTTTTTACCATGACCTTTGTTTTGAGGAGCTGCGCGTGGACGTCCAGCACCTTTGGTAACGTTTTTTAACGTACAAAGCACTTGTGCAACCTGTGCTCGGAAATTCGGCAGTTGATATTGCTTATCATTGGGGTCCGGATTGTTTATTCTATGAAACAAAATGTAAGAATTCACCATTGCAACATCAATTAAATGTGTAAATATGCGATTGGTGTACTTTTCAGTTTTCCAAGTAATTTTGTATCGACCAATAAGTCCATCTATATGGTCGACGCCGCCCATATGGCTGTTGAATTCATTTATTGCATTAGGACATTCGATATCAACAAACTTTTTTCCGAGCGTACAAAACGCGAGACAGTTGTTTTTGCAGATGCTTCATTCTGAAATGGTTTGACGCCAACGTATGTTGAAGCGAGTCGGACAGCTTTATTGTCTTTCCAAACCGTTAATGAAATATCAATATTTGCTGCAGAGCCACAGAATTCAGTCGAGTATCCACGTGGATGCTTCTTGAGATCATTATCTGTTGGGAGTTTGCAATTGGGGATTCGGTTTGAGCGAATTGTCCCCAAAGAATAAATTCCACGTGATCGGAGGAACACAAGCAGTGGAAGCGATGTATAAAAGTTGTCGAAAATTATAATATGGTTTTTGAATGCTGGCACAATACGTGACAATCGAACGACTACGTTTGACGACGCTCCAAGATCTGGTGCACCAGGTTGAATGACATTGTCGCCTGCACCACCATATACTTCAAAGTTGTAACAGAAACCGGACGAATCGCACAAGACGAATAGTTTCACTCCCCATTTATGTGGCTTATCTGGCATGTACTGCCGAAGAAAGGACTTCATTTTTGTTGCGCACATTTGTTCGTCTACACACAGATACTGAGGCATTGGCACAGACTGGAAGTTTTCATTAAAATGTTTGGTAATCGGACGGATTTTGTACAAAGGATCGAAGTCCGAAGAGTTTTTGGCAGGCAATCTGCTATTGTCATTAAAATGTATATTGCTTCGAATTTGGTCAAAACGATTTCTCGACATTGTGTCTTGGATGATTTGAAATGCATAATTGCTCCAATAAGAACGGATACTTGGATAGTTAAATACTGACATAAAAATCAGAATGCCAATAAATTGACGCATTTCCAAGTTGTTTGTAGTAAATGTAGTCCCAATGTTTTTTTGGGCGGCATAAATGTTGTTCTGCTGAACGATGTGAGTTATTATTTCGTCATTTAGAAAATATTCAAAGCATTTATATGGTGTGTCGAAACTTTTAAATTCCTTCAGATCGGGATCACAAAATGAGATAGCCGATTTATTTAGCACAAGATTTTTTTGACATCATAATATCTTTTTGAACGCCTCTGATTTCGGATTTATATCCAGAACTGATCCTACAAATGCACCAGCATCATTTACGTTGTTTTCTGTAGGCTCATTATCAGTGGCATGACTTATATTTTTAGGCTCAATGATAGCAAGCGGACGGCGTTTACGTTTCGGTATCGGAGAATTTTTTGAAGTGTTCGAAGTTGATGGTGATAACATCGAAGCCGTACTGTCATCTAAGCAAATCGCTGACTAAAGTTCTGATTCCGACATACCTACAACCTCGTTCATCCCCATATCGATTTCATTATACTCACAAGGATCTTCATCTAAATCGTCTTCATTTTCTTCTTCATTATCCGTGTCGCCATCAAAATCTATCATATTTAAAACTTTTCTGATGTCATCATCAGATAACGATGATAATTTAAGAGTTTGTTTACGATCCATGGCTAAGGAAAGGTCTTTTAACATAAAACGATTCATATATAATAACTCACTTTTGAAACTTACTTTGAAATATTTTTTTTGACAAGCTATCCCAATACCGCCTGTAGGCGGGTTACCTATGCACACAGCTAAAAAGCTCACAAACACGTTCCTTTTATAATTAAATGACTTTTTGTTAAATAAAGATATGCAGCAACACACAGATAATTTTTTTTTCACCTACGTTTATTAATAATATTTATTTTAATTATTTGATTTTCGCACTCCGCGCAAAATAATTATTTTTGGTGATTTTCACAAACTTCTGCATTCAAATGACATTGACAACTGACTTTCGTACTAGCGCAAGCTGCAAAAGCACCCATATGAAAATTTGGGATTCCCCAAAACAGATGAAACGAAAAAAAAAAGCAAAACCTAATTAGAACCATGATTGACCGTGTACTGAACTTAGACCGCCTAGAGGCGGTCTTGGGAACTAGAGGGTTAAGAAACAAATTTTTCAATTGAGTTGTGGCAGAGTGGATGAAGAGTTTGCCTTGTAATCGAAATGCACGCGTTCAAACCTGACGGGCGGCGATTGTTTTTCATTTTTGTTTTAAAAATTTGCTTATAAGTTATTCTGTTATTATGAACCAAATTTTACACCTAAATTGTGGCGGCCATGGCATACGGGCGAGATGTCCGGGTTCAAACCCGCGGCTGGGTGGTTGTTTTTTGTTTTGTTTTGTTTTAAAAATTTTAAATATTTTCGTATTTGATTTATGCAAATACGTCAATGGTTCAGAAACGACTTGGTGTTTCGATGAATTAAAAACTTTTTGATAAATTTAATATTTTTTTCGCTCAGTGCAATGTGTCCCATGCATTAAAGTGTATATAACATATTTGGCCTTCATTATTAATGTACTTTTTAAATGTAGTAGTTATGTCATGTTATATTATGTTTATGTTATGTTATGTTATGTTATGTTATATTATGTTATGTTATGTTATGTTATGTTATGTTATGTTATGTTATGTTATATTATGTTATGGTATGTTCTGTTATGTTATGTTATGTTATGTTATGTTATGTTATGTTATGTTATGTTATGTTATGTTATGTTATGTTATGTTATGTTATGTTATGTTATGTTATGTTATGTTATTTTAAGTTATGTTATGTTATGTAATGTTATGTTATGTTATGTAATGTTATGTTATGTTAAGTTATGTTATGTTATGTTATGTTATGTTATGTTATGTTATGTTATGTTATGTTATGTTATGTTATGTTATGTTATGTTATGTTATGTTATGTTATGTTATGTTATGTTATGTTATGTTATGTTATGTTATATTATGTTATGTTATGTTATGTTATGTTATGTTATGTTATGTTATGTTATGTTATGTTATGTTATGTTATGTTATGTTATGTTATGTTATGTTATGTTATGTTATGTTATGTTATGTTATGTTATGTTATGTTATGTTATGTTATGTTATGTTATGTTATGTTATGTTATGTTATGTTATGTTATGTTATGTTATGTTATGTTATGTTATGTTATGTTATGTTATGTTATGTTATGTTATGTTATGTTATGTTATGTTATGTTATGTTGTGTTATGTTATGTTATGTTATGTTATGTTATGTTATGTTATGTTATGTTATGTTATGTTATGTTATGTTATGTTATGTTATGTTACGTTATGTTATGTTATGTTATGTTATGTTATGTTATGTTATGTTATGTTATGTTATGTTATGTTATGTTATGTTATGTTATGTTATGTTATGTTATGTTATGTTATGTTATGTTATGTTATGTTATGTTATGTTATGTTATGTTATGTTATGTTATGTTATGTTATGTTATGTTATGTTATGTTGTGTTATGTTATGTTATGTTATGTTATGTTATGTTATGTTATATTATGTTATGTTATGTTATGTTATGTTATGTTATGTTATGTTATGTTATGTTATGTTATGTTACGTTATGTTATGTTATGTTATGTTATGTTATGTTATGTTATGTTATGTTATGTTATGTTATGTTATGTTATGTTATGTTATGTTATGTTATGTTATGTTATGTTATGTTATGTTATGTTATGTTATGTTATGTTATGTTATGTTATGTTATGTTATGTTATGTTATGTTATGTTATGTTATGTTATGTTATGTTATGTTATGTTATGTTATGTTATGTTATGTTATGTTATGTTATGTTATGTTATGTTATGTTATGTTATGTTATGTTATGTTATGTTATGTTATGTTATGTTATGTTATGTTATGTTATGTTATGTTATGTTATGTTATGTTATGTTATGCATGTGTTGCTTACAAAAGCTTCTCAAAGTTTTCCAGTTTATCTCTCCTTAATGGTGTAATATTATATTTTTGAGCCTTAATAGCTAGCTTTTATGCACATAGCTTTTATTCACTTACAAGGCTATTATCATTTAGACATTACTTATTTCCCCCATTACAAGGTTTATTGAATAATAAAATATGTTAAAATAACTGCTTAATAACCTTGACGTCATTTTTCTTTAAGCTTCACAGCGTCTTCAATGAACTCAACCATTAAAACGTTGATTTATTGTATCTGTACTTAATTTAACAGTGTCACTCTTTCCTAAGTATAACAATAGAGTTTTTTACTTTTATTGCTTCCTTAAAACACTTTCAATACCATCGAATTACACCTGCTTGCCATAAATTTTGAAATAGCTGACACGCCCACTCAATTAAAAAAGACACAACAACTTAAGACCAACTCCACATTCTTCCTTTTTTTAACGCTCTGTTTCGTTGCGAACATCGCCACTTTTTCCACTTTAACGCCTTTTTTCACTGCGCTTTCTCATGCCAAGTAGTTAGTTGGCAACGCAACGTATTAACGTATTTTTATGGCATTTTCACCATGAAATCAGCTAGGCTTTTAAATCATTGCCTTCATCACGTTGGCTTCTTTAAGGATTGCTTGCCTGCCTAGATGTATATAATCGTATATATATTTAGGTATGTGTGTAAATGCTTTGCTTATAAATTTTATTTTATTTGCTTTAATGGCAACATGAAAGCCAGCCAAGCTTGTATTTTTTAGGTCCTTTAAATGTTGCAGAGTTTTGCTGTTGTTCCCTTCTTCTCTCTCTGGCGTTGGCAGAGTACATCTGAACTGTAAATGTTAAGCATGACAGCAATTATACGCCGCTCTCTATCCTGCTACAGGTCCCGGTACCGGTGCTGGTGCTGCTACTGGTGCTGCTGCTGGTGCCGATGCCTGTGCCGGTCTCGGCGCACATTCATTAATGTTTCAGGCAGCTGCGTATATATAAAATTCTAACTGCTTCCCATATAAAAAGCATCATTTAGTCAGTTGAGTCAAGTTGAGTTGAGTCGCTCATTATTTCATTCATTCAGTCTTATTCATCCACATTTTTCGTCATAAAATTGGCTCGGCTTCATTTTATGTCGTTCCTTTTTTATTGTAGATAGAGGGCAGCAAAACACTGGCAAATAGCTTTGCTTTGTTGTAATGTAGCTTTTAAGAGCAACCATTATTTTGTGTTTCCTGAGTGTGTGTAGGGGCAGGGTGTGGTGGATGGAGGGAGGTGAGTAGAAGAGGTGCTAAAGTAGGGCTCAGAATTTGCTTTGTTTTTATTTGCTTTCCGTTTCACTTGTTTGTTGATATTATTGTTATTTGTTTCGGATTTTATTTGCTTTAACTCTATGTTTTTCATAGCGTTTTAAATTAGCTCTTGTATGTAACTTTTTGTGAGTCTTTGTGAATTTCGAAAAATTTTTTGATTTCTTAATTCGAAAGAAACTCTATCCATTTGATTAAAAACATAAAACATCGTTTACGATATAAACTTATAAACGATATAAACTTATTCACGATAACATAATCGTCAATCAGACGGAATAAAATTTAATAATTTTTATAAATAGAATTAACAAACTTACTTCGTTGGTTTAACAAAAAGGTTTGTTTGGCTGAAAAAAATCATTTATAAAATTGATAATCGCTGGAGTCACGCGGATAAAGTTTCAATTTCGTAATCATGAAATGAATTATCAATTTAAAAAAACTTTCAATCATTACAACAAACATAGATGTCTGACATTTCTATTTTGTGAGTTGTGTATGTTTTATTTAATGATGAAACAAAAAAATCATTTCAAAAGCAGTTCAGTAAGGAGTTTGGAGTAAGGAGGAGAAACTAATATAAAAATGACATTCTTTTTAGTGATACATTATTAAATTTCATTTTGGAATATATTGTCAAATTGCTTGAAATAATAAAATATTTTATCAAAACAGCAAAACATTTTTGTATGATTCATAATTCAATATTTCATTTCATTTTTCTATTCAACAAACCAGTTTTGCAGGTTGAAATATTCTTTATTCATATTGACAAATTCTTTTATCCAATGTACAATGCAAACGTGACATTCTTGATAAAGGCTTTTATCAAATCAAAGTATCCTTTTATCAAATAAACAAAATAAAATTTTGTTAATATGATTGCAACCTCTCACCTTCAATCAAATTGTTGCTTTCAAATTGCTTTTGTTGACTCTATACTGACAAAAAATTTATCAACTTGACCTAGGAATTTGTCAATGTGAACAAATATTTCTTTGAGTGTAGTTTCAGAAGTTTCCTTAAAATTCAATGTCTAGCAGTTATCACCACTAATGACAAACAAAATATTAATTTACAAGATCCCCCAGACCCTACTTTTGAAAATAAACTCTTCCTGACCGGTAGTTCTCAACTGCAGTCAATTAATTTTTTAACTAAATATTTTATTAATTTTAGCTTGTATCCAAGAACAAGTATTTTTTTCACATGTTGACAGGTGAAAAAGTACATACAAGTACATGCTTAATACAAATCTAGATTTCCGACGGCCTACGTAAGTAACTCCGCCATTGGAGGTGTCTTCGGATGCAAACCTGCATGTCCAAGGCCAGGCTAAGGGAGGACGGTTGTGAACAGGATACTTCCGTTTTACGTAAAAAACTGACAAGAGCTCAGAGTGGCGTCCATCTTGGTAGCAGGTCATATTCGGTACACCGGTGTGGGAAAAACCTGCGAAGATGTAGTAATTGACCTTTAAAACTTGTTAGCACGGGGATAGTCATACCTGTCAAAAGAGGATGACCCTATCTATCCACGGCAAGGAGACAAATTAAGGCTGTAAAAAGTGGGGTTAAATATGGGATCATAGACACGGAGAATTTGGGGGTGTATATGTTGTATTAACATGGCGAATAGGCACTTCTTCAAAGGTAAGTGGATTAAAGATTCATGCCTTTGAATTGAAGTTGCCGGTCAAGCACAATTTAGTGCTCAAACTGGGCACGGCCAGATGTAGAAATTTCAAGCATGCATACATTTTTGTCTCTTTACTGGGATGTTGTGGAGCTTCTTTTGGTGGGACCGAAGTGCCCAGGTGACTATCATGGGCTGGCTCTTCGGGGAAGCTCGTGCTGGCTGTGGTTGTGTGTATGCTACACAGGTATGCTACCAGGCTGGCATATCTATCTTAATATGCAAAAGATTGAATAGGTCTCGTCTTCACCAGTAGATGACAATGAAGGTACGTCCCTACCGGTAGTTAAACTGGTACTGCTACTACTACTATAGTATAGTAGGGCATTGGGTAGTGTTTTGTGTTTGTGCAACGGCTTCCAGTTTGTGTTGCTCTGCCGGATGTCCGTATGTTCTTACGCTGTAAACCATAAACGGTTTCGTGAGGGAGTTTGTGCTGGTTGTCCGTTTCATTGCAAACCATCCGTGTAGGTTTTAGAGGTTTTAGATAGGCCTCCACCCCCACCAAGGGTTGCGAAGTGTCATCACAACATGTAGCTAATTTGGTATATTTATATCTTAAAAGGGAACATGTAAACTTAAGCCTACACGGCAGGTGCTTACATTAAACACAACCTACATCTTCCCCGTTCCATGAACTATTACTCTTGGTCCTTAGACCCGAGTAATTTAGCCAATGCGGCAGGTGTACTCAAAAATCCAGATTCCAGTTGCCTGCGTAAGCTTACTATTCTAAGCACATGAATGTTAAAAATATATATTGCTGAAAAATATAACATATAAATTTATGTACAACTAGCTTATACCCGGTGTGTGTTCCCTGTAGGAAAATCAACTAATTAAAAAGTAGTTGATAAAGTAGTTTTTTGTCAACCACAACTAGTTGAAATTCTGACTTTTTTCCATAGAACGAACTAACATATTTTGTATGGTGATGTCCGCTAAATAAGTCAATTGACTTTCGTCTGCATATATTTTCAACTACTTGTTAAATTAGTTATATATAAATTATTTTTTTAATTACTTTAAAATAACCAATTGAAAACTATTACTGATGGTCTATAGTTAATAATATTTGATGAAATAACATGGTTAAATATATATAAACTTGTTATCTAATAAAAATTTGCAATTAAAACATGTCAAAATCAGAGTAGTTGCCGCTTTAATATAATTCAAAGTAGTTTATCAATCACTTGCTTTTAAGTAGTATTTCAATTACTTCGTATATAATGCAATAAAAATTATTTACAATTTAAGTGGATGCCGCCTTAATATAATTCAAAGTAGTTCATATACTGGTTTATTTTAAATTAGTTTTTAAATTAGTTGTTTTTAAAAACAAGTTAGTTTGTTCCTATTGGGTTACTACACCCGGCAACTATATTGGAAAATAATAAATATATTCAAAACTTTTATATGACCCTTTTTTTGACACCATGCTTATTGCCCAATGCGCGTTCCAGTTTCCCGGTAGCAGGACATCACCAAAAAGTAACTCCGTTCCGAGTTTCAATGTTCTGTGATTTTTACTTCCAAAGCTATTCGATATCAAAAATTTGGCTTATATGGGTGGACTCAAACCCCCTTATACATTGCTTGTCCAAATTTTCTATTAGAAAGACATCACCAAGTGATAACTCCCTTCTTAGTTTCAATGTTATGTGACTTTAACCTAAACGAAAAATTGATTTTTAACTAATTTAATATGAGAAATTGTATGGGCGAAAGAGGATTCACTGTTTTTGCAATATCTCAAGAACCGCTCATCCGATGTTGTACAAATAAGTTTTAAAACCCGTGCCATGACCAAACACGCCCTAAACATTTAAACAACACCATTGGAATGGTCAAGAAGTGATGGAGTAACATACGGACACCATTAGATTTTTATACATATAGATAACTAAGATAGAATCGATAACGTCTACTGTAATCTGATAGCCGGATTTAGGTTGAGAAATAACTTCTAGTTAATTCCGATACTTAATAAAAACTATATGGGAGATTTCGAGAAAAGTTTCTTGAATTCAGAGAAAAGTTACTGTATTGAAAAATGCCAATTAAAATTGGTATTAATTCTACGAACAGCTTTAATCATTTTTTGATCTATAAATGTTTTCCGAAGATTAACCTATTTTTTATAAGAAACTGCTCAAGTTTTTAGTTATTTTTCAAACTAGGAGTCTCTAATCACAAGTAAGCAAATAAACACAAATATTAAACTTCATCTGATTGGAATACAAAAACATTTATAAAAATGTATTTAAAAGAAAAATTAGCTTAATACTACCAGTTTTATTCCTTTTATTTAAAAAAAACCTAATACATGGTCCTAAAAAAACAAACACAAAAATAGTAAAATTTTTGGAAAAGAACTAAATTTTTTCAGTATCAAAAATCATTTTCTCATATCTGTTTTCGTTAGCTTTTTGAATGTAAAATGTACCTTAAATTTTTCAGTCTTAAATAAATACTGTCAACTTTAATATATCTCTTGTAAGACAATAGAAAAAAAATATACTCAATATTTTAGCATGCATTCGATAACATACGAATTTATTTAGCAAAAAATAGGCAATAATAAAAACTGCCAAATATATGCCTACGCTGTCACATAACTTATGATATGCTTAGCATAGTTTTTTTTTATATTTATGAGTTCAAAGCCTTAAAATATAGCAATAAATTCTCAAAAGGGTTTCAATGCTTCAACTTCTAAGCCCTTGCATCAATTTGTTTACATCTATGGGACCATAAAAGTGAGGAACATTTTTATAAAACATAGTAAACCTTTGACCTCTGTGCCAATGCTAATTTTTTTATGTTTCGCACAGCTATTGTGGATTTTTTTCTTTTATTACCACAAATAAAAACGCACTAAAATTACAGAGTAGAACTCACACCGCTGAGAAAAAGTGTTGAAACTAACGTAATCCAGTTTGTAGGCGGATACATAAAAACGCACAAAAAAGAAAAAACGACGATCAAAATTGAAAGTTTGCAGCCTGCTTTATGGCTGCCAAGTTCATAAAATTGAATTGACGACTTCCTTTCAGCTGAAGAGTTATTTTATATAAAAAAAAAATTGCGAAACTAAAACATGCCAAAAGCTGCCGTGCCATTGATTGGTCCTTACAAAAGGATTGCTTGAAAGAAGTGTTTAGGTTGAGGTTGAAGTCTGAAAATAAAATGGCTGCAAGCAGGAAGCTCACCATGCAATGGCTCAAGGGCAGTGGGTGGCAGGCGAAAGCTAAACAGTTCACATTCTTGGACTAAATGTGTTCAGTATTCTGTCTACCTGTGCTAAATTTTTAATGTGGACTGTAAACGACTCTGCGTGGTATCCATAAGCAGTTAAGAAAAGCGGCAGCACACAGAACCTAAATTTTTTACCATGGTCTCAATGACCACTTTTTGTGGTCAAAATTTTCTGAAAACCCCAAAAATCTCTGAAAAATGGTGTTCGGTGTCACTTCTTTCGATTATAATAATGTCAAAAGTGTTAAGTTCAAAATGGCGGTAACAATTTTGAAATTTCATCTTAAGAGAATGAAATCTATTAAAAAAAATATGTCGACTATGCCGATCAAAATTTCTAAATTTTGTTGTATTTGTATAAAATCCTGTGTAAAAGGACTTTTGATGTCGCTGATTTTGTGTATGATGTCAAAATTTTCATATTCAAATTGACGGCTGTAGTATGAAACTCAAAATATCGAGCACTATTTAAGCCGTAATCCGATATATTAAGTGCCATATTAAATCAACTATTTTAAAATTTTCAAATTTGATATCAAAAACAAATACATCAACCAAGGGAACACTTTCATACAAAATTAAATAATCATATTATACATCTCGGTCGCCATATTGTATCCGATTATGTTGATTTTTAAAATGCTGTGATCAAATTTAAAATCAACAAACTCCCTTACACAACGTTTTATGAGGAAAGAATATTATTTTGAAATTTTGGCCTTTGAATTTTGAAATTTTAGGATAAGATTTAAAATCAGCAACTCCAAAAACTCTAGAACTCAAAAAAGTCAGGAGTTTGATACAAAAAAATCGTGTTGGAAAAACCAGTTTTTCATAAAAAACGCAAAAAATAGCAACACAAAAAGCATGAAACAGATATATCACATGTCAAATTATCTATTGTTTTTTTTAGTTTAATGCTTGCCGAACTAAAGGTTGCAATCCAACATGACCCACAAAAAAAAAAAAAAAAAAAAAAAAATTAATGCGCGGATTGCTTAAAACAACTGTTTATTTTCTAGTACCGATTCTCTTCTACAATATTTTATATCTGATATGTAAAATATTTGCAACCAGCGTTATTTTTCATATTTTCCTTTCTTTAACTTGTTAACTTGATAAATTTTGATGGTTAGCTATTAACCCTCATCGGTCAATCGATCAATTTGATACAATTTTGTCTTTCAAGTTGAATAAAAAAAAAACTGCCCCATGGAAAGCACCGGTTTTTGGGAAAATAGCATGATTTTGCCTGTAGAATCGAGCTAATGAGTTTTTAGTGTTCAGGCATTTCTGGTTTTACCTGAGACGAAATAGTTACGAATCGGTTCCTCGTACTTGAACAATACATCTGCCGATGGTTATTGCAGTTGTTTTTTGGGTTAGACTCATTTAATTTCATTTTCTTGTTTTCAGTATGTTTTTGAACACACACGAGTCAAGATTGAATTGAATTTGTTTGAAGTGATAAGTGATTTTAGTGAATTTTGAAGTGATTTTTATCTGCCGCATACTTTCATTGCGTTATACATACATTCAATTGATTTCAAAAAAATGGACAAAAATCTACGTGAAAACTGTCAAAGAGACAAATATGATATAGATTCCGAATCTGGAAGTGAAGCAGAAGAATCTCCAGTAGATAGTGACGATGATTTCACAATGGAGGAAGAATGCATTGCAGAAATGAGTGAGCATTCTGATGAGTACGATGTTGAGCCACTGGAACAAAATGTGGCAGAAGAAATTGCTAGAAATGCAACAGCAAAATATTTGCCAAAAAAATAAAAATATTCAATATTCAATGGAGCCATTTGAAAATAACCGAAGAAATGCATATAGGCACGCTGATAATATTGTTTCAGGTAAAAAACCTACCCTTCTTGTTTCGTGCTTCATATTCAGTGCTTGTTTCTTTTTGTTGTTGTTGTAGGACCAAAACTAGTTGCAGCTGCTCATGTTGTAGATGTTTTGTCTGCATTTGATTTGTTTCTGCGACCGATAGAAAATACTATTTTGAATATGACGAATTTATGTGGTTTGCGGAAATACAAAGAAGAATTGGAACAAATAGATATGGATACTCTACATGCGTACTTCGGATTGCTACTGCTTGCTGGTGTGTATCGTTCGTATGGTGAATGTGTTACACAACTCTGGAATGAGAAACCGGTCGACCAATATTCCGAGACACAATATCACTGAAAATGTTCAAAAAAATGCATGGATGTATCAGATTTGACGATAGAGAAGAACGTATTGCCAATACTAATTCTGTCCGTGATTAATTGGCACCGATACGCACCATATATGCAAATTTGAACCATAATTTGCAAGTTGTATTCATTCCAGGCAAAAATGTTACATTAGATGAACAGCTACTTCCATTTTAGGACGCTGTCCGTTTCGACAATACATACCGTCGAAACCGGCTAATTACGGCATACAGATTTGGATTTTGGCCGATTCAGCTGCCTGGTATGTTTACAACACGCAAATTTATGTTGGTCGCAATCGCAATGCCACTCCAGAGCGCAATATTGGACGCCGTGTTGTTTTGGATTTGGTAAATGGGCTGTCGGAGAGGAATATCACATGCGGCAACTTCTTCACATCTTATCAACTGGCTAAAGAGTTACATACACGCCGAATGACTATTCTGGGCACTATACGGAAAAATATAACCGAAATTCCTCCAGTATTGTTGGATATGAGGAAAAATCCTGTGTACTCGATCGTTACTGTATATGACCACAAATTACAAGCCATTTTACTGTCGTATGTGTCTCGGCGTTATAGATATGTTACACTGCTCAGTACATGGCACAATGCCGTCGTTATAAGTGAAAATGCTGAGAAGAAACCGAATCTTATTCAGGATTATAACAAAACCAAGAGTGGCGTGGACACTATGGACCAGATGGTGGCTACCTACACTTGCAACAGGAAGATAAATCGGTGGCCAATGGCAGTATTTTGCAACATGTTGGACGTGAGTGCATTGAATGCATATATAACGTATATTTCGCTATTTCCGGCTTGGAAAAACAACAAAACCAATAAAACATAGCAAAAACACATAGAAAAGCGGAAATCTCAGCCTCGAAGGCTCAATATTGAAGCACTACCGGCGATTACCCATTTGCCAAAAACTACGAAACGCGGCCGTTGCTACATATGTATATATAAAAACAATAAAAATTTGTATTCAAATCGTTGTGATAATTGTAAGAAATATGTTTGTAATGATCATCATTATGATATTTGCGAAAAATGCGCTAATAAAGGCACATAGCCACAAAAATATGCATTTTTGACATTATTCTCTTTCAAATTTTCATTACTTATAAATGTATTTTCTAATTTTAAATATATGAAAACAATAAAATAGAACTACAAAAATATAAAACAATCATTTTTTTTAATTTTTAAAACGATTTTCTTAACTTTTTTTAGAAAGTGTATCAAATTGATGCAATGGGACAGATTCGATGCATTTCTTCGGAGACCGATGAGGATTAATAAGTTGTTATTTGCAAAAACAAGATGCATTTGTGATTGGTTTGAAGTATTTTCTGTTTGATTAAAAAAGAAAAAAAAATAAATACAGTTTTTGAAAAAACAAAAAAGGGTTTCCACCAGCAAAAGTGCTCGGCGAGACCATAGTGCAATGTAGTAAAACATCAAAAAAGCCAAAAAATAAGAAAAATGTTTGGTCGGATGATGGAAGAAAAGGTTTTATAAAGAAAACCTTTAACTTACTTAAAGCAGTTTCCGTTTCCGCTGATTCGTCCTTGCCTCCCACACTTCTAACACATTATTTAACTTTAACTCACGCTGCTTGCTGCCTTGCCTTGATATTTTTATGATTTTTCTTCTATTGCGTATTTTTTTTCTTCTTGTGTTTGTTTTTATTATATATTGTGTTTTGTTTCTTCTTGTCTGCTTCTTATTTGTCAATCATAAAAAATTTATTTAGAAAAATTTTTCTCCATTTGAAGTGGTTTATTTGTGGCCAAGTTTATCGGAAAACCTTGAGGCCTACGCTGCTTAAAAAATACAGCGAAAACAAGCCACAAAAATGATACAAAAAAGGATACCAAGTGATTTATTTTATTTTTTATGTTGTCCTTTTATCGTTTGCTTAAATGATTTTCTTTTCGCCACTTTCCTTGTTACACATTGTATTGTATTGCTTGGTGAACATAGAAAACTGTCTCCGTTTTATTTTTATATATTTCTCCAAGGGTTTTTTTAAATAAAAATGTCAAAGCGCGCTAAAACTTAAATCGAAAAAGTTTTGGGAATTTCATTTGACAGTGATTGAATAAGAAGTGAAAATAATCCTTTAAAAAAGTTTAAATCACAATCTATGAAGCAATAACGTGATCAGCAAAAGGTGGTGGCCAAACACAAGGACGAGATTGAATTTTTGTGTCCATAGCAACGGGAAAAGGAATAAAAATGTTTAGTGTAATCATATTGATATTAATAGCAATTTTCCATTGCGCTATTTTTATAGAAACGGTTGGCTAAAAAAAAAAAAAAAAACACACTAAGAAAACTAAATTCTAAAGTTTATGGAAAGAACTGTAAAAAGTGAAAATACACAGATAAAAAAAATATTTTTATAGTCTAAATCGGTTGTATGCATTTAATGGAAATGCATAGTTTATTCTCAACTTTTTCTTCAGTCGTGAAGTAAATATGTTTTGATAGAGAGTAAGGCGGGTAAAAAAGTTCATATGAATTTAGTTTTAATACAATTAAAAAAATATTAATGTGAAAGAAACTTTTAAAAATACCTAGAAAATATTCTGAGTTTTTAATGATCCTTTTAAGACTCATATTCATGAAGCCAAGCGGTCAATATGAGCTCATTTAAGACTCCGATATGAGTGTGTTTTTTCCTTCTTTAAGAATGCACTTTTGTGAGCAGTAATTTTTGTTATTTATAATTCAGAAAAGAAACTGAAGCATGTGCAATTTAAGAGTCAAGTATATGATTTTTTTCAGGGTCTTTTAAGATTCATATAAAACAGACTTTTCTGACTCGTGAATAACAAAAATTATGATGCTTTTGTGTCGTATATAAAACAAATATAAGAATAATTGTAAAATTTTTTCAGGACCTATATTTCTGAGCGTGTTTTCCTTTCTGTAAGGACAAAATGATCTGAGTAGAATTGAAATGAAAATTAAACAAATTTTATGAATTCTATCTCAAAGATTAAACAAAAATGTTAAACATTGGCGTCTTAACCCAATTTTGGTTCGATACCCGATTCCGTTGAAATTTTTTTATGAATTTTTTAACTCAGGCTATTTTGAACCTAATCAAGAAAAAAAACATTAACAAATTATCGAGAACTGGACCTACCTGTTTTACGCCGACTCCCAACGGCTTATGTTCTCAAGAAGCTTTTCATGGCAGTTTTTACTCTCTGAGGCTTGCCATTGTCTGCAGGCTGTAAGAGTCACACACTCTACGCCACTGTAAGTTATACACGTAATTTAATGAAAAATTTAAGATTTTTTTTGTTATTATATATGTTTATAAAATTTTTCAAAATATTTTGGGTCCAAGTTTATATTGCAATCCTTGCAAATGAACGGAGTCTTGGATGAACAATCATTGGTGCGTTTACTTGGGTGGCTCAATCATTGCCACTAAACAATCAAGTTTTCATGCATTGACTAACATATTGGAGAGCGTATTTGTAAGAAAAGCCACCGCCACAAAAGAGCCTATATCAATGAAATGTTCTCCAATAATTTTACAACAAAATTAGCTCCACGGTCAACGGTTTTTTTCATGTGGTATTGCAGCTTCTCCACAAACGCCAGACTTTGAAGCCGAAGCAAATGGGCTTCCTCATAATTATGAGCGCTCAGAGAACTTTTATAATTAAAACTCTTTTTGAATTTATAATTCTTTATCAATAAGACTCTTTTTGGCACTCATAATTATAAGCACTCATAAGATCTTAATATATAAAACTCTTTACTTTGCTCAAATTATCGTCAGAAATGATCGCTCAAAATATCGTCAGAAATTTTGGTGTCATTTATATGAGCGCCTATAAAAAAGTTAAATGGGTTCAATTTTAATGTTCGGATTTAAGTGAAAAATTCACTCACATTCAAAAATTGTTACACATTTTTTTTTACAACGGTAGTAACGAGCGAAGAATTAGAACGGTTTTTTTAATTTTATCGTAGTGCACTTTTATAGTGCCGGCTGGTTACTGACCAAGCTGAACCGAGAAGGAGTGCTGAAAAACGGGGCACATACAATCATATCATATAAGCTCAAGTACCTACTTATCTTATATTATTTCGCTACTGACTGGCACTATATACACTACACGGGTACAAATACCCACACTATATTGCTACACCCATCAAATCATACTCTTTACACCCAACCCATCACACCCATTTTACACAAAACCATCATATCATACCAAATCTTTCATTTGGTTTATGTGTATTTGATAGTTTATTAGAACTAGATTTAACATAAATTAATAAGTATCAAAATAAGCTTAACAAAATCCTGGATATTGTATTTATTGACCTTATACCGAAAAAAATTTATCAAATCAACCAAAGAATTTGTCAATATGAAAAACTTTGTTCAATATATAAAACCAAAGAATTTTTTGGTTTTGTATTCAATATGAAAAAAGTTGTTGACATTGACGAATTCCTAGGTTGATTTGATAATTTTTTTTCAGTAAACTATATGGTCAACAAAAGTTTCTGTTAATATTTTTTCTTTGAGTGTAGAGGTTCCAGATACAGCTTGTTTTCAAACACTGCGTGATGGCCTTGAAAACAAAAACTTTTGATTGCAAGTTAACATGTTGTCAGACCGCTGTATCAAGCGTACGAACGAACAAACATTAATCAAACATTATAATTTATATGGTGCCTTGTGGCAAGGTTTGACAACCACTGACTGGTAAGGAGAGGTTATTGACCTATATCGGTTAATGCTTCTTGTAGCTTTTTGAAGATGAAAATGTCTGGTTTGTAAGAGAAATAAGAGATACTGATGGTCGGTTTCAAGAAACTAAGGAATCTTAGAAATAAATTCTATAAAATGTATGCACTGTCAAAAAATACATATCACTTTAGCAAATATCGGCATTATATGTGGTAGTTTAACACTTTTGACAACACTGTTTTCCGAATTTCAAATAGTTGTTTCTATGGAAAATCGGAATGGAATATGGAATGGAAAATCGGCCCCTTATTCCGAAAGTCTCATCCTTTTTTTTCACGCTGTTTTTCACACCGTTGTTTTAAAAAAAAAAGAGTTGGTTGCACTTAATTGTATAGTAGTACCGCCTGTGGCCGAAATTCGGCCATATCAAAACCCATTTTCTTATGTTTTTTTTTTTGCTGAACGCACCAACCCATTGTCTGAACATATATATTGAACAAAACAAACAAATCGATGGGGTCCCCTAGTTTCTACATATAAACAACCGATAAACATATTAATATTAACATCCGTTAATGCCGTTAACATCCATCAAATCGCTCATCAAATCGATTCATCCAACGATTTAATAAACAGAAAATTATATGGAACACTCATAAAATCGTTAGATGAGAATTAAAATATTTTGATTTTTCTGCTTGTCTGACCAAATATTAAAGATTTCTGTATAAAGATTTTGTCAGTTCAAGAAACTTTTCAACTGAACACATCGCGGAACAGTACAATTTTAATTTTAACTATTTATTTTATTTCAATTAATTTAATATCTCAAAAATATTAATTTAAGTCTAGAATATTAATGCTTGTTTGTTTTTAATTTTGTTTTAATTAATTTAAGATCATAAAATCACTCTTTTTTTCTTTTTTTTTAGGAATAATACGAAAAATTTTGAGAATCTTTTTAAGCGTGATAAAAACTAACTGTAGTAGGAAAAACTAACTGTTCTTCCCCAAATTGAAAAGAATAAAAAGTAAATGAAGAGATACAATGCTTTAGGAAAGATTTACCAGTTTGTGACTGATGTCCATAGAGTGCGGTGTGCTCAAAAACATAGCCTTTGAAGAAAATATTGACGATTTCGCTTATCTCAAAGCGAGAAGAGTGGCGCTTTGATCAACATAAAGTTTTAAGCACTAACCGGCGTATCTTGAAAACTATAGGCGTTACTTTTTGAATATGTTTTAATAACTTATTAATTTTGTATGAAAGTGTTTGCAAACAAGTTATAATAACAATTGAGTAAATCTAGAAATTAGTTTATTTACTCATTTTGTTTATTTTAATAAAATAGTTCTCTGTCATAGTCATAGTCATAAGGGCCCCATTATCCTAAAGTGCCCAGGGCAGTGGCGGATCCAGGGGGGTTTAGGGGGTTCAAACCCCCCCCCGAAATTCTTAAAATATTTGTTTTGTTAAAGTAAAGTATAAGCGAACACATAAAAACTTTTAATTTGTTCTTACACTACATATGTAAATGTTTTATGCAAAATTTGTTAACAATCAAAACAATCAAAAAACAAGCGCCTATTTATATTTTTTTTTTTAACATAAGAATATTTGTGGAATAAAAAGAAATGGAATATTTTTTTCTGTCAAAAAACATATTTTTCAAAATCGGTCTGGCCACATCAATCAGAAGCAGCGCGTCGCCAGCGTTTTGCAGATGCACAGCGCTCATTGGCTGAGCTTTTTTGAATTTTCACAGCATACCATGATCAGAATGAAAAACTGCAAATAAAAAACTGAAATCTCACATATTTTAAGTTTTCTTAAATGTTGCACGTGTTTACGGTTGCGTTCAAATTTTTTAGCTTTGAGTCAAATTTCGGAATTTCAGGCTTTCGACAGTTTAATAGCATTGTGTCATTAAAGTGATAAGCGTGTTCGATTCCAAATTGTGAAAACTAAGTTATATAAAATGAGTTAAAAAAAAATTTCGGAATTTTTCAAGCCGACGCAAACGGATGCGATTAATAAAGAAGGAGCTAACGATTTGTCCAGTCCTCCAAATAAAAAAAAAAAGACAGAGCTTTCACAATCAGGAGCAGCTACTACTGATCTTGTAAGTATCACCTATAATATGTACACGGAGGGAAATTTTTGTCTATTATTTATAAAACAAATTTACTTGGTTTTTAAAACAAAAAAATTAATTTGAGCCCTGTCAAATAATCGTAAAGTGAGGAGTTTTACTTTATTGCCGGGTTATTTATAGTCCAGGTTAGCAAAGCTTTTTTCACTTTCTTTGTTTTTTTTTTCAATATTTAAGAATTAAGGAAACCAAAAATCTGAAATTTAATTGTGTAAAATGTTGGCAATAAATGAAAACTTCAAATTGTCTTTCACGTCTGTTCTGCTCAATTCTTTCTCTTATACTCTATTCCTCTCCTTTTGAATCTAAAATCAAACTTTGTTTTTATAAGGCCTTGGAACTTTAAAAATTAATTAAAATAATGCCAATTTTTATGCTTCTTTTGATTAATAAGAAAATTATCCTTAAAATAAGCCTTAATTTTCTTAATGGATTTATCAAACTTTTATTTTTCACACATTATTTTTCTCCGATAAACAAGAAAATGTTTTTCTCAAATCAACGCTTTATTGCTTAGGCGCTAAACCAAATTCAAATTGTGTGGATTTTTTCCCTGTAATAGACAACGATTCTCTCCGTGTAGTATACAGTGCCGTGCATGATGAATGTTCTCTACTCTCGCACATTACTTTCCATCAAATTACAAGAAAAAAAATTACACATCGACGGCCTAATATGCAAAACGGTTTAGAGTCGATTTTTTTAATAAAATTATTTTTATTTTATGTCCTTTATTTTGTAATTTGGCAAAATAAAATAAGGTAAATTCCTGCATCATTAACTTATTTTGCCCAGGAATGGAATTCGCCAGTTTGCAGAATAAGCGATTTATTAAAAAAAATTATATATAAACTAACAAAAATATGAGACATTTTTTGTGCTTTCAACCATTAAAATAGTTTTTTTTTCTAATATGTAATTTGTATTTACACTTTGCTCCTTCTCTTAAAAGCCTTTCACTATGCTTTCTTGAAAATAAGTCCATTTTGATGACTTTTCAGGCGCCTCCTAATGACGTCTCAAGTGGGTGGAAAGGTGGAGCACCTCGATTCGCTCAAACTGTTTCAAAATGCATTTCCATACATTTGCACAGCATTAGAAAAATTGGACAGCTGCAATACAAAATCCGATGGCATACAGCCTGACGTACTACTTTCGTCAATTTGCAAACCTCAATTTATTATTTCATTGACAATACTGGAACCAATTTTCAGCTCGACGAAAAACCTGAGCCTGTTGCTACAAACAATAGAATGCGATTTGAGCACCTGCGTTGAGTATTCAACTGATTTGTACGAAGAATTGATGGATTTGCGTGAAAATGCGGAGGAGAAATTCCACGAAATTTATCTCAGGGCCACGGAAATAGCTAAGGCAGTCAATGTAAGGCTTGAAGCTCCAAGGAGTACTCAACGGCAGCTGAACTGCGCTTATTTGGAAGGTGACACGGAATCGTACTTTCGACGATCAACTTTAATTCCATTCTTGGATCATTTTTTGGATGAGCTTCGATCAAGATTTCTTGAAAATGGTGCATTACTGTCCAAAATTCAAATTATTTTGCCAACGAAATGCACAGAGCTTGATAAAGAGGAAATCCAAAAAACGATTCAAGTTTTTGAAAATCAATGGCCGAAAGATGTTGTGGGAGAATTTGAAGTTGACTTTACGATGTGGAAAAGGTGAGCATATAAATAAAGGAAATCTTTTATGTTCACTCTTAATATTTACACCTTGTATGTACTCCGTATTTTTGCAGGCACTGCTCGAAGATACCATATGAAAACCGAGCGAAATCATTTATTGATGCTCTAAACCACTGCAACAAGCAATTTTACCCATCAATACATCGGTTCCTACAAATTTGCGCAACCCTTCCGATTTCCGTGGCATCAAGCGAACGCTCATTTTCTTCTCTACGCAGATTAAAAACCTATTTGCGAAGCAAAACAAGTGAAGAACGATTGAACGGGTTGGCGTTATTAAACGTGCATCGTGACGTGGAAGTAACATGCGAAAATATTATCGACATTATGTCGAAAAAAACACGAAGGTTGAATATTATGTTATAATCACAAATACTATTATTTCTTCGTAAATAAATATGCAAACGTTTAAATAAAACATAAAATAAAAAATTCCAAAACCCCCCCCGAAATTTTTTCCTGGATCCGCGCCTGGCCCAGGGCCTTCAAAAGGTCAAAGACGGCCCTGGTTTTTGCATGTGTTATATGAAACAAGCAGTAGTAGGTCTGTTTCCATACACATTTTCGAAAAAAAGTCGAGTAAAGTTCAATATCAGAGTAAAATTAAATTTTAGAATAATGTCAAAAGTAAGGAAACAACTTCTAGCTAGTTTCAAGCACGCAAACAGCTGATTGTCTATCAAAAGTAAACACCGCCAATTTTAACTTGTTACAAACGCCAACGGCGCCAATTTTAAATTGATATTTTATATTTATTTATATCTTTTTATATTTATTGATATTTAACAATTTGTAAATTTATTTTTTTTCGAGCGACATAAGCAAACAACAAACGATACATTGGCACTTGCTTGTTCTTCTTGATGCTTATTCCTCTTAATGCTTGTTTTTATGGAGCTGGAACAAATTTCTTCTAGCACACTACGAGCATGGTATAATTATATACAAGGGAGGAGTGACAGTTCTTTTGGCTATTTAGAGCTGTCAAAAACACATCGAAAAGAGAAAACGAAGAAGCAGCAAAACAGATGATAAGTTAAACTTTGTATTAATTTGAGAACTCTAGTCAAGGACTAGTTGTCAAGGCTACCTTGTAAATTATTGTATCATGACTACGAGTAACTTTCGAGCTCGAGAGAGCGATTTTATGCTTGTTCTTCTAGCTAGAAAAAGGACGGAAACATGTTCTAGCACATTGCAAGTTACAACAATCGAGTACGGAAACAGACCTAGTTTAACAGCTTTTTGACAAATTTATTTTGTTGAGAGAGAAATTAAAAAAAAGCACCAAAAACAATAATGATGCACATGATACAGTGATAAGGTGGGGCCGCTTCGCTGAGTGCTCTCACGCGTCAACGAAGAGTGGATAATGAGAAGGAACATATATGTCAAAACGACGAATTTCGTAAAAATTGCAAATGAAGAAAATATTTTATGTTTCCAAGTTGCAAACAGTGCAGTCGCGGGTGTTAAATTTGTGCTAATTTGAGTGAAAAAATTATAAAAAAGTTTAATAAAAACTATAAAACGTGAAAGAAGTCTTAAAATTGCAAAAAAAACCTGTAACAGTTTCAACCTAAAAACAACTGCGAAACGTGAGCATAAAGAAATTCGTGATGAACAGCTGATTTTGACACACATCTCGCTTTATTCTGCTTTCTACTCCATTCCTCTCCGAGTCGGCCTTACCTTATAATTCTACCATGATGATGCACAGCTCTTTTCAACTGTCTGCGACTCTCTCGCACTCTACTCTTGCTTGTGTATGCTACAGCAATGATGTTTAATAGAGCTGTGCCGCTATGTATTTTGTTGTTTCTTTCTCATTGTTTCATTGGCAAAAAAGGGTTCTTACATTTGCTTATTTTTACCTATTTTAATAACAATATATTGGAATAAAAATTATACTGTGCACATTTACTCGAAAACAACTTTCCATCGATATAAGTTTTATGGGAATTTGTTGAAGTTAACACAGGTAAACAGGGATCACACACTTTTTTGTTTGCGTACTAATATATAGATATCTCCAGAATAACAATAATCAAACGAATAATATATCAAATTAAAGTTAATCAAATAATCTACAAGCAATGGCTTCCTTATTTTTTGATTGAGCTGTTGATTGAGTTGAGCTGTTATTTTGGAGGAAAAAAAAAAGTTTTTGCAAATTTTGTTAAATAACCTCTTGTTGAAGAAAATCGATTGAAAAATGGAAAAATTGCATTTAATTTCACGAAAGCAGTCAAATTATGTGATTGTCTATGCATTTCGACTTATTTTATTGTCGTATAAATAAATACGAGCTAAAGGTTGTTGGGATTTAATTTTTTTTTTTAATAATAATAATAATGTTAGTGAAACTGGAAATTCATTTGCAGATCTTTTAAATCAAATTAGAAAACAAAAATAAAATTAAAATAGCTGGTTGCAGTATAAGATGACCTGGCGGAGTTTGTCATACGTTACAGTAGGAGCCATTATCTCAGATATAATTTTTTAATTATACCGTAGTATCATATTGTGGTTTATATTCAAAATATATGCTTAAAAATACTTAATTTAATTTTAAATATAAATAAAAGTTAAGTTAGGTCTAAACACGTAAAGTTGGCAAGAGATATTAATTTTAAAGGAACACTGGTGAAGTATTAACTAGTTAAACCATATTTTCCTTATCTTTCTTAGCAGTTCTGAACATTCTGTGGTTCAAAGTTTAAACAGGAGTATTACTTCGAAACTAATAAACATCAACAAATAGCGGACCTGTACTTACTATATAAGCCACTGTAAATATAAAGTTATTTTATAGCACAACTCTCACGGTTGTCAGAGATAACTCAAAACCAATCAGTGGCTAAAATGTTTTTCTCTTTTCATTGTTCAAAATTATTTCCGCAAATATTGCAACAATGCGCACAATCAAGAGACAATCTCAAATGTTAACAATGCAACTAACCAAACAATTTGACTTGCTTCAACGACTTAATTTTTTTTTTTTTCATTTCATATAAATTTCATTATGACTGCTGTGCTGAAAGTCATAATAAATCCGCATTAAATTGAATGCAAGTTGTTGTTGTTGTTGGAGTTGCTTGCAGTTAATTATGAGCAATTGTTAGCTGAATGCAATCAAATGAACTCGTCGAATGCAGGAGCAGCAGTAATCAAGAGTTTTGATGCTAAGAAATAAGAAAACATTCAAACAAAAACAAGCAAGCAAGAAGCACAGAACAAAATAAAGTTACCGCAAGAACCAGCAATAGCAGTAACAATTAAAACTATAGAGTTAAGAAGTGATTAAACTGAAATAGAATTTATTGCTTGATGCTGTTGTTGCTAACGATTGGTAAATTGTTTTGGCAGTTTTAGGTTTTTATTGTAGTCCAAGCTCGAATTAATACCTAGTTTAGATACTTGTAAACAGAATCATTAGTGAGGAGAGACAATTTGAATTGGCTATATGTCAACTTCTTCGGTTTTCTCAGGGGGACTCTCAGGGGGATGCTCCCTAGAAATGCGTAAGCATAGTGTTGATTCGAAATACGTGTGATAGTTTAATTGGAAGGTAGAAAGATTAACTAGTGTTGGGAAAGGTTTGTTTTACACTTGTACAATTTGAAATTGACAGAGGACACGCTCGCAGGGAGATTACTTCAAAATTTTAAAGAACAAATTATCTCTGTAATATGATATTCTATTGGGCATCAAGGAATTTGGAGAATTGCCCAAGTGAACCTCTGAAAATCTCAAGCTGGTGGTGTTGAGAAATACACGCCCTTGAACGGTATTCATTCATCGTATTATATTAAATACAAGTTAGCAGCAGGAAATTTTCTCCGTGCATAGAATAAGCAGCCAACATTGTGTCGATGTCTAAGAGAGCTGAGAGAAGATGAAATGCTTTCATCCTCTGACAAATATATCGCACGTCGAATTTGGTTTAGAAATTTCAAATAAGATCTCGAAGCCCCTGACCATATCGCAAACTGTCTACTAAAGGGGCACAACTCAATATTTATAAATTTTGAGGAGCGGAAAAAATGTGTTTGTAATATAAAAGAAATATTAAAACAAAAAAAGATATTTACAGGAAAAATATTTTTTGATAGTGGAAAAAAAAAAATTAGAATTTATGTCTATTTTGTTGTAATTTTTTCATGCAAGGAATGGCCTGGTTTTATGTTGCGTCTTTTTAACTGATTCTTTTTTTTCTGCAAATAAGCTATCAGACTATCTATCAGACTAAATATATCTATCTATTCTATATATTTATCTAATTCGACACAGAATTAACAAGTAATGAATTTGCTTTCATTGAAAAATGAATTTGCACATTTAAAATAAAATTCATACAACGGGTTTGGAGCAAAACATCCACAATAAAATACGTACTTACTTACTTAGGTGGCCGTAACAACCCGTGTTCGAGTGTTCTCGTCAGGCGCCTCTGCTTTGCGCGCGCCTTCTCCAATCGGATACACCAAGTGCGGTTAGGGCTTCCTCAGCCTGGTCCATCCATCGGAAGCATGGTCTCCCTCGTCATCGTTGACCAGCGACCCTCGCCTCGAGCACCTTTTTCGCTGGAGCTTCGTCGTCCATACGATGGACATGATCCAGCCAGCGTAGTCGCTGCACAGTTATACGCCGAACTACGACAATGTCTTCGTAGAGCTCATACAGGTCGTGGTTCATTCGGATGCGATAGTCATGGCGGACTCGAACAGGACCGAAAATTTTGCGAAGAACTTTTCTCTCGAATACCCCCAGAGCGGCTGCGTCAGTTTGCGAAACTACCCATGCCTCAGCGCCATAAAGCAGCACAGGTAGAACAAGCGTCTTGTAGAGTGTTAGTTTTGTCGATCGAGGGAGGGCTCTGGAACTTAGTTGTTTACTGAGCCCTTAGTAGCACCTGTTAGCAATTATTGTTCTTCGCTTTAACTCCGGGCTGATTTCGTTGTTGGAATTAATGGCGGTGCCAAGGTATACAAACTCCTTGAGTACTTCAAAGTTATAGCTGCCAGGTGAAAGGTGGGAGTCCATACGCCGCACTCCCTTGTTTGTAGACAGCATATACTTTGTTTTACCTTATTACCTTATTTATCGTCAAACCCACTTTGGCTGATTCCTTTTCGATAGCGGTGAAGCAGCGGTAACATCTCTCTTGGTTCTACCGACAATATCAATATCATCAGCGTACGCAAGGAAATGGGCACCTTTATAGAAAATGGTGCCATTACGATGCACACCGGCCTTTCGTATGATCCTCTCCATGATGATGTTGAAGAGATCGCAAGACAGTGGATCACCTTGCCTGAAACTTCTTTCGGTATTGAAAGTTTCGGAGAGGTCATTTCCTACCTTGACGGAGCTGCGTGTGTTGCTCAACGTCATTCTGCAAAGTCTAATCAACTTTGCAGGTATACCCAACTCAGACATTGTTGCGTATAGGCAATACCTTCTCGGGCTATCGAACGCAGCTTTAAAATCGACAAAGAGATGGTGTGTGTCAATTTGATTTTCGTGGGTTTTCTCCAGGATTTGTCGTAGCGTGAAAATCTGGTCTATGGTGGACTTACCAGGTCGAAAGCCACACTGATAAGGTTCAATCAGTGTTTTTGTAATCGGCTTTAATCTTTCACACAGTACGCTTGAGAGAACCTTATATGCGATGGAAATAAGACTGATACCTTTATAACTGGCGCAGATTGTTGGGTGTCCTTTCTTAAGTATAGGGCACAGTACGCTGAGGTCCCAATCGTCGGGCATGCTTTCTCCTAGCCATATTTTGCTGATGAGCTGATGCATGCGCCTTATCAATTCATCGCCGCTGGTTTTAAAATATTCAGCTGACAGGCTGTCAGCACCCGCTGCTTTATTGTTTTTGAGTCGTTGAATAGCAACTCGAACCTCTTCATGGCTAGGTGGTGGTACTTCCACTCCGTCATTGTTGATGGGTAGCTCTGAACTGCGCTCTCCATGGGCGGCATTGGTGGAATCGTCTCCAGTAAGTAAATTGGAGAAGTGCCGTCTCCACAATCTCAGCACACACTGTGTATCCATATTCAGATCTCCATTTTCCGGGCATTTCCAGGCTTGAAACCTTGGGTTAGATGCTTAACCTGTTGAAAGAATTTTCGTGCGTCCTTCTTGCCCTGGTATACCTCTAGTTCCTCACGCTCACGCTTTTCCTGCTCTCTTTTCTTGCGTATGAAAAAGCGCTGCAAGGCTCGCGTTGCAGCTGACTGCAGCGTTTTTCTATATGCGGCGTTTTTTACTGCTGTGACACTCCTAGTCACACCATTGGTTCCGAAGGTGCGAGCGCCGAAAACCAATGACTCTTCAGCGACAGTGCGCATAGAGTGGGAAATATGCGCCCAAAGTCCGCCGGCATTGTCAGGTCCAGATGTTGATTGGTTTTAACCGAGCTTAACCGAGAGTTTAGCGGAATAGGCCTCGGCTGTCCGTTGTAATTGCAGTTTAGCGACATCTAGCCTTCGTTGCATTCCTGTGCGTGTGTTCTTCGCATTGCATAATCACAAACGGATCTTGGCTGCAATAACATAACGGTTGGAGTCAATGTTGATCCCCCGAAATGTACGCACATCTAGAACACTAGAGGCATGCCTTCCATCGATTACAACATGATCAATTTGGTTTCGCGTTTTTTGATCCGGGACCACCTGGCTGGCTTTGTGGATGTCGAGGTGCTTAAATCTGGTGCTACTAACTACCATGTTTTGCGCCGCGGCGAAGTCGATCAGTCTTAGGCCGTTGTTCGTGGAGGTCTCATGAAGACTGAACTGACCGGCAGTAGGGCCAGATATGCCTTCCCTTCCGACTTTCGCATTAAAATCGTCGAGGACTACTTGCACGTCATAGACCGGAAGGTGGTCGTATACGTCCTCAAGACTAACGTAGAAAGCGTCCTTGACGGTTTCGTCATTTTCCTCCGTCGGGGCGTGCGCGCAAATAAGGCTGATGCGGATCGTGGCCACTCTCTCGTTCACAGTTGTGAACTGGGAAGCAAGGTGGCGTAGTTTCCGGCTAACGACGAATCCACATCCAAATTGACGCCTCTCTGCATGGCAGCTGTAGTAGATTTCGCAGTGTGCTTATTTAGAGCATCCTTGCCCTTTCCACTACTTCCCAATGAATCGTCGTTATTTCACTATTAATGGAAAGGCTGTTGAACGAAAGGTTCTTCCATTAGCTAAACAATTTAACCGGTCAAATTAAAATTTTTTTTGCCTTCCATTCAACAGCTGTTGCTGTCAAAATCGCTGTTGTGGCCAGCAAACAATGTATCGTTTGCAAAATCTACATCGTTTGTGATTGTACTGTTGATGGCAAAGAGTGAATAATAAAGACGAAGTAAAAATTAAATTGGTTTCATGCTGATACGAAGTTTTCTTCGTATGTCATCGCTGTGAAAACTTTTGGCGATCAGTCGTTTGCAATACGTGAGTTTGTGCTTGTGGTGTTGATGTTCAGGAGTAATTTCAAAGACGAAGCAAAAAGAAACTGGTTTCATGTTGACACGAAGTCCTCTTCAGGTGTCGTTGTTGTTATTTTGTCATTAATCATTGGAAAATGCAGTTCTTGATATTGTGCGAAACTTTATGAAATTTGTTTTATAGCTACAAAAGTGTGGGTTACATAAATATTGAAGAAGAAACGATTTGAAACGATTAATTTGCACAAACTGAGTTGAGTTGAGTTGAATTAATTTGAACTCAGTTGAGATTCGAACCTATTTCTACCGCTTTAACCATTAGGCCACGGCCGCTACATACCTTTTATAGCAGTTTCAAACATTTTTTGTGTATTTTGAAAAATTTTGGGCAAACCTTAAAAATATCAGCTTCACATGCATAATAAGTAAAATGGGTGGATCCTAGGTAAGTGTAAGACCTTGATTAAAATCACATTACATTTGCATTTCATGGCTCTTCCTTTGCATTCATGAATCTGAATAGCTTAAGAACTAAATTGAGGCAATCAAGTAGCAAGCAATCAAGTAAAAATTATGGTATTCTTATTCAAAATTTATTTATTCCTCCATATTATGTGCTGGTTAAGTGCCACTTTATATTTTTTATTTTTGTTTGGTACCCACTTAAATCTATAATTAGCACAAAACTCTTAATTGTTTTCGTTAAAACTTTTTCAAAACGTTTTCCATCCTTAAATCTGCAAAATATTTCAGCATAATTTTTTTGCCTATTATTTTTCAAATTGTTTTTCAACTGGCTTTGATTTATTTTCGCACTTAAAGTTTTTTGCACTTTTAATGCTGAGATACTCTATGATGTACTATAGCCAGCAGAAAAAAATCCTCACTTAACGGATACAAATACGTAAAATCATTCCATCGTATAAAGTTAAACAAATTGAATTTCCGACGCAACAAAAGAAAAGTTTTTTCAGCCACTAATTGAATGATTTGTATATAACGGATAATACCACACGTTGAATAGAATTGTAAGAAAAGAGAGCAGTAAATAAGAAAAACATGGTGTGGATGCCAGACCAGTTAGTTATTTGTGGATACATAAATAATTCGAAGATAAAAGTAACTAGCTATACCACAAAACATACAAATGGAAATAGAAGGTAGGAAGTTAAAGATAGCAAAATATTAATCAAATTTTTTTAGTTCTTAACCTGCACACGTGCAACATATACATATGTATATACTTTGCGCTATTTCACTTTGTTAAACAGCTGGCCAAAGTTTGTGGCACTCAATCACACAATCTCTCGAATGCTTTACAATTTTTTAACAATTTGGCACTTCAGTAAAAACGCTGTTGCTATCTTTGTTGTTGCTATTGTTGTTGCTGTCTGCTGCCATGTTATCAGCACAGCAACACTGACTAGTCTCTTTTCCACAAAAAAAGATAAATAAAAAAAAACAGTAATTTTTAAATTTCCCAAATGAACAAAGGGAAAGAAGAATGAAGAACCTTTGCAATATTTACAATATTAATAAATTACTTAAAGGATGTTCATTGAGTGAACAATGAAGAAACGTATAAAGAAAAAGTCAATAATCGGAAACAGTCAGAAATGTAGTAGGGAGTAAAGGAATATATAAAAAAATCTGAATACCTTTCAGATAAGAAATGAAAAAAAAGAAAAAAAATGAGCGAAGGCACAAATCAATCGAGAGGAAACGGAAATTACAACGTGAGTGACTGATTTAATGAGATTGAAACCGGATGATGAACAAATTTATGTCGGGTCTTTGCGGATAACAGGAAGGTACAGGCAACCAACAACAACAACAACAACAACAATAACAACAAGAAGAACGGCAGCAAATTTTTTAAAATAACTTTTTTATGTAATTCGATTTGAGCAAAGAAACTTTTCGACTTTTCAATCAATTTGTGTTTGATTTGAAAGAGAATGATGAATCAATGGACGGAATGAGAGGGTTTAGAAAAAGCATGTGAAAAATATGTAAGACAGAAAATGTGTTTTTTGGTTCTGTTTTCTTAT